>CM069433.1:75839241-76439241 GCA_035610365.1 Aquatica leii
GAATACAAATCTGTAAAGCAGAATAAAAATAAATAATAATAAAAAAACTCGCATATGGACTTTAGTTCATAGTATTAAAAATCAATAAATTTGACACAGACTAAAGCTTAATTGCTAACTAATAAATCAGTAAACGAGTCTATTTGGTTACCGGTATAGCAAAAATTCTTTCTAATGACTACTTGAATTGTGCTAAACGTTAACTCAACAAATAAACATATCAGATAGTATATCCTTATACATAGATTGTTATGCTTTGACTAATAAATCAGAATCTAAAAAATGACTTCTAATCAATAAATAATATTAATTATCAATCTTGGCACTCATATTTCTATAAGATCATGTAAAACTTACAAAACTATCTGCAAGCAAAACAAATTTACTTTCTTTTTTTTACACTTTAATCTCTACTCCTTCAAAAAAAATCAATAAAATGAGTGAAAATATAATATCCCTAACAAAGGAACTTTTGCATTATTAACTTGCAAGGATATTCAAGCTTATACCAAGTTAAGCTTTATACGATTTTTCCTGTATTAAGTATTCTTAAAAGTATATAAAACGTTATTAAACTTGTGTAAATTTTTTTTATGTTATGAAAAATATTATAAAATCATTCTTTTCAATGCAATATAAAAATCTTTATCAACGACTAAATCTGAGTTCTGCATATTTGAATAAGAATCTATGGTGCATTTTGGGCCACTAAAATTTTTCTAGAGAAATATTATAGTACCGTCAAGAACTTTATGTTTATAAAATCTTGTCAAAAAATTTTTCTTCCTCCCAACGCTTTTACTTTATTTGACGTATATTGTTACAGTATAAATTATTTTATCTTAAAACTGTGATAGCATAGTATTTCCTTATTGAACGTGTGATTAAAAAGGTTTACATATTTTAACCTGAGATCTTACTTTTAGTATTTTAAAATGAAAGTATATTTTTAAGATTACAGGTTTGCCTTTTACACGTTTGTATTTGTTAATTAAACACGACTCATACCAGTTTTATTAATTTTTTCAAATTTTGTTTAGTTTTTATAATGTATTTAAGTATTTACCTAATATAATTTCCTTAAATTATTGTTTTGAATATTCCTGCTCATTATTTAATTAATTACCAATTTGTTATTATTTAAATATTTTAATGTAAAATTATGTAAAGTTATTTACTTTGGCATTAATTTTTGCAGTTATAATTACATAATTAGGGTGATAAAATTATGCATTTTTTCTATTTTTAAAACTTAATATTTAGATGAAGCAAGGCAAACAATGATTAACACATTACGATAAGTCCAAACCTATATTGAAAGATGAATTTTTTCATTGTGGTAGATGTAATTAACTTCTGGTTTTATTAATTTGTTATAATAGTCATTTGTGTTTTTTTGTTGAACAGCATTTAGGTGTAATTCTCATTATCTGTTACTGATCACCCTAAATTGGTGTTCCTAATCATCTTCAGTTGTACATTATACTTAGACTTTTATATCTGTACTTAAAAATAAATCACTGTGTAATTTCACAATATTCTGTTGCATTACCTATGTATTTACTACTAATTTTAATTTTGTTCAAATTCTCGATCTTACGGCTTCCAAATTTAACTGGTTTTTAAAGCTTCTTTGAAGCACTCTACTTATAATTCCCTCTTCAGCTTTTAAGATATTTACATTTTTTGGATTAGAGTAACCATCTCAAAAAGTTCTTTTAATGGGCCAAAAGTATTTTCTGTAAGATACCTTTACCATCAAACATTTATAAACAAAGCTTAATGAAAAAATATTTCCAGTTTATCCTTGATTCATGTGATTTCTATTTCTGAAATCTTTAATCAGTTACCAAATAGCTCCATCTTTTAAATTCCTGCAAAGCACTCTTGTACTCAACTTCAAATGTAATTTCTATGTAATTAAACATAATCTTTTTAATTAATTGTTTAAAATTATTACCCGTTTTGTTGATTTTTCTTTATTCGTTGTTTCCATCTTTTGAATTAGTATTTATACTCTTACAAATTTTAAGCTACCTGCTTTATTAATAAACACGTGAAACAAATTCTTGGCATAAATTTTAACAAACACTTTCATTTTGCTTTGAAGTAATCGATGAAATAAAGATTCAGAACTTTTTAAATCAAAAGAAAAATATGTATGGTTTAACTTTGAAAAACTCAAGTGATCTCACTTCAATATAACAATGAGATATTATTATATCTTTTTAATTTAAAATAAATAATAGCGTTTCTAACCGTCACTCTTCTAACTGAACATGCTCCCCACGGTTTTATTATATCAATTCTATTCAAATGTTTTTATGTGGCGCAGCTGTCTGCTCTTAAAAACTAAAAATGTCATCCTCATATATAATGACTTGTGAAAAGTTCTTCGGCGTATGTATGCTCTACAACTTCAACACTTATATACTATTATCTTACAATAAATATCAACATTTAACATTCTCAAGCAGCTGACGAATGTGTGCAACTTTCCATAACGTGTCAAGAGATTGAATAACTAAAATAAAACAATAGCAATCTTAAAATACAGGTTCGTATCTATTGTGTTACAAAATAAAAAATTTCAATATTCATGAACGTTACGCTAATATTTTTATATGTAAACAGCTTAAATAGCTACAAACTTATATCATATACTCACATTATATGAACAAGAAATAAATATTCGATAGGCTACATGTAAACGGACAATCCTAAATAAAAACGCAATGCTGTTTACAGTCATCATTTAGCTCCATTACATTACAATTGTACTATTTGTATTTATTTCACATTGAGTCCTGTCCACATTCTTTCACTGTATGTACCAGACTCTCACTTTTCTAATCTCTAACGTGACTTCCCAGAATTAGTTTTGAAATCACCAACTTTTACGTCCTAGTTCAACTAATATCACTTCCTTTTCTTTTCATCTCAATTCTAAATCGTTATATCTCAGTATATTCAATTCTCTACCAAGTTTTCTATACTAATCGTCTAGAATCAGTATTAATATAATTAAAGTGTACAGTGGTTACGCAAATATAACTTTACTCATAACCTAATCCACCAGAATTGTCAAGAAATAAAAATTTTAGAGAAATCCCCAAACACACCACTCATTACATATTATTACCTCACACGTTTTACATACCGGAGTTACGAGAAAAAGTTAAAATATATTTTTGTTCAGATGTTCCTCGTTTTAGCAACTTTAGAATCTTTATTGAGTCTCATGGGGTTTCAATTTTTTCTGTACAGAACCGTACTCAGTTTTTTAAATGGAACTACCCTTTATATTTTTGTATTTTTCAGTTCAGGTCAAGACTGTTAAGGCTTTTACTGACTCCAAAATCCACTCGTATTGAAGGAAAAAGATATTTTTAAATGTCTATCATGTAATTATCATTTACTAAAAAAAAAAAACTGTGCATCAATCATGAGCAGAGCAGCGAATTTTAAAATTGTCATAAACAAAAAGAGAGTTTGCGTGACATGTGTTGATTTTTTGAAGCAAATTTATACTGAAAAAGATCGTATTGGCATTTATTTGACAACAGGAAGAAATTGGCAAAAGTCGATTTTTTAAAATAGAGGTATCTACTATATCCTTTTATTAATAAACTCCTTATTATGTTTGCTTTGATTTTTTAAACATGTCTTTGCAACCTGAAGGTATATACAATTTTGGGATATTTACCTTAGTTTTCTAAATTATGTTGTTTTTTGTACTCAATCCTAACACCCAAAGTGAAATAAATTACAAAAAACGCTATTTGTATCAAATCTTAATTATTATTTATTATTCACTATATCAATTAGAAAAACAGTAAACAATGCATAACTTCTATTATCATTTAAAGTGGCTTCCCTAAATATATTTCTCTTAACGTTTTTCTAACATTTCAAGCGTGATTGATCTGAAAGCCTTACTTTGCTATAACCCTTTCTTTCCTACTCTGTCTCCATCATAAAAAAGTAAGATTGGGTTAGTCAATTTGGACCAGTTACTGCACCAATCATGAATTAAGGGATATTCCTGATTTAAAATTTTTTAGTTCAATTCTGTCCAAAGTAGACAAGAGACCCGTCGTACCAGAACCACGTGCGCTGATTTACTATCAAGAAGGCTGTCTTCAAGTAAAATCGCTTGTAAGATCCTGGCCCTAATATAAAATCAGAATAAACTTGTAGATTCAAGTGCCTGTAGAAAAAGGCCTCTACGTCCCTATTGTTCAAGAATTCCACTACAAGTTTCTCTGTCAGAAGAATAACACGATAATTAAAACAATTTCTTTCATTATAATTTTTAATTTACTTAACTATTAAAAACCTAAACGACTTAGACAGCGATCATCAATGCAAAAAGTTTCTGGTGCTTTAGATACCGGCAGGTATGGTGAAGTAAAGGAACGCTTTTAAATGTACATGAAACAGATGTCCTGGCTAACTTCACAAATGCTTTCCCAATTTGCTTAGCACTGCTTCTTGGGCCTTCAGCCAAAGTCGTCTTTTTATTATTTTCTTGTTATGTTAACTCTCATGGGACTGATATCTCACTGCAAAAGGTTTTATAATCTGCCACACCCCCAAGTCACAGATCCTGCAAGGAGATTTTCAAATCTAATCTCTGTCTCAGATGGCGTCTAATCAGAATCACACTCTTTCTGTCCTCCTCCTCCCCCTCCCTCCCCCCAGATTCTTAAGCCAATAACGAAGTTTCTTAAACATTCACCGAGAATAAAAACCATGTATCGTTGTAGAAGTTGTCGATACAAAAAGTTCAAGAGAAGAAGAAAAAATAAATTCAACGGTCTCTTCAGAAGAAAACCTTTACCATCATGCTGGATTTCGAAATAAATGTAAACGCCTTCTGAACTCAAAAGAAAACTTAAAATTTTAATGTACTAAACTGTACACTATTATCTAAACACCCAGTATTAACAGATTGTAGTAATCATTATAATTGAAAGCCAATCACCAAGCATCAAAGTATATCATCAAATATATAATCCTTAGCACCTATATCTATAATCTTGCCCTATTTAGCACCTCCATACGCTAAACGTAAGCAACCCGCAGACGCTAACAACAACAAAAACTTAACAAGCAGTAAAATTTCAAATAATTCTAAATATTTTATAGATTGTACGAAATCTATACAAACCATATATCTACTAATTTGGTATTTTAAAACTACAACACATTTCTGATTAGATTTTTAATCTTTTTTGAACAAAGCGAAGACGATTATTAAACACTAATAAATTGGCAATTAAACTGAAATATGACAGCAGCAGACTCTTGAAATAACATTCTGCTATTTAATCCTCTGTCCGCAGATTTTTCTTCTGTCTTTTCTGGTTTATTGAGTAAACAACATAATAATTGTTAAATATTTGGAGCAAATTGCATTATTTTTTGTGGTTTGTTTTAATTTTAGTGCAAGGATTGAGCGAAAAGACAAGAGAATTCAAACTGGGTCCGAAACTGTGGCTTATGGCTATTAGTATTATTTAAGAAAAATCAAAATGACTTAATGGGTGGGAGTGTTCTATTTAAAAATCATCGACTTTTTGCTAATTTTTCTGTAGTTCGTATATAATCAAAAGCACTTCGTTTACAAGCAAATTTTACTTCAAAATGAAACTATATCCAGCAATCTACAATCGTTCTTCTTGTTTACGACAATGTCCTCAAATTTCTGTCGTTCAGCTGTTAAGGATTCAATAGTTACACGTCTTTTAAGATCTCTTGGTGAACTGTGGCGTCTGTAGTCTGTATATGTCAAAAGATTGTTATTATCCGTCTCTTACAAACTTCCACCGGTACATTTTTCCTAACCTATCTTTGCTTTTTTATCGTTGTGTTTGCTGTTAATACGTCTTTAAAGTATCATTATAAGTGAATTAATTCTTTATTTAATAAATAAATCTCCAGATTCTTTGGTTCACTAAATGACGACATTCTCCTTTTAAAAAGACTAACAATTTTGGAATTCTTGAGATCAAACCTCAAATTTTTTGATTTTTAGTATACTAATTTCTGATCATCAACTCAATTCCCAGTTCACGACATAGTCAAACACCTCTAACGATTTTTCTCACTGTTTCTTCATTTCAGCCGAGAATCTTTAAAACATATTTTATTTCCTTCTAAACTAGTAGACTTAAGTAGGGTAAATCGTCTTAACAAATTTTAACTAAAATTGTATATGAATTTCAAAAATACAAAAATATCATAGAGTCTTAGTACCCAAAAAAACTGAGTACGATCTTGTACAGAGAAAATTGAGACCCTCGCGAGACTCAAAGTATTCTAAAGTTATGAAACGAGGAACATCTAAAATAAAAATTATCTTAACTTTTTTTCTTAAAATTTTTATTAAAGTTACTATAGAAAAAAGGAGGAGCAAGTGGGCAACCTTGTATAGTACCTCTCCAAATTTTGCATATTTACTGTGGTTTCCTAAAATTTCTTTTTTACATTACTTTTTCCAAAGATAAAAAATAAACGTAACGTTTTTTTATAAATTTGAACCAGCCATTGTGTATTATCTAGTGTATGAACTTTTTAATTAAAACAAAGGTAAAAAATAGAATCAATCAATTTACGATTGAATTTAAGTTTTGACATGGTTATCTAAAATTCATATAAATATAAATAATTGTTTAAAAACATAAACATTTGTGACTTTACAAATAAAGTGTTAAAATCAATTACTGCATACAACAGCAGCCTTCAATTCAAACTGCCAATTTCTATAACCGTTCATAAGATTTTTCTAATTTAATCTTATCCCATCACAGTTACTTTAAATACTTTCCCAGCTTAATATCTAACAACTTTTGAAGGAACAAACGTCCTCTTCCTTTTTTTGCTATCTTGAGGGCATTTGCGGCGTTCATAAAATCGATCTCTAATGGCAAAACTCAGGGTCTCGTTAAATAATTTGTTTATCATATTTTTCCATTTCCTCTTCTTTAATTGATTTACGCGTATGCACGAACGCAAAAACACGATTTCCTCTTTCTTTTTAAATAAATCAAAAGAATATTTTAGAATTTAAGGTTTTGTTTTTTGTAAATTTATTTAAAAATTACGTAGATGCAAAGTATAATAAAACCTTCATTTTTAAACGTATTTTTACTTTAGTAAATTTCTGGGATGTTGTTTGGAAAATATTTCAAAATATTTAGTTCTTAATGCAAACTCTCTTTTCATCATGATAGTTTTAAAACATATAAAACCAATTTATATTACAGCTAGTAATGCTGAACTTTGCATGTGTAATCAGATTTTTTCTTACTGAGTTTATTTGCTTTATTTTCATTGTGTTCTTAGAGTATCTAAAAGTATAACAAAATTACAGAAATATCGACATTATAAAAATCAATACATCAACATGGCACTATAATCTCAACGAAATGTAAAAATTCACGTTGTAACAAAATAGCACAAAAAGCCATAACTTACAGTTGAAATATATAAATAAACAATCCAAATAAAAATAGAAAAATAAAAATAGCCTAGAAATTTATAGTCGATCAAAAACAGAAAAACAATAGAACTATTTTTAAGGTAGCACAGAGAAAAGTTCAAATTACAAATAAATTGCAGTTACAGTTAAAAACCTAAGAAACTAAAGTGTAAGAAACAAACAAAAAAATTTTTTCTGTGATAGCCAATTTATAATAAACTGTGTAGTGGAAATAATTCAAAAATCTACTTAAACTGTCTATTATTAAATTACACAAAACTAAAAGACATACAAACATAAATAATATTAAAACGAGAAACAAAGCTAGAAAAAAATACCAACCGTGAAAAGGTTCTATTAAAAATTTTAGACGAAATCGTAGATGTAATAACATTAAATATATTTCAGAAAATATTTAGGATGACTTTAGTTTTCCTGTAATCTTGTAATGTAATTGTGATCGTGACTCGACGTTGCTTTTGTGATTCAACAGAAAAGTTCCAACAACTCTTTGTATTGGTTGTGATCTGTTATGTAATTTTTTCAACGTGAACTTTAGAGAAAACCTTTAACCAAAAAGCTCGCATAAAATTTAAAATCAATCTTAGATAATGTAGTAGAAAAAATGTGTAAGACAGTTTTTATAATTTCGTATTTTACAAGAAATAATTTAAAAACAACATTTGAAAATATTGCACCAAGAAATTTCCTTCTATCTTTAAATTACAACTTCTCACCGTAGTTGATAAAAATAGTTTATGCAGTAATTTGGAATTATGCTATCTCAGCTTTGTATGGCCCTTCAGATAATATCAACAAATTTATAAACACCAATTTACCCTTTACGAGAATCTCTAACAATATACATACAGTGCTGACCCATTTGTTTTGAGGTCCAGTCTGTAAAAAGTTTATTAATTGCGCGATTTCTACGAACTAATATAAAAGTCAAGATCTACTATGACGGTTGCCAGTGAAACAAAAATTTAAATAAATCATATTGCCGATTTTTTTTAAATAAATTTATTACAAACCCACTAAAATTAAATACAAAACGGGCCTGTACAAAAATTTATGAAAAAATTTAAGTAAGGAAAATTAAAATGCACACTAATTACTAGAAATTATTTTTCAAGAATTTATAGTTTGCTATAGAAAATAATTAAAGTGTTTATAATGTCAAACAAATAAAGTCTAAACCGATATACTAAAATTTGTTTGTACTTAATACAAGTCAATTCACGTAATCATTATAATTATAGAAAACTTAAGTATAAAAGGAAAAACAGAATTTTTTTGTGTTGGCGACAACGTGCACTCTTAAATAGAAGCTGCGGCAGAGATTCAACATCAGCCATCTAGATAGACGATGAACTTGAGTGAGTCAAATACTTATGATTAATAATTTAATTTGTATGCTTACTGCAAGTTTTTAATATCGGTTTAGACTTTATTTATTGACATTATAAATACTTCAATTCTTTATTCCACATATAACTATGAATTTTTGAAAATCTAATTAGTCGAAATCAATACTTAGTGTTCATTATTTATTCTTCTACCAAATCGTTGTCTTTTTAAAATTTTCGATAAAATTTTGTACCCAGACTGAATTTTGAGAAGTTGTCAATGTAACAGCCTATTCTAAAAAATCTACTAATATGGTTTATTAAAATTTTTGCTTCTCAAAACTGTCATAGTAGGCCCTTAGATTTTATATCAGTCATGCAGTTTTTACTGAAAACGTGCAGTTTATCCAGCTCTATGTGAGCTAAAAATCAACCCGGCTTAAATCGCACAATTAATAAACTTTACAGACTGACCCCAAAACTATTAATGAGTCCCCACTGTATGTACGTTTAGATATGAAATTCAATGACAAAAGTAATAAACTGCACAAACTGCTCAGTATTAAAAAAGAAAGTCATCTTAATTGTTACTATTAGGTGTACACAATACCGCTGGACATTATTTACTATACAACAGATCACTATATTTGATTAAGTCAATAAAATTCAGATACATAAACAAATCTTTGCACCTAATAAGAATTTTGTTGAAATATTACTGTGCCTCACCTTCGTAGCAATATCATTTCCATGTAGCAACAAACCCAAATAATTACTTTGAGGGTCTAGTACTACTCTTTTATATTAGTTTGAATGCTTTCTTTTTCTTTACTACACTATATTATAAGTCAATTTAACGTTTATTATAACTATTAGATTGTTGATTTATTTATGTTTTTCACTGTAATATCCTTCTATTATAACACATGTTCTAGTCTCTGCTTTCCACCTCATTCATCTTTACTAACTCCCATCAACGAAGCTATAATAATATTTTTGACTTTAATATTGTTTAAATTGAAGCATAATATATCTACGATTAATGCAGTTGAGATACTACAATAAATAGATATAAATAAAAATCAAAGTAAAAAACCAGTCTACTATACAGTTGTCACAGGGATTAGCAGCATCTGAAAATGTGCTATTTCTTTTACCAAATAATTTAAAGAGTATGTCATATTCTGAACCATTGTAAAAAGTTTTTTTCTGTCTCTAAAATGTTCATACTTTAAAAGTAGAGACAGGCCTGTATATCATATTTATTTATTAATCTATAATAAGTAAAATAGCTTAAAAAGTTTAATTTGTTACTCAAAATTACGACAAGATTTTAATTTATTGCTTATAATTTATAAATAAAAACATTTTTTTAAACAATATTTCTTTTTAATTACTTACCAAGTAATTTATAACAATTTTAATAATTACTGCTCACTTCTAGCCTGTTAAATTTATTTAAATAATTTAGTATGCATGCATGTAGAATATGGTTCTTAACTTTGTTAAACTCTGTCTGCCTCTCTTTGTCTGCCAAAATTCAGTTCCAAAGAACTCCTTTATGATATTTCCTTGTAAAATTAAATCATTTGCTAATACTAAAAATATCTGTTTTAACACAGTCTTTAAAAATACCCAATTCTAATGTTACTAGTGTTTAGTCATACACACACAGAAAGTCACGAATATTTTTAGAATGAACCCAAACTGTAGGCGAGAAATCATTTACTACAAGACATTCGTTACTAAGAAAAAAATTCCTGGAATAATTTGAGCTAAAGTGGTATTCGGTAAGAAAATTTACGCCAAAGTTGTGTAGATAAAAGTGTAAATAGAATTGAACTGACAGCTTGACATAAAACCCTGTAAATATGAAATTATCAATTTACATTCTGTAAAGCTAAATCTCTACAAATTTATATTCTCTATGTGTTATTTCTTTTCCTAAATTCTCTAGCTCCACAAATGCAATAAAGTAAAATATGTAGTGATATGACAAATATATACACCTTCTGAAGCAAGCAAAAAATCTTTTGCGTTACCGTAGGATGTGATTAGCTATAAAAAAAGAGGCATGAAATTTCTTAAATTCTACTTTTTCTAAATTTGAAAATTTATTCATTAGCTCTTTTTTGTGGTTTTTGCACGTTTTTCATTTTAAATGGTTATTAGTCTCCAACGTCTTGGATTTCATAAATAGTTATTTATATATTTAGGCGTAAAAGGTGTTTTATGGTCTAATTCTTTAGTGCTAGGCGGCGCCGATGACTTAGAATACATTGAAGGCCATGAGTAAAGCAAGTTACGTCCGTGGTACCTACATACACAACTTTATGCACGGATGAAAAATTTTTAAATCTAATAGTAGTTTGACGTAACAAGAGTCAGAAAGTAAAGAAAATAGCATAACGAACGTTAACGCGACGCGAGGCCGCACGGCCGAGCGTTGCATGCAGGAGTGAGTTATGCTATGATTCTTTCTGGAAACGATAGTAATGTGTACATTATTTTTTGTGTTGCCTTTCATAAAATTACATTCTTTTTTAAAAATTTAAAAATCAAACAGGAAATATAATGTTGAGTATTACATTTTATTACTAAATCTGTCAGATTTGACATTAACTTAACATAGTTTTTCTTCAATTTTAACTGAATTTCAAGATTTTTAAAAATGATATTTCCACCTGTCGCATACTCGTTCTTATATATTAATTGACTTTGAACACTTAATTTTATGTGGATTCCTAGTTTTCATTTTGCCACCCTAGAGCTTTTTCGTTCACTGGTTACGTAAGTTACAGACTAACGAACGAATATTGACGTTTGCAATGTTGGCATAAACACAAAAAAATATTTAAATTGAATTTTTTGACACAAATCCAGTGTTGCCCAGTTGTTTTAATTACATTTGAGTTTTGAAACGTAACTATGGTAGCAAGGTAAAACAGTAAATAGGTGGCCATAAGTTGTCTAAAATTTTAGTTTCATTTGATGAAGTCCGGTTATTGTCCGGTGTTTAAAAAAGTGAAAAAAGAAAAGAAACTCCGTTCTCGATGCGGTCTGATTATTCACTGCCAAAGCGTCACTATCAGTAAGGGCCGGTTTTTTCAATCGTAGTTTAAATTTTTAGTTAGTTAGTTTTCTAGAAATTTCCAAAAAGTATGCTGCTCTACGTCCGATAAATATGAATAGCTGCTGTTTTTTCTTGGGCTTACAGCAATGGGAAATGTATCCAGGTAAGTTGGGGAAAAATGCTTTTTTCTTAAATCAAGCTGTTGCATTTATGAGGATTTTTCACTACTGTACTGCTGGCCTGGACACCATGTCTTTTCAAACCAACATTCAAAATATTGTAACTTTGAGTAGTCAAGAAACTGTTGTGTAACTTAGGAACAGTTGAGCAATAACAGTTCGAAAAGATTTTTTCCTGACAAGACAGAAGCAAGAATATACTATATACATAAAAATTACCATTTGTATTCTACTGCTCAAAATCAACAATTATTAACATACATATATAATTTACTATAGTATTTAATTATTATATAAAAAACAAAGAATCGTAACCATAAAATCAGAAAGATAATTAAATTAACATAATAAAAAGTTTCATTCAACTATTTCTATTATCAATATTAAAGGTACAAATCTTACTGATTTTATGGCAACCCAATGAAGACTTCTGAGTTTTCTACCAAAGTAGATGCTGGTAAATTATTATGAGAAATATTCATTGTTGATCCGTAACAAGTAACAGTTAGAGAAAAGTTGTAGCTTAAAATAGAAGTGTTGATGCAGTGTTATTAGAGCTTTATCATTGTGGTTCTAAACAGTCAGTAGCGAGGGGATAACCACTTAGCAATTTTTGTGTACAAGTAACAGCAATTCTCTAGAAATTTTAGTAATTTATTGGTAATTTTTGTAATTTATCGACAATTTTTGTAATTTATTGACAGTTTTTGTAATTTATTGGTAACTTTACTACTACAAATTTTTTGAAATTGCAGCAATTGTCCGCGATTTTCTGCTATACCTTAGCATTTTTTCCTTAAATTTTACTATATTACTGGAAAAATTTGAAACATTTTAAGTTATAACTACTTTTAGTAAATACACACCAAAGGAAAATATTTTCAACCATAGCAAACAAACATAATTTTGGATTTATTTTTATTTGCAATTGTTGTATAAATTAGACATTTCAGAAAATGAGAAACACATTTCAGTCCATCGTATGCGTTGTTTGAGGTACCGACAACTCGATTCATGCTTCAAAGAAGTCGTTTGTTCAATCAACAAACTTATAAGTTCTTCATTTTGACGAAATAGTTTTTGTAGTTAGAAGAAATTTGTTATTAACGGTTGGTTCCGAACTCTAACTTTACTACGCTTTTCTCTTGCGTCTTTAGAATACTTCTTTGAGAATCATTTTGCTTGAGAGGTTATTGTTGCGATTTTAGTTGTGCACTGTGTATTAACCAGAACTGTAGCAAAACTCCACGCCCCCGAAGTCCTGCTGTTAAAAATCCTTCTTTCCTTAATCTTCAAAGATTGTCTTCTTCGGTTTTGATTTTTATATTCGTTAGGTTTGCACTTTTTAAAACTGGTAATTTTGACGTTGAAGTAGAAGTTGGAACAGAAGAGCAAAATGATAACATATTTGGTTGTTCTTTACTTTTCTTCACGTTTTGAACTTTATTTCTCTAGAAAAAGATAAAATCAGCATTTTTCCCAACAAATGTGTTTAAGACGTGCTGTGTCCTCCACCTAGATGTAAGAGATCTAAGTTGGTCAAAGAAACAAGAAAACATTTGCCGTTATAGTCATAGAACTTACACTTACTTTAATTTTTTCCTTTGCACAACGAACAATGAGATACATTAAACTCTCCCCAATATCTTGGAAATATTCGTACTAGTATTATGTATCTTATCCCTGACCTCAAATATTTAATTTTCATCAGGTATTTTGTTCTTTTCAATCATAGATTTAAACCATTCCAAAATTAAGGTTTTAGTAATTTTTGGATGCTCGTTTAATTAGTCGCAATATTAGTTGATGCGTGACCAGATTTTGATTTACCTGAGAAACTAGCCGATGTAGTTAATATGAAATAAGTCTTTTATGGCCAACTAAATTTTACAAGATTGTTCTTATAAGAAACCCAAATACTTTTCACGTTAGTTATCCTCACCTAGTTCCTTCTAATAGTTTCTCAACAATACCAACTCAATTAAAATCATTTTTTGATATCGTGACATTCTACTTCCCAGTCCGTTGTCTTTTTCTTTTAAAATATTTTTAATAAATGAGGGAAACAAATGTTAAAATTATTTCAATGTACTGTACAATGTACTTCCAAATCTATAATTCAAATTCACTTAAGAAACAAACGTTTTAGCAAGACACAAAATTGAACAAGCAAGCCAAAGACATAAAGCGCCTGAAAACACACCTGAATCACTGAATCGTTCCTAGTAATAAATGTTTCTGAGTAAATACTAAATACAATATAAGCTTTACTTTACAACCCAAAACGTGTTGAAGCATAAATACAGCACAAATGTCTATGTTATTGAATAAAAATTCAAATTTTTGATGATTTGCAGTTTTCTAGAAATCTATGTATTTATCCCTTTCACGCAACCATAGCCAGGCGAATCACATTTCAAGTTAATACCTACAATTGTAGTGTAAAAAAAGCTTATTAAATTATTTTTGAATTAATACTAAATCAATCAGATGAATTGAAAAAGCAAATTTTAATTAACTAATGGTGGAATAACATTTTTTCGTAAAAATTTATAGCTTTAGCAACTTATTAAGTAATACCAATCGATCTCCATCCTTCATGTCGATTTAAAGATTAAAAATCTCCGCCTGCGTTGGCTACTAATGATACCGACGATCCGCAAAAACAATGTGTACTATTTTGGGTTATCTATTTTCAGATATTTTGCTACTAAACCAGGTATTTTTAAAAATGAGTGAATTCCCACTGCGTGAATGGTACATTTTCCATTTCGGTAATTTATAAAAAGTCGGCGGTGAGGTCTATTGGGTTTTCTTAAAATAACATATTTCTTATAAATTTTAATAGAACCAATTTCTTTCAATTTTTCTGTTACGCAAAAGGTGCGTGAAATTTTTGTTTTCGAATTTAACAAGCATTTTACATAATTCATCACAACGGCAAGCGCCAAATACACCAAATATTAGGGCAACCTAAAACATGAATTGTGTAACTAAGCCAATGAAATCGTATTTACCGTAAAAAATCATAATCTACCATTATTAATAAAGAATCTTCATCAGGTGCCTCCAAAAAAACCCAAATTTGTTCTCGGTTTAAAGTCTTGAATTTTTTGAGAGAATAACCAACATTTTGACGTTTCAAAAACGCAATCAATTTAGAAAATTTTACAATGCTAGCGTTTTCTTTTAAAATCAACATTGCCTTTAGCATAGAATATTTCGACCACATAGTGGATGTCTTTAATTGCTTTGATTACAAAGAAAAATAAGCACAGCAATTTTCGATGAGCTTTTTCACATTATTTTTCTTCCTTCATCTTTCAAAAACATTGTATTCTATTTTATACCTTTCCTTGGATTTCACTGGTAACAAATTTTCCTCTGCCAGGGCCGCTTCTTCCAAAATTTTTTTTTGGAATAGATTCTTCATCACTTTCTTCTAACAGTTTTCATAATTTATATGAAAAAAAAATGTGTTTGTGCCTTGACACATCGGAAATATTATTGTTTAACTAGATTTCTTGGTGACTGTACTGCGATCTTATATTTATACATTACAATTACTTGAATAAATAGGCACTTTAAGTTATTACTTTCATTTAAAAAATACGAAATACGATTTTAGAAAGATTGGTATACATAACATGTCAGTAAAGTATATTTGATAACTTAGCGCTTAAAATACCCGGCCTTCTGGCCTTGTATTTTAATCGGTTGCCTCGTTTGGAAAAACTTTCCTGACTAAATATGTAATATACTATACTCCGATCGAACGGGTGACAACTTTCTCGACTGTTTTGAGGCAGGAAACTACTCGATTCCCATATGACAGACTGTTGTTACGCTATGGTGCCAAGCAGTAAGAAAAGTTGTTAGTTTGCTGCCTAGGCAGAAAAGTAAATTACAAATTCAAAACTGACAAGATGTTTGCCTTTATAGTAAATAAACATAAACAAAAAACATTAAAAAAATATAGTCTAACATTTTTATTTGTTTATATTAGCTGTAATATTACATTAAATTTCTTTAACTCAAGCGTAGTATTAGTGAACAAATAAGATTTTGGTAATTTGTTGTTTGTGTTTTTCATTTTTACTGTAAATTATAATTTATTATTCTAGTTTTTTTCTGAGTTGTGCCTATCCTCCAAACCAAAATCTAGAGGACCATCTTGTTATGCATAATAGTTTTAAAGTTAACTTAATTTCTTTGTTATTCTGTACTATCTTCATATCACTCCACCTCTTAGTGCTGTGCCCAAAAAATATATAAATTTTTTGACAAAGGTCATAAAATTTTCTTTTGAATGGCACATTAATACAAGCATCATTCAGAACAAGATTCAAATTATGGACAGCACAGTAAATGTATCTTGCTGTGAGTTGCCTGTCTTTAGTAAATGTTTGTAACCCCCCATATGCTCCACTGATGTTAGCTGCGCTATCGTATCCTTGCCCTCTACTGTTTTCTATTCAATGGTTAATGTATTCAGAAAATTTATAACATCGTTTTCTAAACTTTTGGCTGTCTGGTTTGTTACTTCACTAAATCCCATGAACGATTCATTAATTTTAATTTTATTTGGTTTTTATTTTCGTCTAGCTCAATTTTTGCGTACTTAATTATTGTACTTAACTGATCTTTTTTTGCTATGTCTTGTGTCGTATCCAGAATAATAGTGAAAAACGAACATTCTTGAATATTTTTAACAATATTGTCTCTCACTTTGGAACCTATCACATAAATCAATTCATTTTGAATTGCAGGGCTTAGATATTTAAAATATCCAGTTTTTGTTTCTGACGACAAGTGAACGTTAAAAAGGGGGTCGTAGTTTGCCAAGGGATCTATTATGTTCAAAAAATTTCCTCTTTGTAAAAATCTGAATTTTCTCGGTGACCCCTTAATGAGAGATTACAAGTCGCTAAGGTCATTATGACATCTATAATTCTACGAAAGATTTGGCGCAGTTTGTTGACTTCTTCTTTATAATTGTAATCTAATAATACATCAATCGTTTTAGTTTGTTTCCATATGTCAAATGTGCGACATGCATGAATATGAACTACAGAATTTTCATGCTCTTTAATTTCTTTTGATATGCCTTGCCAGTCGTTTACTCCTTTACTCTAGGCTTCTTTAAAATGAATGTTATTCCTATCACCAAAAACATCCAAATGCGTCGAATAACATAACCATTTTCGCTCTACCATTTGCCCCGTCTTACAAGTGTAACTGTAATACGATGCAGAACGGCTCCTTCCCTTGATATCCTTTTTGAAATTCTCAGATGTGCAAAAATGCCAGATCGCTACTAATCCTGCTCTACTTTTGCTTCTTCACAAGTTTCTTCGTATTCTACAGCAAGCTTTGCAGATTTATTTCCACTATCACATAAATCTGTGATTCCAGTTTTTCGGGATTGTTCAGGTTCGATGGATGTACTTACACTTGCACTAACACTTGCGCTTGCACTTGAGAAAAAACTGTCTAACTTCACATATTTAGTATTTATTGTGTGTTTCTTTTCTATGCGACGTTTTCGTTCTTGAGCACCACTTAAAACATTTTTCTTTATTCCACTAATTATTAAAGAAGCGATAATTGTGGACGCGACGCACAATTTTTTAACTTTACTTTGTCTGTTCAATATTTAAGCTGAAATGCTGCTCAACAACTTAAAAAAACCAAAAGCTGCATACCGGTTAGTATTTACAGTCACCCAGACTTTTGTTTTCAAAAGATTTGTATCTAGATAGTTTTTAAATCAATAAATTGCAAACAAAGTAAGTAATTGCAAATAAGAGGATTACGTATTACCATTTACACAACGTCGGCTACATATAGAATGCTGTTCTGCAACATCTATGCCATATGGAACGGGATTTTTTTAGGAATTGTAAATTTTTAGCAGTTGTATTCTTTAACTTTTAAATAATTTTGATGTATTTTTAAATCATAAAGAGAATCTTTTTTAGCTTTAAATAAATGTGCCTACGTACAAGTTCAAACTTGATTGTACCTAAATATTTAAGCATGACAAAAAAGAAAGCTTAAGAAAGTTTCATTGTTTGGTGTCACGTACAGTTTTGAAAACAGATGTACAGACCTACCTATAAAACTTATAAACGTGTCTTAAATAAACAGAGCTGCATTTCAAATTATTTTTGCATTAAATTTCAAGTACTACAGAGCTTAAGCTATATAAGTCAATTATTACTATCAAAGGCTCAAACTTTTTTTTCTTAATGTACCTACTAGATACTACTAGTAATAACTTTTGAAAATTGTCTTCATCTGATTAAACTCTTATTGATTCAAACTTAGTTAAGCAATTCGTTTAGAGCGATTTACAAAAAAGAATTATGTACTTATATATTTTACTTATGAGTGATCAAGGCCTTGTGCGAAATTATTGCACGAATCTTATTACACCGCACCATTTTCTTGAAATATTATATTTACGAGATGAATTTTTATTGCAACCTTAATAATTTGACCACTTCGTTTATTTTAAACAATGGCTCAAATACAAAAGCACATAATAATAATAATTAATTATTATGTGACAAAGTATGAATTTACTTCTTGTAGGTATTTATTTAATTTTAACATTTGTTTTGTGGCGGTTGTTTAAGTCCCCGAAATGGTTGGGCCCCTGAGATGGTGCGGGGTTTGTGGGGGTGTACTTTACGCCACTGCACTGACAGCAACAATTAAATCATATTACTTCATCCCTATTTAACAAAATGCAATGTGTTTATTATTTCTAATTTGTAATGTATCGCTTGAAACATACTACTTAGAAACTCATTTTAACACAAAAATTTACAAACAAAAATTTGGTTTTTTTATATAAAATTTAAAAAAAACTTAAATTTGCTGCTTTATTATAGATAAACAGAGCAAAACAAGAAATTCGTTGTTCTCAATTCACTAAATACTTGAAAACATACACAAAATTATTGGCAATAATTGTAGTTATAAACAAACGTACTATTTGAAGATAAATGAAATCTAAAATTTTGGAACTTCCAATGAATAAAAGCTAATAAAGAAAAACTACAGCGAAATAGAAAACTGTAATGGAGTTTGCCTATTTATTAAAAAGTTAAGAATTTATAATTAAATATTTATTTTATTATAAGAGGAATATACAACGACAATGTTTTTATGTATGCTTAGCCTCGCCTATACCTATACTAATGCGAGTTATTTGTACTGGCATGGCGTATGTAAATGAAAATGACTGTGTTAAAGGTTATGGCGGAAAAATGTAATTATAAAAAAATGCAATAATTGAAGTGCAATAATTGTTAACAGGAAATAGTTGAGACAACAACGTTGGCAATTAAGATTAAAAAGTAATGGAATAACCGCACAAGCAAAAACGTTTCCGTAGATAAAACAACTAAGAAATTGTGCGTCGAGTTTGCAAAGTACCTGCAAAAAATGTAACTATTGCAAATTCACAAATTTTTTTATTTCAAAGATACCCATGAGTAAAACTACTGCACTTTATCATACAGCATACTGCAAGTAAAATATTTTCATACCTACAGTTTGAAACGTTCTTCTTTAAGGAAAGTAGTTAAATGGTTAAATTGTTAAAATGGTAACTGGAGATTAAAAGTTAGTATTGTAAATATATTACAGAAAATATTTACTGATTAAAACCAATTTTTATCGATTATCAAAACTATTGCAATAAAAAAAGTTTATACTGTGCTGGAGAATTTTGAAAGAATTAAACTCTATAAACTTTGGAATGCTAATTATTTCAGTTCATGTATAATGCGTTAAATTTTAACAGTTGTAACTGCAGAATGGCTTTAAAAAATTGAAACTAATAAAATCGCTAGAACATTGCTTAAACCAACACTGAAATAGAAACTAAGAAGAATTTCCTTAATTTATTTATTGTATGAAATACTAGCAGCCAATACTTTTAGATTAATGATTGCATTAACTTATTGTTTTTTGTTTTGCTTTATGTATTAAACCTTTATATAATTTGTCACTTAAATTTTGACTGTGTTTCAAATTGTATATTAGTAGCAAATTGTGTGTTTCAGCTTTCTTTTATGTGTTTTCCTTCATAAATAATAAAGCTTTGTAATGTGTAGATGTACTTACACTCCGGTTCGCATCAACATCTTATCAAAACCATAGTAGCTAGGAAATATAAACCAAAACATTATTGAAATGTAAACTAAGACAACCTATCATTTGAGAAATTTTGAAAATCATTAAAAATAGGATACAAAAACCCTAAACTGAATAAAAATATTATGTTTAAGAGCATAAACTAATAATTAATTAAATATATCTAAGGAAATTTTTAGAATATATGTATATAACAAGAACACAACATGTAATTAGCCTAGGTTAATAATTACCTCTAAAATTGTGTTATGTAGTCGATAACACTAAATGCTTGAACGCAAAACAATTGAATTTACCAGTGGCAGACTCTCCTATAATATTTCGTTTCTGTCCAGGCATAAACATAATTATCATTTATAATGAGAAAAGCTCGTCACGGAGATTGGTCATATAAAAATAACATCAAACTAGTGTGTTTGCGTACAAACTACTTACACGTCCATACTTGGTAACTATTCTTCCTCTTTTTATATTGAAATGTGTGAATCTTTTGTTTTACTTTACGAAGACGTAAATATTCGTGAAAACTATCGTTGTCCTTTTTAACGATACCATGTTTCAAAATGATTTTGTCGATTATCTTTCTTCTTACTAGTTTTTGTTATTTTTATTTAACCTTAAATTTATTTCTAAGGAATCACAAGTGTGTGTAATTCAATATGTTATGAACTTTGTGTTTATCTTTAACCGTAACATTAAAGTGGCGACGGTCAATTACCTTTAAATGCTCAAATTTATTAATAACGGAAAAATCGAAAACCACAAAACCTAAAAGTAATAAAAAGTAAAACTAAGTACCTATTTTGAAGCAAAACACGCGCATTTAAAAATCATAAAATAAATTTTATATTACATTAAAAAAAATAATTTAAGAAAATTTCAAAAGGTATGTTTTTACAAGTTCCATTAAAAAAATTTATACAGTGTAGTGTACAATTACTAGATCTACCTAGTAATTTTTCGGTCACGTTTTATAAAATTAGTATTATTTTTGTGACTCTATACTCAAGCTATTATTTTTTGCTGTCGGGCGTGGACTGCTATAAAATAATAAACAGTTCAAAAAAAGTAAATGGATCGCTGATTTTAAAACATAGAATTCAATGTGTGTTAATTTATATACAAAAATCTCAGTATGAAAAAGAGAACAAATACAATAAATAATTTGAAATCAATTTAAAAATATTTTGGTTCACTACCAACAAATAAAATTTCATCGCCATTCAACCAGTGTATCACAATTACTTATTAATTACACGCCATTGGATTAAATAGTGAAACTAATACGTTAGCTCGATTGATAAATGACAAAGAAAAATTTAATTATCACTAAACTGTATTTTGCGTAAAACTGTACAAGTAAAAAGTAAATACAATAATAAACTTGATGTTTGTAGTATACAACCATCGAACCAAAACGTAAAGTAGATGCAGTCCTGTTATTTAAATGTTTTTAAAATAATCATTAAATGTTTCCAATTTTTATATTTGTAATCATAACTAAAACATTTTTTTGAACTTTCCAAGTTCATAAAAAAATTGAGATTCAACACTACTTGCCACCATCAGAGCACACAAGGAATCTTATTACAAATGTACACCTCAGCTGTAAACACTGTGAAGATCTAAGCTGGTAATAACATAAATAGAAAGTTAAATGTAAAATGCTTGAACGTATTTATCGAGGTATTTATAAAAAGTTTAATGCCTTTTTATAGAATTCAAAATTAACCCGGTTTTTCTGAGACTGAAACAAAAAATCTCTTTATTGCGTTATCCACTTCCTGTCAAAGATTGTTGAAAAACCTTTATAAATTTAAAATTAATAAGGAAATTGCATAATATAATATAAACTTTAAAAAATCTAATAAATTTCTATTTGCAATAGAATAAATTACTTTCTTTTTTAGGATAAAACCAGAATGATAATTTTTAAATGTGTTATAAAATGAACGTCGCTTTTAAATTAAATGATCTGCAAAACTAAAAAATTACGCAATAGATTTATTAGTGCAATTATAGTATATTACGTAACAAGGGTTAAAAGTAAAGCATAGTATAACGAACGTAAATGCGACGCGAGGTCGCATGGCTGAGCGTTGCATGTAGGTGTGTTATGCTATGATACTTTCGACGAGAGTAACGTACATTATTTTTTGTGTTGCCTTTTATAAAATTACATTTTTTATTAAAAATTTTTTTAAAAAATCACCAGAAATATAATGTTGGTATTTACTATTTATTGCAAAATCTGCCAAATTTGACATTAAGTTTAATATAGTTTTTTTTTCAATTTAACTGAATTTCAAGATTTTTTCCACCGCATATCTCGTTCTAATATAACAATTGACTTGGAACACTTTGTTTTATGTGGATTTTTAGTTCATTTTGCCACCCTAGATCTTTTTGGCCCATTACGTAACTACGTTGGCGGAACAAAAAATAAATTAATGTCGTTAATCTTATATGTAGCGTAAAATTGATATTTTTATGCATTGCGATCTGCTTCAGTCAAAATTGAATTTTATGTTTTAGAGTTAATTCCTTAAAAATATAACTTCTGTTGTAAAACGCTTAATAATAGTAGATAGATAATTTAGTAAATATTATTTCTAAAGAAATTACTATTAATGTTACTCAATCTTTATCTATTACCAAATATTCTCAAAGACATTCGAGATTATATAGCACTAAAGTAGTACTAAGTATATCAAAAGCAAATGTTTATTAAAGAAAGGTATACTATTATAAAAATAAGATTTTTAAGGAATTTTGTTGTTTGAACTACTTATAAAAACCAAACAATGGATTATTACTAACTTTTAGTACTGTTGATAACTGAATAAATGATAAAATTTACTAAAGCAACCATTATTGGTTACGGTGTTATAAAATCTATCAATATTTGCCAGAACGCGTGACATCCATTGATTATGTATTTTAACAAGAAACAATACTAACAAACGATGAACTTGTGTTTATATTAATTTTTTTTGAAAAAATTTTAAAGTGAAACTTTTTTGGTTACACTTAAGAAAAAACAGTTACACGTAAAGTAAAATTAGAAATAAGCCTTGAGTGCAAAAAAAGAAGAAAACATATTGAATAAAACAAAAAAAATCAAAGAGTTAGGGGACGTCGGTTCGACTGACCGAGAGATAGACTTATGTATATTTGATTTTTTTACTTAGTGCATTTTCTTTCTCTATTTCAGAAAAACTGGCGTGCTCACCACACGACTTTCCTAGAAGAAATTTCTACATGTTTTTTAAGGGTAGGTTGTCATAAAACCACTTTGAAGTGACAAATTTGTCAAAAATACATTTTTCTGATTAAGAAGACCTTGAAACGTAAAGCAACAATATACGACTAGTTAAGTACAGCAAAGCAATCGAGTAATGGCGAACTGTGAGGATGGTAGTACCTTGTTTTTTTCTTCTAAACGTAGATAATAGAAAATCGGTTAAATATAAATGGTAATCCCACTGATAACATTGTCGCTTTGTATTTACTCGCAACTAGTAGTTTTATGTTACCTTATATTTGCGCGTAATGACTGTCATTGTTCGCAATGACTCGATCGTTTTGCTGTATGCAATTGTTTCATAAGTTATAAATTTCACATTATAAATAAATATCTTGTAAACATTTTCTGGTTCTATAATATACAACATGTGGAAAACTGACTATGTAAAATAATTTTGTCGGCACTGGTGCAAAAACTGCACCAAATTAAACCAATATTTCCATACCAAGTCAAAATTTTTAAGCAAAAAGCAATGTAAGCCAATCTGTTAAGCACCTTAATACTACAAAACTTCTTGAAAAAAAAATCACCTACAGGAGTAGATACGTTTTGGTTAATTTTGTAGGAAAAGAACAAATAATTATAATTTTGTTTATTATATTGTTGTCTTTAGGAGTTTAACTTGAAATAGTCATTTTTAATATAATTTCGACTTTTTTTGCGTTTTCTTAGATAACTGTTTTGTTTGAACCTAAATTTAAAAACTGAGCAACAAAAACCTACCAACACACAATAGAACTAATACATTATTGCAGTTTTTGTTGTAAAAAATTTTGAAGTTTTTTGAAAATCCCCCTACTACTACTTTTAAAGAAATATTTAAAAATTCATTTCGAAAATACATATTAAAAACAATATAATTAGAATCGATATATATTTTCACAAACATATTATGAAATAGCAATGTTACTTATCCTTTTATTTGGTATTACAGTTAGTAGTTTTTTTTTATCATTTTACTTAGGTGGTGCATAACCATACACATTTGATTTTGCAACGCAACATCGATGCTCGAAACGTCGCCTTACAAAAAAAACTTAAAGAGGGTTTTCATGGTCCTCCTAAGTGAGGATGACTGAAAACCCACTAACCGATATTATGACAATTTATATTTGTTACATTTAAATATCTTGATTTTAAGGTCACATTTAAACGTTTAAAAAAATTTTAGATTATCTGAAAATAACAATTCTGCTAAGAATTGAAAACACTTAGATCGGTTTTTCCTTTGTTTTTATTCCTAACTATCTCTTATATACAACAATTTACAATCTTTAAGTTTGATGTTAGAGTGAACGCGTTATTGTTTGATCCCAAGCTGCGCGAGAACGATCAGCTGATTTGCTACAATCCACTCTGGAAAAAGTTAGACTACTTTTATACATGGTGCGTGTATGCTATAATTTATACAAGGTAACTAAAATAAATGGAATTAAATTTGTACTTCGTTGTTATTTATATTGAAGTAACATCAACAAAAATTAAGTCTAAATAAATGAAAAATATGAAAGGAAGCTCCGAACTTACTTTTTGCATTTACCAAGTGAACTAGCTGCATCGACATTGTGGACAAAGTATATCAATGCTTGAATCAACTTTTTAAGTTATAAAAAACCTATACATATTAGAGAATGTAGAAAACAGTACTTTTTTTGAATGAAACCTAAACTTAGAAACGAACAATTAAAAGCTCGCAATCTTAATAAAATTTTTAACGAATGAATGCAGTTACTACGAACTCATTAATTGGTTGATTGATGTTAAAAAGGACTCACTTGTGACTATACCAAATGAAAAAAAAGAATAAATTTGAAAGTTTTATCATGCAAGAATTTTTTTTTAATTTTGAAAAAATAAGCAAAAAGCACATACTTCAAGACTTAATCATTCATTCACTATAAAAAAATAATAATGCAGTTAAATATATTTTAACTAAATTTAAAATTTTTATAACATCATTTATATACTTATAATAATATAATAAGTAAAACATTTTGAACCGAATACATCACATAATTTTATATTTACTTATTTAAATCAATCTAATAATGGTCCTCGTTTATTCCGGTAATGACTTGTGAAATGCACAGTAAAGATGTGAACGATATTAATCTTGTTGTTCCTCATCCCTCATCAGACCAGCCACATGAGTCTTCATCTGATGAGTCGTTGACATTAAAAGTTAACGATACACAATAAGTGTCTATTATATGTTCTATAAACCCTTCTTCAAAATCTTGACGTGCCAACATACTTGTGACCATTTCTTTGCACCTACACTAGCGATTTTTTCTTTTACCAGAGATTCCACCTCATTTAACTTAAACATGATGTTTCTAGTTCCAACCCAATTCTTAATAATACCCCAAATTTTTTTCTATAGGGTTTAATTCTGGGTGATAAGGTGGTAACCGACATACAGTATGTCCATGTTTAGCAAATAATGAATCAACCGAGTATTGCTTATTGATCGGCTTATTTATCAGTATTAAATTATACAGCTCTGCTTTTGTAGATTTTTCTTCGTACGTAATACCACGTTCATTTAACCACAATTTCGTTTTGTATTATTAAAATTGGGAGTTTTAACTGCCAAAACATGATGGTAACTGGCATTAACTTTTCTGACCAGATTTAAATATCAATAGTGCATTATTGACAAAACCATCATTACCACCAGCATGTACGATAATTAAGCGTTTACTTAGATGTTGGGCATTTCAGCCCTTAATTTGATTGGTAAGAAGTTGTATGGGAAGCGTGAATGTAAGTTTCATCGGTATAAATGATTGGACGTCCTTCTTTACGATATTTAGTTATTGCTCGTATGTATGATACTCGTAAATTTCGCAAATCATGACGTTCCATCAACATAGGACGATTATCAGTGGTTTTTTGCCATCTAAAAGAAATATATATTTAACCTTCAATTCAAGTTTAAGAATTACGATTTTTCATCGAATAAATTAAAGAAATTAATTATTATACCTGAATCCTAGTTTTTTAAGATTTTTCTTAATGAAGTTTCTTTGCCAAAAAAGCCAATGGTATCGTCATCCTTAATTTTCTCGTAAATAGCCTTCAAAGTAGGCGTTTGTCCATCAGTAAAATGGAAATTGTAAACAATTCTTTGTATAATTTGTTCAGCACTTGTCTACGGTTGATTTAGGAGATGCCTTATGAAATTCTTTTCTCTGTGATTTAAATGTAGCTTGTTCGCCAGTTTCAATTAACTTGCCTTCTCGCACAATACGTACTACAGTAGCTCGTGAAACTCCTGTTGCTTGAACAACCGTATCGATAAGATTGCCTTTACAAAATAGAAGTAAATTATTGAATGTATGTAATGCATAACCTAACAATTACCTTTCTCGTTTCTTTCTTTAAAATACGAATAAACATTCCATACTATGGTCCTGAATTCTTTAGGATATGTGCCTCTTTTCGTAGACGAAGATGCAGCAGCACTAATTTCGCGTTCATCAGACATGCTGTAATCAAACTTGAATCGTAACAAAATCGGTAACAAGAAATATTTTACTTACTTGTAACTCAATAATACAGACAGCGGAGTTTTGAAAAAACGAGTTGTAGTTTTATTAATAGACTTGAGAAACGATAATAAGAACAAATAAGTAAACGGAAATAAGCAATCAAAACAATTAAAATGGCGATTACTGGTCGACGTTTTTAGTTCGATCTATAAATCGTTTCATCGCATAAAATCTCTATCTATCGCACTTGCACGTACGAATTTTGAGATCTGCGCAAGGATCATCAAATAACGCTTTTGCTCTACTTATTTTAGTTACTATTGCCGACTCTCCGTTTTAACATGGTTTATCCCTATATAAGCTCGTGCCTTATCCGCATGACGCGCTAACAATAACCAACCCTTAAATGGGGGCACAATATTAAATGCACAATAAATGGTTGACTGAAATAACTAAATAATTAACAAATTCCATAAACAATTATTTGTTAATTATAAACTTTGATTTTTTTAAATACAGAAATAACAAATAACGTTGTTAGACCAATAAGTTTCTGCTATTCAAGTTAAAGCAAATATTTGGCTGAGGCAGTCTCTAAAGCACAAAATGACAAGAAGATTTACCTTAAGTCTTGAGTTTCATAAGCACACACGCAAAAAATGTGGTATAAAAGACTATAGTTGTATAATTAGTTTGCACAAATTATAATAAAAATTAGGACAGCACAAATTAATACAAATGTGGAATCACAAAATAACTGCAGAATATAAAAATATCATCTAACATTAATTGTTGCTAAAATAATGATACAACAGTGTGTAGATTATTAGTACAAATTAATGTAAACATATACACAGTATTGCCGTGTTTTGTTTTCTCTCAAATTTCATCACACCAAATTTTAGTATACGTAATTTCCGATAATTTATAAGTGTCACAAAAATATACACAAATTGTAATAAATACTTTACACTAATTTTGTATTGAAATTTTTACTACTAATTGGTTTAATAGTAGTTATAATATATATTCATTTTCACTAAAGTTTGTTTTAATTTCTTTGAACAATATTGCAGTCTATAATACTACAAATAACAATTTGAGCTCAACATTGGAGTAATATTTCTTACATTTTCCGTGCACTTTAATTCAAGTTATTATAAAATACTTTTAAAATAACAATCATTAAGTTAATTACCTATCTAAAATACGATTAATTACATAACAATATATTTAAACCAATGGCATTAAATTTGCTTAATATTCTATTTAATAAAATCAGTAGTAGATACATAAATAAATTTATCGATTTAACTTTAAAATAACAAACGTTTAAAATATTAATTTTCATAACAAGGCTCTCAGATGCCATACATTATAATTTAAAAATGAATTTTCTTATTCTAAACACGATAAAATTCATAAAACACGTTTGCTTATGTCAAGTTTTTTTAGATCAAATTTATGGTGTACAATAATCTTTAAATAACACTATAGAAATGAATGTAACACAAAGACACAACAGTAATTACCACAAAAACTTTTCTCAACTAACGTTAATAACCTGTAATATATTTTTTGTGATAATTAATGTTGTGTTTTTGTTCCAAATTGTCTATATTCAATAATGTGCTTAAGGTTGGCATCCTCGTATACTTTGTAATGTTAAACTGGGTTTCAAGTTTTCAGCGAAAATACTGAACCGATTTCAATGAAATTTTGCACAATGGAAACGTGTCCAATCTTGAAATAGGTTATTATTTTGTTATTAATTTAATTTTTATCAATATATATTTGACGTTGCATTACAAAATTGTCATTAATACATAACAAGTCATAAAAAGACATTTAACGTGATAAAATATTGTATTTTGTTATTTTAGTATCTCTTTAAAAAAAAGGTGCTAATAAATAGTAAAAACACATTACACAAAATTTAAAAAAAAATGTCTACTAGAAAATCATTGAAAATGTGTAAAGAAATCTTGCATACAAATAGTGATGGAATCAAGTCGGCCCTGAATCCGAAAACTGTATAATCGGCCCGAATTATTTTTCTATAGCCGGGCACAATGACCGGCTTAAAATCGGGTAAATGTACGTTTTTACTAATAACCTGCGATCCAAGCGTTAATTCGTTCAAATACCGTCCCAGGATTTTATTTTTTTTAGAGTAAGCATTAGGTTGATTTTCAATTATTGTGGGCTCGAAAAATTATACTTTTTGGGACGACCTAAAATTACAGATAGTGAATGCAGGTGAACCACGTGTGTATTAAACAGCTGGTAAATTTGTATAAAAGAAATACAGAATTATGCAGCTAAATTTACTAAATCAACATTTAAATTACAAAACGTATAAAGACTGTTTGAGAAGTATTGAGAAGCGTTTGAATTTCCCGCTAGTTTATATAGTTTTTTTAATTGGTTGTAGTAGTAGTGATAATTAATTCATGGCCGTAACATGAAAAGCTTATTGTCAGTATTGTTTACATTAAATTGAAAACAAATTCTGACAATTAATATGTTAAAATAGGAATTCACTACTATGTATTAATTACCCGAATCTTAACTAAGTGAACATCTGTTATTACGCTACTTCTATTAAATAAGAAGAATTAGAAAAGACGAGAAATTGTAAATAACAAACAAAGATTCTACTACGCTACTGACCTAACTGACAATTTACTTGGTACCGCACTTCCTTCTAATCTCACCAATACAACTGCGCGCCAAATTTGGATGCTTGACAATATTTTACAAACGCTCCGTATATGCAGCTTATTGAACCGTTTAATCGAGGGGTTACGCACGGCTGTACTCTGGTGTACATGCTCTGTGTACTCATTAGTAATCTGCAGTACTCATATGTACTCTGTACAACTCATATGTACTCATGTGAATTAATGTATTCTGATAGTGTACTCATTTAAATTCCTGTGTATTCAAGGTGTACTCATATGTACTCAAAATATACTTTTGTGTAAAATACGCCTCCAAATGAACTCGGTGTATCACCGAATGCTACCGAATCTGATGTTTGCATCAGCTGGGTGATTTTGGTAGTGCTTCGAGTGTTTTATAAATGTGAAGGTAGATATTTTATTACGCAATGTTTTTTAAGAGTTCAGTAATTTATTTACTATATAAATGTAATAACATAACCGTTATTTTAATTGTGGTATAAACTGCATCATATAGCACTTTTCTACGTGATATATGCATATCTAGTTTTAGAATTTAAATATAATACGAATGTCATTAATACAGTTACTAACATTATGCTGTTCGAACTCATTTTGTTACAAAATAACTTTAATTTCTCATACTGATTGCTTGATTAATAATGAAACGTCTACTTGTAAATACCCGATAATAATTTACAGATTCCAAGTTAAAAAACTTTTACATTTTGCCCTGTATTTCTATATATCAATTATGTCGAAGAATTTGCAGGGAACAAAATCCCTAAACTTTTTCCTAGCGAAAAGGAACGATTTCTTAGTATGCAAGCAGCATGCCCTGAAAACTTTGAAATCGTAAGAGGTCACAAGAAATTGATATTCCATATTAGTGTTACTTTACAAAAAATCAAAAACAGCAGAAATTTCATCCAAAGCAATTCGAAAAATTGATAAAGCGCTCATGTTAGTTGCTGACTTTGATTTGACCTTTGAAAACCATGATGTGTCAGTTCGAGCTAAATCTTACATTAAGAAAAACATGATGAACTAGACCCGAGTATTAGAGAAGATATAACGGCTAATGTAAATTTGTCGAAAGTAGAAGTATCAGAATGAAGATCACATCAAAGATGATATTAAGTTTTACTGCTCAAAAATAGTGGACGTTTTAAAAAGAAAGTGTTTTCAACATACATGTTTATAATTGGCGGACGTTTACTGTACGAAACGTTGTATGCCAAATTAAAAAAATGTAATTCTGTCACTAAGCAATGTATGTTGGTACATTCAATCAGAGGAACTAGTCGAAGAAGTATATTTTACTTTTTCTACCATCATAAATATTTCAATTTTACAAATGTTAAATATATTACGCCGCATCCAGTTTATTGAACATGCAAAAATAGACTTGAAATCATCAAACATCACATTTTTCAAACCACGAAGAGTTCACGAGTCGACGCTAGTGGAAACATTTGATGTAGATTATCACAGTACCGACAAATTATGTGAAATTGTTGAAAACGTATTGTTTGCAATGAATTAAACTTATTAGGAATCAAACTGGATGAAAACTGTTTTGCTGAAAATGCAATTCCACAATCTAATTCCGATTTAGATGAAAATTCCTTGAACCACTATTCTGCATTTTTTTTAAGTAAATTTGAGATTCTTATACAAATAAATTAATTTGTTTTCACAGTACAGTAATAAATTTTTCTTACAGTACTTGGGCAGTTGATTATTTGTTCTTGATTTATTTTTTATTTAATATTAATTAATATTTACCATTCTTTTGTAAACATAGTTATACCTGAAAAGGTGTACTATACATACATTTTTATATGAACCAGATGTACTCATGTGTACTCTGCTGTAATCACTGTACTCATCTGTATTCAGTGTACTCTTCTGTATTCAAATGTACTAGTCTGTACTCAAGTGTACTCATATAACCGCAACGTGTACTCAATGTATTCGTACTCAAGTGTACAATGAATTACGTCGTGATTAATCCCTCGCGTTTAATTAACTATAGATTTTTATATTATATAATCTTTATCTAAACAAAATTTTATACACTTTAGAAAAGATAGATGACTTAACAAATTCTACTTGTTTTGTGGCCTGTGTTTCAAAATTGTTTACATATTCGTATTTATGTGTGTACTTTATACGAAAATCTTACAAAACAGTGTAAATCAAAGGGAATATTTCCTACACACATTTTTTAACGATGATAAATTAAAACCAACACTTTTTGATAAATACAATTCAAAATAATGTTTCAGGCTTAACAAAACAATCAAAACTTCAAAATAACCTTACATATTTTCTATAAAATCTGATATTATGTAATCTTTCTATCATGACAAATACATATCTGCACGAGTCCTAGCCATAGATTATCAAACACCGAGTGGTTTATTTTTTTATAGAACCTGAAAGATTCAGATTTGTTTACGTAACAAAATTTATTTAAATTTATGAAAATACTGTTAGAAATGTTAAAATTAATTGGATGGGACAAGACCACAACAAACATAATTTGGACAGTTTTTACTTGTATTTACCAGCAAACACATCTTTTTAATATATTATTATTCTGCGTCAACCCAAAAAACCTGAGTTTTGGAGCCGAGACGTAACCGTGAGCCCGGTCCGTTTTAGGGCTGCGAATATATATACCCGAAACCCGGCCAACATATTTTTCTTTTTGCCCGATTCGAAATGAAACCAGGCTTCAAGCCGGGCTGGGCTAAATCCAGACCCGCGGATCGTCTCTGCTGACAGATGACACTAATTTTAAAGAATGACATTAAGTTTCTCATTCTTTTAACCCGTACCATTTTTGTGAGTTTCAGTGGCGGCTTGTCCATAAGCACTGCGACACTGTAGTGTAATGTAATAGTAATAGCATTTAGTTTAGTTAATTGAACTTTGTGAGTATTGAACTTATACGTAAATTGTAGGAAATTAGAAAGACGCGTAATTGTATTTCCAGTCTAACGAAGTAGCTAAGTCACCTCAATAAGAATCGATAATTTCAATTCTTAACAAAGTTCAAGTAGTATTAAAATAGTAGTATTAAGAATAAGTTGTATTAATGTTTAAATCAATTATAGTCATAAAAGGGTTAATAAAGAGGTTTAATTAACGAACCTTGTACCCAACGGGGATACATCACATGGCAACCCAGCCAGTTTCACACAAAAAATGCCATGACAACACGTCACGACCCGGGAATGCAAGAAAAAACCAAAATTGAAAAGAAAAAAAATGTATGGTCCTTAAACAACTAATGAAAGGATAATTGTCGAAGCTGCTGGTTCGGGGAATAACAATACTGCTCAATCGGACTCTAAGCCTCTTTTCTTAGTACAAATTGGGATAATTTGGGTAATTATTGTAATTGCAGCATTCATTGCATATTTTATATACTACCAATATAAGAAAATTTGGGAAAAGAAAATTCAGCGTGAGATATTGAAAATCCATGAATAAGTAGCGATGCCCAAACCATCCGGATCATCTTAAATTTGAAGTTCTACGTCAACATATCTGCGTGTGTTGTGTTTTTACAGTTGCTAGAAGAGGTACAAAATTTTTACAAAAACGCAGTGAAAGATAATGCAAAAAGAAGAAGACACGTTCCTACTCGCGTTCCTATTATTAATCAAAAGTTAGAGTAAAGAAAAATGTGAAAAACATGAAAATTCACGGAAACACATAGAAAATGTTGTTTCATTATCGTTTTTAGGAAAGCTTAATATTGCTAAGCAATTAAGTGAAGCATACAAAACAGCTACAATCAAACATAATGAGCAAGTCAAAAAAAACGAGACATTTTATCTCAACTAATTAATTGTATTAAATTTTGTGGCAAATTCGAATTACCATTACGTGGCCACGATAAAAGAAATTCGTCTGAAAATCCTGGAGTTTTTAGGGGGCTAATTAATTTTGTCGCTACTTTCGACTCTACTTAAGAAAAACATTTAAACAATAGTACGGTTTTTAGTGAGACATCAAAAGTAATTCAAAATGAATTGTTACAAAACACAAACAGTTATCGTGTTCCGCTATGAATTAGACGGCATAATTTATGAGCGATTTTGGAGATTTTTTAATCCAGAGAATGTCAATGCAGACGGTATCTAAAAGAAATTGACATAGTATTGAAAAATAACCCAAGTAAATTAATTGCCCAAACGTACGATGGGGCGAACGTTATGAAAGGATTGGTTAAGCTTTTTTATTTTTTTATTAATTTTGCCGACAGTTTCAACTAATTTTTAGTCATCATCAGGGCTATAAGGAAACATTATATATATAAAATATTATAAAACTTATAAATTCTTTACCTAATTAACATTTTTCAAATATAAAAAAGTATGCAGAATGCAATTTGGGTTATGTTCAGGCCAGACTTCGCAGTATCTAAGAACAAGAATGTCACAACATCGTAGAGATATTAGACAAAATAAAGATAGTATAGGTTTGGCTAGACATTCTTTAGAAACAGGACACAGTTTTGATTTTAGTAATGTTAAAATTTTAGATAAAGAATTAAATTTAAAGAAAAGATTAATAAAAGAAATGTTTTATATAAAGAAAAAACAACAAAATTGTAATAATCATAGTGACATCGATAATTTAAGTAAAATTTATAGTAATTTAATTTAAATTTGTATTATTATTATTATTTTTGTTTTAAGTAGGCATGTTTCAAAATAATTTTTTCATGTTTGAAATATTGTAAATTTAACTTTTTTATATTTGAAAAATGTTAATTAGGTAAAGAATTTATAAGTTTTATAATATTTTATATATATATATATAATGTTTCCTTATAGCCCTGATGATGACTAAGAATTAGTTGAAACTGTCGGCAAAATTAATAAAAAAATAACAAAGCTTAACCAAAACTTAATAAATTATTTATAAAGTTATGAAAGGAGATGTGCAGCACAAAATTCAACAACTTTATCCAAATGCATATTACATTCACTGTTATGCACATCAACTCAATCTTGTAATGAAACACGTTAGTACATCAATCAAGTTTTTTGCCAATCTCTCTGGAATAGCATCTTTTTTGTCAAAATCTCCTCAAAGATTAGCAACAAAATTTGTTAACAAGCGTATTCCAAGATTGTCAAGTACACGTTGGAATTTCAATATAAAATGTGTTAACACAGTTTTGAAAATAAGGAAAACTTAATAAAGTGTTTTGAGGAACTGCAGTCCTTAAAAACGACTGACAAAAACTATATAAGCTTCAACAGGCTTATTAAGCTTAATGAAAAATGATTTTGGTTGAAATTATTGAAATTGGTTGAAATTATTTCATCAAATAATGCCATATGTCGAAATATTATATAGCCAATTTCAAGCAAGAAATATTGATTCTTCGAGCTGTTCTAATAATGACTATGTGAAAAATCAAAAATCTCGAAAATAAATAACGATAAATAATATAAAAAAACCAAAAGCTGAATTACGAGTGCTAGTTAAAAATTACCTAACTAAATAAAAACGGTGTTTATTAACAAATAACCGAGCAAATAATACATGAAGGAGTATTCTTGACAAACAAAAACATTTTAATACGAAACAGTTTTTGTTGTAATATTTGCACAAGAACACTAATGTTCCTGTTTTCTCCACTCCTTAGTAGTTACATAAGTTAAAGTGAACAAACCCAAGTAGAAAACACTTTTCTTTCTTTTAAAATTTTGAGAGTACCCAAAGGGCCACCTAAACGACTTTGTATTGCAAAAACTTTGTAGGCTTGTCTAACAAGACTATTTGAAAGAAGATATTTTGGTTTGAATAACCGTGTACTTCGTAATAGATTATCATTTAAATTAAATGAATTAATAAACTAATCAAAAAAAAATTTGTCTTCAAACGTGTTGATGCGAAAATCATTTACCATTTTGCAGATGAAAATGTTTTTACTTCGTTAAATTTTGTTAGTAAGTTTAATTTTTAAATAATAATAAATTTACTATAGACGTTGACTCGGACGCTGATATTATTACAATTAATATTAAACTTTTTTTTAAACTATTTGAAAGTGTTCAATACGAAAAATCAAACTAATTTAATATTTGTTTTCGTCTTTGTTTGCGAAATCGAAAAATACACAAAAGAAAATAAAACGAAGCCAGCTCGATTATATTACAAGACGAGAAGTTACCTTGACATAAAGCACAGAAAAAGGAAGTTGATTTGGCACACATTCACATATTACTTTCAGAACAAAATGTACAGAAATCTGAGAAAGCAGTTACCGTATAAAAAGGATCAAGCGGCAAAGTTTATAAAATATTATGCACACATTTGAATAAAAAAGAAACCAAACAATAGGACAACGTTAAAAAAAATTTTAAAGCACACAAGGTTAAGCAAAACAAAAAAATCTGACTATTAGAAGACGAGCAATTTGCGTCAAAATTTATTTTCTTGTTTATCTAAATTTGGATTTGCGTAAATGTTTTCTACCCATTGAAATAATTGTTTGGGTTTGTAAATGTTTATTGTTCAATATTTACTAATTAAACAAATAAACGTTTCTTACCGTTTACCGTATAACGACGTAGTGAATCTTTCAGTCTGAGCACGTTCTTCATATTTAAATTGGGGAATCAAAGTAGTACTGGTACAACGGTTATTACATTAACGTAAGAATAAGTAATGACTCATTAAATTCTACTTGCAAAATATTTGTTAGGGTAATGTTTAATAAATAATAATGTTATCAATATAAATATTAAATATAAGTTATCGAAAAGATAATGCTTTCAACGTGAGATAGCGCTTGCGCGAAAGAAGTACCTACCTGGATTTCCTATAAAATCGTCTTTGTCTAAAATAGTGTGAAGTTGTTGGAAGCCATATGCTGGTAACCAGTGGTTGCTTCCAGACAAATCCATTGGTTGACCAGGCCAATCGTTAAATGCGATTTCGTCCATAGTCAGAAGTCATTCACACGGTCACGCAACGGTATATCCGTTGTTGTAGCTTTCACACGCAGCAGAAAGATACGAACTTAATATAACTATAGTATCCACATTCCAAAAATTCCAAACATTTTTTATTATTGCATAAAATAGGTGATATAATTAACAATACAGTAGCACCCACTACTAGTCCTTATCTTCAACTAGTTTGAATTTGAAATTTGAATTTAACCCACACTAGAACATTCCGGTTGTTTTATTAATTGACGAAGACGCAAACATACGCGCACACACGCACAAATTCACAACAAACACAAAATAAACGTTGATTGAAATTTTGCTAATAAAGCACACGTTTGAATTGCGATTTTTTAAGAATATTTAACTATACACTTTTTACACACAACGCGGTATATTCATATATTTGTCATCGAGCGAATTATTAACAAACGTAAACCGATTAAGAACTCTGGAATTAGTTGATTCCGATGATGTTTATTGTAGTTTAACGTTAACTATAACAGCAACACAGTACCGCTTCGGTAACTGCTATAAAAGAAAAAAAAATAATGACGGGAAAGCAACATTCGTGGGAAGCTCACGTGAACGAGTTGCACCAATGACGATCAAAAGAGCATTTAACTTGCGGTGTTCAGGAAATCTGATTTTATTAGAAGTACGCTAAGGAAGCCATGTTCATATAGGTGTTTTATAGCAGGTATTGCGTTCATTATTATTACACATTATGTACAGGATGTTTCATTTGTACCTATTAAACGCAACACAAGAATCGGCGCAACTTCTTTGTCTACAACACTCGCATTCTCGTAGACACGTTTTAAATCGCAATACACTATTAACAATTTTCGTTTTGAACTTTATTATTCGATACTGCAAACACTTGTTTACGATGCTCTTTTTGGAGTTCAAGCCCATTTAGGATGAGTCAAGGTAATAATCACAGCAGTTGGTATTCTATTAACTCCTACATTTTTAAAACACTGACCCACTAACAAATGCAAAAAAGCGTACATCCGGTAAAAAGTCTCGCTTCAATACATTCAATGCCCAAAACGGAAGCTTGGTGGTGTATTTTATTCAACTGTGCTAAACTGTATTCTCAAATAACCTTTATTATTCTTTAATCTTTAGTGGTAAACTGTTTAGTAAAAAACGCTCACACAAAACTCTTGCATTTTAATTTGCTTTGAATAATACAGGATTTATTGGATTATTAAAGGTATTTAAATAATCTTCTACTTAAAAACCAACCATTACTTAGATAACACTTAAAAGAAAATTAGAAAATATATCTTAAGTCATAAATTAACAAATGCAATGCTTTTAAAAATTTGTTGTGGTGTTTGTGTTAACTAAAGTAGTCTAAGTTATTAAGACAGCTTTACTAAGTTATATTGATAGTTATATTTTTAAGTTACTCAAAAATACAAAACATTTTCTAAACGTATTAGAAATAAGTGTCTGTCCTAAGCGAATTTTAAAAATCAAGTTAATTGCTGAGGGATATTGAAGTTTGTTAAACATATATATAAAAATAAGAAAACTTATAGGTACAAAAGTTTTACAAATTTATGCAAGCATTTATTATAAAACTTACTAAATGATACGCATAAAATATAGAAATGCTCAATCGATAGTTAAGAATGTCGTGTTTTTTTTTAATTTCCAACTTAACGCTTATTGAATCAGCGCAATAAACTGTGTGAATAGTAAGAAACGATAGATGTTATTTGCATGTATTAAATTCTTTTGTTTATTTATTCTTAAAATTATTTTTTCTAACGAGATCATCGGTAAAATTTATATATAGATACTAATATTTTTAGACTACATTTCTACTATCGGCTATTGAGGGCCGCCAAAGTACGTTGGCTCCCGGGGTACCAGATAAAAGTTACCGCCCCTAATGAACTTACAATTTTTTGAAAAATGTCAAAATTTGAAAGTCATAATTATCTAACTAGATAAATAAAAAAAATGTAAGTTTTACAAATAATAATGTTATAAACTTTCAAATGTTGACATTTTTCAAATTTTTTTTACTTGTATATATATTTTTTGTAGAACATTCTGAAAATGAGCTTAATTTGTTAACAAGCTTCAAAACATATACATATATGTATATAATAAAATAATTGATTGACACAATAATTTTATTAAATTAATAACCGATAACAATGAATCCCTTCAACAATTTAAATTATTTTAGTTTAAATTTAATATCTTAATAATAAAACAATTATATATTCATTAAGTACATGCTTTGCATATATTTTCAAAACAAAACAAAGGTAAAAATATACAAAACCAACAACAGCCTACGATTTATACTGAACATGTAAAAGAAAATTAATTTTTAATACAATTTTCTATTCTAGATATTGCCCGTGTTGTCGTTATTACACAAGCTGAGCTTTCGTCACACGTCACAGTAGACATCTTCAGAGCCCGGAACAAACTGATTGATTGCACTGTGAAGTCTAGATTCATAGACCGACCTCCGATCGATAAAACTGGTTTCCAAATTTCCGGCAAAGAAAAACTAGAATTTCGGTTAATATTAAAAGAAATTTTAATTATTTAATGAATTCCCTAATCTTTTGCTGATAGTAATTAAAAACATTCGCCAAAATTTTAGTGTTTTTAAACATAATTTGATGGCCCGTTTTTAGTACGTGTTCTGCCACCGCTGACTTCAAAGATTGTTTAAGACCACTACACGTTTGATACTCTTTAATACGAATTTCAGATTGAAAAAGAATAACGCCTTTCACCAGATTTAAGAATTCACTCAATTTAGGAAGAGTACTTAAAGCCTCATTCCAAATGCAATAATAAATGCCTTTATTTAAGTCGCGATGAGCTGTTAAAATATACAAATTTTCTTTATTGTCACATCTTTGTTCAGGAGTGGGTTGCTTCCTCACTTTTGACATCTGTCTTTCTTAGGCTTATAAAAGTTTAAATTAAATTTTGTGTTGAATGTTTTTCTGTAGATACTTTCTGATAATGGATCAGTAACTTAATTGTGACAACCTCTACGTTCGGCTGATATTAAGTAATGGGTCCAGATATATTTTTTTAATTAGCTCTACAATAATACATTTCGATAGAAGTTAATGACTTTATACGGTTTTCAATTTCAGTATTCTTTTCTTGCGGAATGCATTTTTTATGTCTTCCTTTTCTTGGAGATTTTGGTACTTCTGTAGTTGCAGTCACTGATGTCTAAGGTATTCAAAAAAAATTATGCATACACGAAATTTTTCTTCTTTTAACTCAAAATAGTATAAATGTGAATATGATTTCCTGCTCACTTTTGTTTGGCGTTTGCTTTCGGACTGATATAATAAGATTTTTTTGTATCAGTAACTATCCAAAATTGCTCATGTATAAATTTTCTTTCATTCTAGCCAAATTTCTGCATACATAAAAATGTACAGTGTGGCAAACACCCTCTTTTTACTTGTCTTTCTGACATATTTTTTCCTTTTAGGATCACATATTCTTTTACTTTTTGTGGTTTTGCTTTTTGGATATTTTTTTTTCATTTTTCTAAAAAAACTGTTATGTTCTTTATTTAGATTTTCTTTTTCGTTGTTTTCTGCTTCGTCATTTATTTTATGCATTATTTTCTTAGCCGGGAACATACACACAATTTTCAATTTCTGTATTGGGTGTTCAAAGGAAGTTTTACTACATTTTTTTTACTAAAAGAATATATTTCCTCTTTATCTGAGTCATCTTCAATATCGATACTTTCAACAATTCTAAAAAACATTACCGTAAAGTATTAATCTTTCTAATCACTTTATTTATATTTCTTACCTTCTTGTATTTTCATCCATTTCTGAAATTGGAGAATTTAATTGACTCATTTTTAATTTATTTAACTTTAAACAGAAGACTACAAACAACCGTTTACTTCTAAAAAAGTATTGTTCATCAGGTGATACAAAAACCCAAAAGGATTCGTTAAATAGATATTGAACATTATAACCAAAATCATTTCTGGGATATTTAACAATTTAAACATTAGTAAAATCTTATATAGCTGCATTGGGTGCGTTTGTGTTCAATATTCGGACATTAAATATTGTAGCACGTAAAAATTCATATTTAAGAGACATTGCACCAAAGTCTTAAAATATGTCTAAATAATAGGATGAAAGTATGTGATTTTCTACGGAACAGGGAATTTTTTTTTTTACAAATTTTGGTTCATATAACTCCATTTACATTAAAAATGGATATTGAACAAATAAGCAATGAGGCGATGAAATGATACGTAGAAGTGCTCACATGAACTTCAACAGCATTAAAAATGCACGTTTATGTAAAATTAAACATAAAAATTAATCTTTATAATTATAAGTTCTACTTATTAACTTTGACCTTTAAACAAACGTTATGTAAACATAAATTTTCATTCAAGTAGAAAGTTTCACGCTGTTTAATCACTTAAAGACAGAACCGTTACATAAAACTAACTTACATAATATGCCGGCTTGTATTATAAGTTTGTGCAAATTTTGAATATAAACAACTTTTTTTTGCGTTGATGCCTCGACTCAATTCAGTTTCGCCACCAGCTTGGTTGAGCTTGATAGCTCTTTATTTTGTATAAAATAGTATTTTATTATTTTCTTAGTATCAAATGAATTCATATGAAAACTGTAATTGCCAGTTTTGTTAATTTTATGTGTTCATACACAGGGCCGCGCTAAGGTACGTTGCCAGGTAAAAGTTGCCGCCTCTAAAGGCTTTTATTATTTTAGTTTAAATTTAATATCTTAATAATAAAACAATTATACATTTATTAGATACTTTGCATATATTTTCAAAACCAAGGTACGAATCTATAAAACCCATAACAGCATATGAGTAATACTAAACAAGTAAAAGAAAATTTATTTTAGTTATAAGCAAAGAAAAGTTTATTGTAAAAATATATAGGTATATGGTAAACGTTCCTTAAAAATTTTACTTTTCTTGTCTTTTGAGCTCGAATCTGTAGCTATTTTATTTTCAAATCCGATTATACTCATGTTTGTTAATCGTTCTTGTCACATAGTAGCTATTAAATAATTTTTATTAATTTACGCTTAGAAAAACTTCTTTCACCAGAAGCATTGAAATATGGAAATATTGGAGAAAGATTATTTGAAAATAAATAATCTAAAACTGCTAATCCATTCATGTCCGGCTTAATGTATATTAAAAGGATTTCTAATTTGTTATATAAATCTAATGCATTTACATCGGATTTTGTGATTTAGTTATACCAACTACTCCAATAATGGAGTAGTTGGTATAACTAAATCACATTTTTGCAAAAATTTACTTACGTTTAGCTTAGATAATATGTTATACAAAATAACTGGAACATATAAATTTTTGTATGATTTAATTTTTTTTTTTAAAAGATTTACCTATATTTCTTGTATTAACATCCCTAGATGAATGATAACAAGTAAAAAGTAACTTGAAGATGACGTATTTAAAAATGTTTAAATGAGGTAATGTTACGTAAGTCAGCTAAAATACGTACGCTGCAAAAATAAAGCCAAATATGCAACAGCGTTTTTGCTGATTTATTTTTGGCAACTTATCATATTGTTGTAAAATGATAATTGTTTCATTTACGCTAAGATTACGCGTTTTTATTGCGTCAACTATTGGAAAGTGTTAAAACAAAATTGATTAATTCAACAAAGATAATTGAGTCAATCTCCACACTGACAATCACTAATAATCAGACTTCATACCAAAAAAAGGTCCGATATCACGGCTTGCAAATAAACAAAAAAGGTTCTTGTTTTTAATTGAATTCACATGCACCAAATAAGCTATAATTAAAAAATTCATGCAAAATATGTTATTGTTCAGATATAAAAACGAACCTAAAAAAAGAATTGATAAAATTATGGTTGCTAAAAACGATGTTTTTCTTATATAGTAGCATACATCCGATCCGTTCTTTAATAAAATGATAACATTACCCGATTGATAACATTATCCGTGATTTCAATAAGCGGCGTACAGCCTATTTGTAAGAGCAACGGTTGCAAAGTAATAGTATATGAAAAGATCTTAAAACAAATATTGTTACGAATAACATGTTTTTATAGTATTTGTATATCATATAAAAGGTCTTTCTCTTGTGTTTATTATTTATATAAAAATGTGGATTTTAACAATTATATTTCAAAAGTAACATTATTTAAATCTTCACTACGAGCACATCTACAACCTCTAACACAAACATCAAAATTTTCAGTGTTCAATTGTAGTTGGCTTATTCACATACTTTACCTTTAAAAGAAACTCAAAAAAAAAGTAATCTATTAGAACCACACACCACCACATCTTTGACCCTCGACAAAATCATTTTTTTTTAATTTTAGATTCATTTACACGATTATTTACCCCAAACAAATCACAAAAATTTATGACACGTATTTTTTTAACATCGATCATTTTTATATTGTAGCAAGTTTCAATAATTTTAACGTGTTGTTCTGGCGTGTAACTATCCATGATTGAAATGGTACATGTGTCTACTTCACCAATATAAAAAATGTTATAAAACATAAAGTAGCGTTTAGAAATTATTCATTAGATCTAGGCGTGACTTTTGAAAGAAACATTCCTTTCAAGTTTTATCTATTGAATTAACCCTGCAGTAGTTGCACTCTAAATTTTGGCATGACTAGTCGCACTGTATTTCTCAGATCAGATATGGATTTTTGCAGCTATTTTGCATTTTTATGAATAATTTAGTGTAATTCTGTAATTTATAGTTATTTGTTCTGAAAAAAACATTCAATAAAAAAGACTATATAAATAATTTTATATTTCTGTAGCTGCAAAATAAAATAGATTAATTAATAATACAAATGAAAAACAAAAATGTTTCTTACCGGGGAGGTAGGTAAGATATAGGTACAAAACAAGTTATTATTTTTTGAGCACTGCTGACAAATTATAAAAGAATGTTCCAAATATAAATATGTTTTACACAATACACAATAGCGCGTAACTCTTCTTTTTTGGGTACAAGCTATACAATTTCTCCTACTAGTAGATTTTTGTGGTTCAGCAATATCTTTGTGTATACCCAATATACTCTTTATGCGGCTACGTATATCACGAGGAATATTATTGTTGGCTGCTCGAGATCTCAGATGTTCATCTAGAAGCCGGAATGACAATGTTTCCAAAAATTTTCTACGTAATAAGTAAGTATCTACATTTCCTTCATATATCACTTGGCTATTTATTCCAGCTACATTTAGCAAACTGTAAAAAATGACCATTGGCCAACGTCTCGTGTTCCTGGCGCAATTGTAACTGGAACATAACGTATCCACTACATCCACTCCGTTTTTGGTTTTATTATAAAATGTTATTATTTCTGGTTTATTTTGGTCACTATTAGAAGGATCTATACTTGCGTCGTGATTCACACTGGAGACCAAAATCACTACTTTTCCTCTCTTTGAGATGTACGACACTATCGTACAACACGATCAAAACCCAAACATGCTTGATAGTGTAGGTAGATTTTTACCATCTAAAAATTCACTGGGGATTCCCTTTCCATGCTTCCTCAAAGTTCTCACAATAGTAAGTTTGTGTTTTTTTACCATGACAATAACAAGGTCTATAATGGTAAACCAGCTATCCATAGTGATATTTCGCCCTGATCCTAAAATACTAGCAGCAAGTCTTTTAACTATAGCATCTGCAGTATTTGGTACTCTGTAAGGACCTTCCGGCTGTAAACCAACATATACTTCTAACGTCTTTGTATATAAGCGTCAGCAAGGGCAAATATTTGAATCCCGTATTTGCTAGGTTTGGAGGGGATGTATTGTTTAAAATTGCAGAGACTTCTAGAGGCCTGCAACTTTTTATCGATCGTGGCATATTTGGAAATAAAATAAGAAGCATCGCAATTTTTGTTGAAAATATCGAACAGTTCATGAATTGGTGCTAACTTGTCAACTGAAACTCTTTCGTCTCGAGACGTCTTGTCGTCAAAACGAATACATCTCATCAAAAATCTAAATCGTTGAAGAGACGTAGTAGGTCTAAATACTTCGATTCCTGTACCATTTGTATTCCATAAATCTTTAGTATTTCGTCTTCCACTTTTGATGATACCGGCTAAATACAACAAACCAATGAGTGCTTGTATTTCAAGTTTATCAGTCTGTTTTGCATCTCTTTCTGGTGTAAATAATGGTCCTTGTGCTAAAATAAATTTATACGTATTATCAACTATAACTGCTATAATACTGTCGTCAAATAAACACTTTCAGCAATCCAACGGCGTGGTCTCGCTTTTAAAATAGGTTGTATTTCCAGGAAGACGAGAAACTATATTATGACTTCTTGTTCTAACATTTCTTGGAGTTACATGTCTCTGCCATTTTAAGTTGACGCCCTTACCTACGTAATGCGGGACATTGTCAGCTACATATTTTTCCTCAATAATATCACCTTCAAGCATTGCGTCTTCTTGAATTTCATAATCAGATTCATTTTCATTTAAAAATTCATTAGCATCATCTGGTGCCTCTTCATTCACGACTTCTTTCATCAATCGTTTCAATCGATATAAATAAAATACTTATAAAATTTAAGAATATTGAGCTCTAAACTTGTATGGAGTAATCGCAGTGAATCTCTTAGATCACAAGATGTGTTACGTCGATAGTCACACTGTATCTCACAGATCAAACTACTTGTAACATTCGCTCTACGGAGAACACTGACTGCTTCGATCATGCACGCGTCTAGATGACTTTTCTTGAAAAGTAGCAAAAACTACCAAACAATATTTACCAGTAAATACTAGTTACAGCGAAAAATATTTCTGCCCGATCTGTCAGATCAAGTGCGACTACTGGAGGGTTAACAAGCAGTAAGTTTTGAAACGTTCGCGAAGTTATTGTCAACTTCGAGAACGTTCACGAACTTATTGTGAACTTCCAGAACGTTTAACGAAAATTCTCGAGGGAGATAACAGAAATGTATAAAAACGCTTCAAAGGAATCATAGGTCAGTTTTTCAGAGCCGGAAGTATCAAGAAGACTGTTTAAATAAATAAGTAACGCGTGTCTTAGAGATAAATATTCAAGCGTACGTGCCTTTAATGTAAACAAGTATCAGTTTTAGATAAACAGAAGTTATTCGCGGACATGAAATGACAATGAAATAATGCCGTAAGTGCATGGTGTGTGCATCAGAAAATGGTCCAGCAGAAAAACGCAAAGCACCAATGAAGCAGTATAACATGGAAAGCCTTTTAGAAAGAGTGCCAATTGACATTGCAGGGCCGTTCTCGTTCTTCGGGAAACAAATGCATCCTGGTGGCGATGAATTATTTAACGAAATAGACGAAGGCTTACACAGTACCCAATCAGTTGCAGATGTAGTAGTGAAAGAGTATGCAGTTCCGTTGGAATTACATTCCGACCAAAGCCGCAACTTTGAGTCTGGGCTGTTTGAAGAAATTTGCTGACTGTTGGGAATTAAGAAAACTAAGACGACGCCTTTCTCGATCCTGAATCTAATAGCGTGCTTGAGCAGATCAATCGAACAATGGAAAAATTTTCAGCTAAAGTAGTGTCCGAACATCAATGAGACTAGGATCCGTTCAGGAAAGCACAGGCCAAACACCATCCTGGGTCATGCTCGGTCGTTATATACGACTGCCATGCGACCTCCAGCTTGGACGAACACCGGAAGAAGAAGTTGCTGGAGAAGATTACGTCAGCAAGCTAGTTAAATTAGTGTCAGTGTTTTTCTTATATATTTATAAACGTGTAAATATTTCGTTGTACTTATTGTTATGAGCAATTACAACACCTAATATTACTATTCTTTGACTTAAAAACAGTTTATATTTGATTAACAGTTAGTTTAATTGAAGGTGAATTAAAACGACACATGAACTGACAAAACGTTGTTTAAGTAATCGGTGTACACTGAAGTTATAAATAACCTACGTTATATAAATTAGCCTTACACACTTTCTAAAAATTAGCTATCTTTCTTTCACTGTAAAAGATAGGTTAAATAAGTATCCTATATTATGTTAATTTTTTATTCGGTCAAGTCATGACACCTCTTGTAATTACGACTATAAAATCTGGTTTATTTATTTACACTCACATATTTTTTAATTTAAGTTTCATGTATGGTCAACAAAATTAGTAGTTTTTGATTTTTTTGGTCACTATTATGTTAGTACCTTCTTTAACAACTTTTTTATTTGTTGCTTGTGACTTAAAGAAATGGACACTTGCCTGAACAAAATGTTTTCTTCTTTTTAAATTAATTAATTTAACATAAACTAGTTGTCAATAATGTTAAATTAAGGTAGAAGAATAACACGCTACATCTAACTAGAACACAATTTTAAATATTGAATAGTGCAGATAATATCAAAAAATTGTCAACGTTATTTGGTAGTTAAGAGTGACTTACATGTTTTGTTATATATTCCTTCGATTAACACAAAATTTACAGAACATTTCTTGAAACACAGAGCACGCCGCTTATTGAAATCACGGATATTGTTATCAGTTGATAATATTATCATTTTATTAAAGAACGAGCCGGACGTATAATACTACATAGAAGAAACATATTTTTTTGTAGATCATTTAATTTCCTATAAATTGTCTATTACGAGTTTTTCGAAACTTTCTACGGTTCGTGAGCGGCATCCATCAAAGTGTAAAATTTTTTTAATAATCCTACTTTAACTGTATTAAAAATTAAAATTATTCAATTTTTTGACTGGAAATTGTTTAAAAATCATGAACCGTAGAAAATTTCGAAAAACTTGTGATAGATAATTTATAGGAAATTAAATGATCTACAAAAAAAATTCAATAACACTTTTCGATAAAGTTGATAGTTTCGCTGGAAATTTGAAAAAATGATGAAATTTATCGAGGATTCAACTTTAACCTTCAATAACTTTTGAAGGAGTAGATTTACGAAAAATTTATAAGATAAAAGATTTGTAGAGCATTAAATATGTTATAGTCTTGCTGATAACCAATTCAGTTAGTAAGTTACAAAATTCCAAAGTCTAAACAAAACTTTTTCCCATGTTAATTAAATGGGAAATCGAAATTTGCGATGCGGCACACCTTAATATGAATATTAAGAGCTGAAACTTTCACAGTATTTTTTTTCGTCATTTCCAATGATATTTTCACAGTGCTAAGGAAAAAAAATTTTCGATTTTATTGAAACAGTCTAATATATACACATACATCTATAAATACTAACTACTACATTAAGTTAAACAATTCGTTTGAAAGAAAATAATTGCAGTTAAGAAAAATAAAAACCTAAACAGAAAATTTGGCAATGCGGCTAAACTATAATTTAAATTTATTATACTATAAATTATATAAAACACGGTTTTCACACTTTATAAAATTGGTTCTGAAACAGACTTGTAGATACACTTTTCTTAAATACGCCAGGAGAAAACACATTCACATCATTCGCTAAACTATTGTACATATAATAAATTTGAAGAGAAAATGATCGTTCATATCGTTTAGTATTATGTAAAGGTGGGGAGATTAGCTACGAAATCTGAGCTCTGCGATTACACATTGTAAGCCATCTAACATCAGTCAACTTGTGGGAGACCTTATCATATCTTCTAGTTCCAAATATGAATCTTAAACAGGCTTCTTGCACTTTTCGTATACGGTCAACTGTTGAGGTATCAATTGAAGCATGGTATATTTGTGCACCATAATTAAAATGAGATAGTATCAATTCATCGCATTTTTTATTTTAGATTTTATAGTAATATACGATCTATAAGGATATAACATTTTTAGTTGTTGGTAACTTAAACAAACATAATTATTAATTTTATTTCTAAATCTAAAACTATTGTCTAAACCAGGGGTCTCCAAACTTTTTAGCCTAAGGGCCAGACTGATTGTTCAACAAAGCCCAAAGGGCCAAGGTCTAGCCAGAAGAATTACTAATTCTCAAATCTTTATTTCCTTATTAATGGTATAAATATAAAATATAAACTAAAAACTACTGCTTATGAATTAAATATGTAAAATTTGTACGTGTATTATGTATATACTTATATACTTCTACATACATAAATACTACAAAAAATACGTCATTCGTAACATTGGTGTTAAGATATTACTTTGGAAGTGTTGCTCCTAAACCGATGATTAATATTATTATACGTATTTGTAGCATATCCTTCAAATTTACGATTGTTTATTTTAGGTATAGTTTTCATTTTCACATTGCATGTTTGTTTCCAAGAAGTTGCAGATAAATAATTCTCAGACTCGAGTTATTGTTTATTTTTGCGGTTTTTAGGAGCAGCAACTTTTATCTGGCACCCCGGCGCCAATGTACCTTTGTCGGGCCCTTTGTATGTATGCCGTCGTAGTAACAAATTGTGGCGTGGTGCGCCTCCTCACGTACGCAAATTGTCATGGACATGTCAGTCCGGTGGAAATAGCGGATTTATTGCGTGTATGTACTGTGGGTGTTGGTGCAAAACCTAAATATTATTTTGATTAGAAGTTACGTGCTTTGTGTATGAATTGACAAACATGGAAAAGAAACGAAAAATAGATAGTGAGTGCAGAACATTTAAAGAGCAATGGGGTTGTCAATATTTTGTAATCGAGTCAAATAATAAGGCAACATGTTTAATTTGTAATGTAACCATAGCGGTCCTCAAAGAGTACAATATAAAACGCCATTATGAGACTATGCATTCTCAGAATTATTCTAAATTTACGGGAAGCTTAAGATTTGAAAAATGAATCAATGAAGCGCGGGTTGAAATCTCAACAATTCTTGTTCAAAAAAGTCAATAGTGAACAAGAAGCCGCAACTCGTGCTAGTTTTCGCGTAGCTCATTCCATTGCAAAACATGGGAAACCGTTTACTGACGGTGAATTAATCAAGGATTGCATAAATGCAGCGGCAGAAGAAATGTGTCCAGAGAAGACTAATTTATTTTGCAGAAAATATATTAGCTCAATTAAATGACAAAACTCGTCTCCAAGAGTGGTTCTCTCTGGCCCTAGATGAGTCGAGGGATGTTTTAGATACTGCTCTGGTATTAATTTTTATTCGAGGGGTAGATAAAAATTACGAAGTGTATGAAGAGCTTTTAGATGTTCATAGCATTCACGGCACGACCACTGGTGAAGATGTTTTTAAAGGAGTTGAAAATGCTGTTCAGAAAAGCAATCTTAAATGGAAAAACTTGAAATCCATTACCACTGATGGTGGCAAAAATATGTGTGGAATAAATAAAGGTGTGGTTGCTCTCGTATCAAAGGTCGTCGAAAATGATGGTGGATAAAAACCATTAATTAATACATTGTATCATTCATCAACAGTCCTTGTGCACAAAATGCTCGGATATGTCAGAAGTTTTAACTCTTATCCGGGCAAGTCTTTTAAGCAACGTAACCGGGCAGTGTGGGTCCAATGGACCCACCTTATTTAGTTACACTTTTTTTTATCAACTCCCTTATACTGTGTACTTTTTACTGGAGTATAATTACAAATAAGGCTTACATAAACACTTATTATATAAGAAAAACTATTTATTGCAATTATTACAGATAATAGTAGTGACAGAGTGTTGATTACAAACATTTTTATAGCATTTTTTACAACATTGCCTTTGTTTTCTTGCGTTTCTTTACCTTCTTTACTTTTTACTACATGACTGGCTATATATATATAAGGACAAAGCAAAGAAAGGGCACTAAATGCATTCTAAAGTAATTGCTATTCAACTAAAACTTTTCTTTTTGAATAACAGGCATTCCAGACTAATTACTTCCTGTAAAAATAAAACCCAAATTTGTCAATAAAATACAATTATAAATAGGTATTCACCGCTAATAGCAAATTACTCATAATCCATAAGTAGATAATTACAAAAGAATAACTTGAACAATATCTAACTGCCACTGAATGAATGACATAGATTAGTTAGAAACATTTCATACTAATTCCATTTTCCATAACAATTAGCCTTTAAAACAAAGTAACTCTCAAATCCGCTAATGGTTGAAACGAATACCTAATAAATTATGAAAATATCGTACACATGAGATGCATCAATTTCAAGTATCACACGAGGGTCCATTGGACTCACACTGCCCGGTTAAGTAAGTTTTATATTACGATAATTATTTATTGAAAAGTAAATAAAATTTACCAACTTTGACTAAACAAAAACTTAATTAATACTATTTTCATAGAAACCACAGCGGCATTTTGTCAAAAGTTAAAAATTAACTGAAATATAGTCGTTTGTAACACCGCGTGGGTCCGTTGGACCCCAGTTGCCCGGATAAGAGTTAAAGCCAATCATATCGGTTGTCAACTTTATCAGATCGCATGCGCTTAATTATCGTCAATTCCGCGAGTTTATTGCAGAGATCGGAGAAAATGACTTGTCATATTATACTGCAGTACGTTGGCTTAATTGTAGAAAAGTTCTTATCCGATTTTTTGAGCTACAAGCAATAATAGAAATTTTTTTGAACAAAAAGAATCGTCTACTCGCATAGTTGCAAAACGATGACTGGTTATGGAAGTTATCATTTTATACAGATTTGACTAAACATATGAACGACCTTAATTTACTATTGCAAGGAGAAACTCAGCTTCTGCCTGATTTGCACACACATATTAGGTCATTCCGACAGAAAATCGCTTTGTTTCAATCCCAATTAATTAAAAAATGTTTCACGCATTTTAATACGTGTCAAACGTTCAGTCAGTAAACTGACACTCTATTTCCCATTGATTTTGCAACTGAAGCTTTGAGGGTTTTAAAAATAAATTTTGAATCTCGTTTTTCTGATATTGACGCAATTGCAAATGACATCAAGATCTTCCAGAATCCATTTACCACCGGTATAGAAACCCTTCCCCCAGAACTTCAAATGGAAATCATTGATTTGTAATGTAGCGATATTTTTAAAGAAAAATATCAAAACTCATCATTACTAGAATTTTATAAGAGTCTTCCACTCACACAGTTTGATCAGGTGCATAAATTTGCTCGTGGCTATTTTATCACTCTTAGAACGACGTACCTTTGCGAAAAAACATTTTCCAAAATAAAATACACAAAAAATGTTGTTTTAATCCACAACTGCAAACGATCGTCAGTGGAAAGTCACAGCTGCATAAATAATAATTTAGTTTTGTGGATTATTGTATTTTTAATCTGTAAATAAAACATCTGATTATTATTTTGTATAATTACTTTGTTTGATTTAATTTATCAAAATAAATTAAAGGAGGGGCCGGATACCAGCCACGTCAGGTCCGCTGTCGCGGGCCGGATTGGTGACGCTCGCGGGCCGGTGTTGGCCCACGGGCCGTAGTTTGGAGACCTCTGGTCTAAACTAAACCCAAGCGTTCTTATTTTATGAACAACCGGAATTATAGTATTATTAATACGTAATTTAGCTTTAGGTATTAATTCTTTGCACACCTTCTCAGTTCCAAATAGTATAACACAAGACTTAGTAGGATTTATTATGAGTGAATGTGCATTTGAAACTGATTCGATATACTGCAAATCAGAATTTATTTCATTTATGCCACGCATCCAATCTGTAGGTTTAAAACAGTGATATAATTGGGTATCATCTGTATATACATAGTATTGTTACGTCCTTTATTTATTAAAAACTAATTTATTTAAACTATTAAAACTACGTTTACTTATTATAGAAATATGTATACTTTTAAATTAACCGAACTAATTAAATCTAATAATAAAAACACTTACACTATAATTTATGTATAACCGTTGTATAACACTTAAGATAAGATAAGATAAGATAACGTCCTCGGATTTGTTTACACTATAAGTCACGTTCACTCGATTCGGTGTACACTGTTATTTATTTAAAACGTCGCGCGTGCTAACGATACGTATTTATTTCAACTTGATAATCTTCTTAATACTGCATGCATTCACATTCCAGCAATAACTGACCTACGATTTCCATCTTCGGCTTTTATAGACATCGGCGAATCCTTCTCGATCGTTCCTCACTTTTCGCTATATCTTCTAGAAACTAGATAACAGTTCTAGAAAGCTCTTGCATTTGCAAGTAATTTCTCGGACGTTTCACTGCCCCCTTCTTAGGACTGTTCTGTCCCAGAACAGGAGACTGGATGCGATACCGGTAAAAGGGATCGTGGCGATAGCGGCAGCTTCCTCCATTTCGGCAACTTCCTTGACCATAAAAGTAACAGTCAATGGACTTTTCCTGACCCAATACTCTCCTCGGTTGGTAACTACAGACCAACACTTGAATGCCTGTTCCTCGGAAGACGACCTCCAACATGTTTCGAACTGTCCTCCAATTCAGTTGGTCTAAGGCACAACCAAGCTTGGGTACTGCCAATTTCTTAACATGATGGAACTCCATTTGTCTCTTGAGACTCCATAATGTTCGCCACAGATCTTTGTATAACGGCTTGACACGTGAGTATTTCTTGGTGACCAGATAGAAAACGAAGCGTCCGTCACCACGTAGTCCTAAAACCTTTCCGACTGCCGGTTGCTGTCTTCGTAATTCATCTAGCTGTCCAAACTTCTTTTTAAACACGACTGCAACCCCTTTGGACATGTCAAGCTCCTCGCTCACGCAATGTGCGATGGCGTAATCTTTTTGTGTCTGCAACAGGTCTTGTTGTTCCTCGGTGGTAACTCCGAACCTAGCTTTTCCAGAACCTCCGTATAAGTTCATAAACTTTTCGAACTCCATTTCTTCGATTGGATTCCTGGTTCTGCTACTTATTACTCTGGTTCGGACCTGAACTTGCGGATTGTGGTTATCGCCAGCAAACGGGGCTAGACGATCGACGTGGCTTGCCTCTGGGCGGTTTTCGGATGCGGTATATAACGTCGTTAATACGCTGCACGACTTCATAGGGGCCCTCCCATTGCCTTTGCAGCTTCGGCGACAAACCACGTCTCCTTTGAGGGTTATACAACCAAACCATATTGCCAGGTTGAAACCCACCATTTTGCGCCTTGACGTCATATCTTGTTTTCATCCTGTCGCTGGCAATTTGTGTGTTTTTACGAACCTCTTCATGTACTTCGTCTAGCCTCTTTGCCAGCTTGCTGACGTAATCTTCTCCAGCGACTTCTTCTTCCGGTCTTCGTCCAAATTGAAGATCGCATGGTAATCTTATCTCACGACCGAGCATGACACAGGATTGTGTTTAGCCTGTGCTTTCGTGAACGGATGATCGGTACGCCATTAAGAAGAGGTGCAAGTACTGATCCCAGTCTCTTTGATGTTCGGACACTACCTTGGCTAAGTACTTGCCCATTGTTCGATTCATCCGTTCAACCATGCCATCAGACTGAGGATGGAGAGGCGTTGTCCTAGTCTTTTTAATTCCTAACAGTCGGCAAACTTCTTGAAACAGCCCAGACTCAAAATTGCGGCCTTGATCGGAGTGTAATTCCAACGGAACTCCAAACCGGCAGAAAAACTCCTTTACTAATACGTCTGCGACTGTAGCTGCTTCCTGATTGGGTATGGCGTAAGCCTCCGTCCATTTCGTGAAATAATCCATCGCCACCAAGATGTATTTATTTCCCGAATCGGATTCTGGGAACGGCCCTGCGATGTCAATCGCTACTCTTTCCAAAGGGCTTCCTACGTTGTATTGTTTTATGGGTGCTTTGCGCTTTCTCGCTGGACCATTTCCTGAAGCGCAGACTATGCATTTACGGAACCATTTCATGACGTCCTCTTTGCAGTTCATCCAGTAGAATCGTTCTCGCACTTTACCCAACGTCTTCTTAATGCCAAAGTGTCCTCCTGATGTCCCATCGTGGAGATGCTTCAACACTTCGGTCACCCTGCTCTTCGGCACTACCAGCTGTAGTCTGTTTCCCGTGCCCTCGGCACTTTCTTGGGATCGCTTAAGAAGACCGTCTTCTACTATCAAGGAGTCCCACTGCGCCCAGTACGCTTTGATATTTTTGCCCAAAGCACTCACTTCTTCCCAGGTTTGTCGTCGGCCGCTTTCTTTCCAGTCCAGGAGTAGTCTTATTTCAGGATCGTCTTCTTGTTCGCGACGTAACTGCTCAGGTTCACACTCATCATCAACCATAGCAGTTCTCCGGAGACATTCGACTTTTTCTTCCAGTCGCGAACAATGGCTGCAGTCCGCCGGACATGGTCTTCTGGACAAGGCATCAGCGTTTCGATGACTGCTTCCGGCACGGTGTTCTGTGTCATAGTCATACTCTTGCAGTCTCTCGATCCATCTTGCCACTTGTCCTTCTGGGTTACGGAACTGCAGAAGCCATTTTAAAGCGGCGTGGTCTGTTCTCAGTAAAAATTTTCGTCCATACAAATACTTGTAGAAATGTTCGATGGACTTAACGACTGCTAACAGCTCCCTCCTAGTGACGCAATAATTCCTTTCTGGCCTGGACAAAACCTTGCTAAAATACGCGATAACCTTTTTTTGTCCATCTTGAATCTGCGAAAGGACCGCGCCTATGACCAGATTGCTTGCGTCGGTATCCAAAACAAACTTTCCATCTTCTCTTGGATAACTCAAAATCGGCGAAGTGACTAGGGCCTGTTTTAGTTGATTAAAAGAACTTTCGCAGTCTTCATTCCATCTAAATTCTGCTTTTTCTTCAGTTAATTTTGTTAATGGTTTGGCAATATTGGCAAATCCGGGTACAAATCTTCTATAATAAGTGCACAACCCAAGGAAACTTCGGACCTGATGTTTGTCGATTGGTCTTGGCCATGCTTGCACTGCTCGGATTTTGTCTGGGTCAGCCTTCACTCCATCTCTAGAGACGACGTGGCCAAGGTATTGGACTTCCTTCTTAAATACGTGGCACTTCTTTGGGCTCAGTTTGACGTTAGCCCCACGTAATCGCTGGAACACTTCCTTCAAGTTGCTCAAGTGTTCTTCAAACGACCTTCCAACCACGATCACGTCGTCCAGGTAAACCAAGCACGTCTTCCAAGACAATCCGCGCAAGATGGTCTCCATCAAACGCTCGAACGTTGCAGGAGCGTTACACAGGCCGAAGGGCATTACAGTGAACTGCCACAAACCAGTTCCGATCGTAAAAGCTGTTTTTTCACGATCCTTGGGTTCTAATTCTACCTGCCAGTATCCACTCTTTAAATCTAACGTAGAAAACCACTGGGATCCTGACAGGGTGTCTAGCGTATCGTCAATTCTGGGTAAAGGGTAGCTGTCCTTTTTGGTTACGTCGTTTAGCGGCCTGTAGTCTACGCAAAACCTCGTTGATCCATCCTTCTTCTTTACGAGTACCACTGGGGATGCCCATGGGCTACTTGAAGGTTCAATCACGCCTTCCCTTTCCATATCCGTAATTATTTGTTCGGTTTCTTCTCTTTTTGCCAAAGGAAGTCTGCGTGGATGTTGTCGTATCGGCCGAGCGTCTCCGGTATTAATTTTATGTTTCACCACGTTAGTTCTTCCTTTGGAGCCACTCTCCAGCGCGAACACATCTTGGTACTCTTGGATCAACACTTTAACTTTAGCCAGCTGGTCTTGGCTGAGGTTTTCGCATTTGGTGGTAAGAATGTCCAATAGATGTTGTGGACTCTTCTTCGGCGACGTATCTTCGTTCGACTTCACGCATCTCACAATTTGTGATACTGGCGTGCATTGGCCTACCACGGTCTTCTTTTTTAGCGTTACAGGATCTGAGTTGATGTTTAAGATCCTTACTGGCATCGTCTTCTTTACTCGTACTAAAGTTCTGCCAACGAGTAGTCCCTTTTCAACTAAGCCGCCCTCCATTGGTTCAATCGCGCGTATGTAGCCTTCCCGGAGACTTCCATCCAGGCGTGCCATCACCACACTTTCAGTCCTTGCAGGCAGAGTCACGTCTTCACTCAATAAGACTCGCACGGCTGCCTTCTCTGACGAATGAAAAGGAATTTCTTCATTGTCGATGTTCAGGACATCGTTCTTCTTATCCAAATGGAACCCATACTTCTTTATCACGTCCATTCCTAGGATAACTTCTTCCGTGATGTCGGCTACCAGTACTTGATGGTCGAGTACTCCATTTCCCAAACCAATGGTTACTTTGACTTGTCCGTGAGTAGGTATTTCGTCGCCCGTCGCCGTTCGAAGTCGCACTGTTACTGGTGATGTCTTCTCGTTTTCCAATAACATGTCAGGACGAATGATGGTCTTCGTTGCTCCCGTGTCAACCAGTAACTGAACGCTTCTTCCATTGATCTTGCCATCGAGATAAATGCTATACAACTGCTCCCTAGGCAATGCCATTTGAATGGTAATCTCCGGGGCATGGCTCGTTGAGGTCGACTTTCGCCCCATTCGGTCGACCCGTTCTAGTTTTCCGGACGCTCTTCTCGTCTTCTTTTGGGCTTAGTACAACGGCGTCGTACATGACCCACTTCTCCGCAGTTCCAGCACGTCAGTTCTCTTCCTCGAGCTTCTCGTTCCCGAAATACCCGTCGCACTATGTCTTCAATGCTTTCTTCTGTGTGCGAGGATACTTCTGCAGCACAACGGAGCTTATGGCTGCCTCGGCGCGACGCTTGTTTCGCCGCCTCGAACTCCAAAGCATGGGTTAATGCGTCATCCAATGTCTTCGGTCGAGCTAACCGGAGAGTCTGCTGCGTTTCGTTGTCTCGAAGGCCGTCTACAAAAGTTTGAATAGCCAACTGCTCCAAGAAGGTATCTGGTGCTGTAGGATACGCAAGCCGTGTTAATCTAGCGATGTCAGCCTCAAACTCTTGAAGACTTTCGGCAGCTTTTTGAACCCGACTTTTAATTTGAGCCTGGTATACTTGTTGAAGATGGGCATCTCCATACCTCATTTCTAATCGTGATATTAAAAGTTCATAATTTTCTTGCAGGTGGTCCGGAACAGTTTGTAAAATTCCAAGCGCTTCTCCACGTAAGGACACTATTAAAGACGTCGCTTTCTGCTTGTTGCTCCACCCATTAGCAGTAGCTGCGGCTTCAAACTGCTTGTAGTAGGTTGACCATGGAACTTTACCATCAAAATTTGGCGGTACAACCTTAAACTTGTGAGTGTTTTCTTCTCGATGGTCCATTATTAAATCTTCACTCGTTACGCTTCCTTCACCGTGACAATTCATTTGGTTCATTCTCTCTTCAAGCAGTTGTATTCTTTCTCTCAATTTTTTTTCTAGCTTTTGTTCTAATTTGTCTTCTACTTCTTCTATTTTGTCATTCACAGATTCGCAAATTTCTTCTTTTAAGTTTAACATGTCTGCTTGTGTTTCCTCTTGAACAGTTTTAATTTGATTTTCTATGTTCGTTTGTATTTCTTCTTTTAATCGTCTAGAATTTTCCATCAACTTTTCTTCAATTTTCTGAGAATTTTCTTCCATTCTCTGCGAATTTTCGTGAAACTTTTCTTCTAGTTTTGCTTCGATTTTCTGTGAATTTTCGCCCATTTTTCTATTCATCGATTTGAGAATTTCAAGTATCTTTGAATACATTTTAACTGCTTGCAAACGCGTCACCGGCATAAATTTAAATATAACGCGAATATAAAGTTTTTAAATACACTACTTTTTAAAATGCAGTTTTTGTATAACACAAAATTTTAATAACGATCCACTTGTTAATAATAAACCACGAATTTAATTAATAACGTGATCACGCACTTGTTAAAAGAAAAAGTTTAATAAACACTACTTTATAAACAAACACGCGTATCGTATCTCGAGCGATAATAAATTACTTAATGGTATTTACACTAATAAAAACGAACCCGACACCGACACCAAATGTTACGTTCTTTATTTATTAAAAACTAATTTATTTAAACTATTAAAACTACGTTTACTTATTATAAAAATATGTATACTTTTAAATTAACCGAACTAATTAAATCTAATAATAAAAACACTTACACTATAATTTATGTATAACCGTTGTATAACACTTAAGATAAGATAAGATAAGATAACGTCCTCGGATTTGTTTACACTATAAGTCACGTTCACTCGATTCGGTGTACACTGTTATTTATTTAAAACGTCGCGCGTGCTAACGATACGTATTTATTTCAACTTGATAATCTTCTTAATACTGCATGCATTCACATTCCAGCAATAACTGACCTACGATTTCCATCTTCGGCTTTTATAGACATCGGCGAATCCTTCTCGATCGTTCCTCACTTTTCGCTATATCTTCTAGAAACTAGATAACAGTTCTAGAAGGCTCTTGCATTTGCAAGTAATTTCTCGGACGTTTCAGTATTTACAAAAGTTTAATCTTTTAATAAAGGTTGCAGTGTAAATCAATAACAATAAAGGACCTAGAACAGAGCCTTGTGGCACACCGCGTGTTACTGGTAATGAAGAAGAAATGTTACTATCAATTTTTACTACTTGAGTCCATTAGAGAGATAACTATTAATTAGAGATATTCCATTTGACCCAATGCCAATAAAACGCAATATACTTAGTAGGGTGGAATGATTCAAGGTATCGAAAGCTTTTACTATAATCTAAACTCACAAGAGCGGCAATCTCACCCTTGTCGTTGGCTATTAAGATATCATCTGTTACTTGTAGTAGAGCAGTATAGTACAACTATATTTAGGTCTAAAACCTAACTGCACATCAGGTAATACTTTACTTTGACATACAAATGACATTAATTGTCTGTGAATTGCTTTTTCTATTATCTTAGACAACACCGGAAGAATACTGATAGGTCGTAAATCTTTTAATTCAGTAGGTTGTTTATTTTTAGGCAACGGTTTAACTATAGCTACTTTCCATATTTGTGGAACATTAGTACATTTATACCATCAAATCCTGTTGTCTTTGATTTTAAAAAAATTAATAATTTTATGTACGCTTTCATTATCTACAGAGGAAAAAAGTGGTTCTAAAATGTGATCTGGAATTACGGTTTTTTTTATTAATAATGTTAAAGGACTTCAAACGTTTCCATAGGATTGAGTTGTCAGTTTGACCAAATATGAAATTAAAATAAGCTTTTTTTTCATTTTTAATAGTTAGTGTGACTAAATTTCGTAATGTTTTATAATATTTCCAGTGCGTTTGTTTTTTAGTTCTACGATATTTGCTCTTAGATTTAAGGTTTAATGTCATAAGAAACATTAAATTTTCAGTAAGCCAAGGAGCTGGTAGTTTTCTAAAAGTGCGTGCCAGTTTTTAGTGACAATCTTAAAAATTGAATGTTTATAAATTAAAAATTGAACTTACAATGCGTTTATACATGATGCCGCAGATAATTTTGCTAACGATTTATTAGTTGATCCTTGCAATTACGAATGTCTTTCACAACAGATGCAGTGAGTATAAGAAGCCTTTCTGTGTTTTTTGCCTAGAAAATGCAATTTGATGAATGAATGATGAATTAAAACTTGTTTATGTTCTCAGAAAGTATCGTAGTTAACTGAAGCTTGCTTCAGGTAAATTTTCAATAAATTGATCGATGCAACTTTAAAGAGAACACGATGACTAAGCTCCGTTAGGATAATGGCTATCTTTTCAAAAATACGTCATTACAATAACGGTGTTGTGTTTAGGATTAAACAGTGTAAAATGGTAGTAATATAAAATTACAAAAATTACATTACTTCAAAACTAAAGTTGTTATTCGGTACCACAGAAAACACAAATATTGCTGAATAGTTATGATAATGATTGTTTGAAGATATGAATATAAAGCATACAGAAAACGACAAAAATATAAATAACACTCAATATAAACAAAACGTCAGAATCATCTTTGAAAATGTTACACTACTAACCTAAAACAATGTGGATAAGCGTCAGTCACGTGAAATAGGGTATTAATGGGATTCCTATATTTGGCAAGCAAATTTTTTATAACTGTTTAAGCAAAAATCATTGTGTTAATAACACAATACAAAATATTTTCAGTTATTTAAATTTTTATGCTAAATATAAGTGCATCTATTGATGACGAGAAAAGCTTTTTTTAGTTTTTTATTATAATACAGCATTGCTTTTTGGATTTGACGAATAATACAATAAACGTTGACTTTTAAGTATATCAGTTTTACAAAGTTTTCTACGTTTATAATGTACAAAAACGGGTTTTCAATTATTAATAGTATATGTTAAAACAAACTACTGTTTAACATTTTTTTTCTTATAACATTTTCATATGCAAAAGTTGAAGTCATTGAACTTATTTTTAAATGAGCAAGTTTTCGACTACTTCTTAGTGAAACTATCAAAATTTTATTACGTTAAAATTATTTATATTCTTTTTTAATTACTTCTTGTACAGCTTAAGTCCATTATTAGCATTACCTTTAAGTAACGGCGCGCGTCGATTTATTGTTATATTTTAGAAGTTTTTTTATCATTTAAATATATTTTTATTCATTAGTGTAATCTTTGTAAGTGATTATTTAGCTACTGGTAAAAGCGAACTTGTTAATAGTAAAAAAATAATTTCTAAACATTTAGTTATCATTTCCTTCTCATGACTATTTTAAGTTCTATTTTCTTTTCAAACACTTAATTTAAATAATACTGTAAAAAACCACATTTTGGAAGAGTGGTTTAACTATTTCTGTTCGTTGAAAGTAGTTTAGTCAGGAAACACTACACTATGCTCTACAATAATCCTGACTGAATCAAAAAAACTTATAAACTTTTTAAAAAGTGGTGTCATGTAAAAAACATCAATAGCATTAACGCAGGTCGTTATGGCTTACTTTCCCGCTAAACAATTTTTGGTTTCTGTTACGTTTCAGAAACATTCACTTTTGTTTTGAAACGTTTCGCAAAAGTAAACAAACATGTTTCTGAAACATTTATGTAACACAAGATGTCCTACCTCAGAAATGTTTCAGTGTAAGATTTCATAAAGTCTCACAAGAAACACTGCTGTGAATATGCTTTGAAACGTTTTGAATGAAACATTTGAAAATGTTTTGAAACTAATGTTTTAATATACTTACAATTAATTTTTTGAGCGCTATGCATTGTATTAAAAATGTTTCAAACTATCTATATTTAAAGTATAGTTAAAAATTATCATTTTTCAGATTGTTATCACTAACTAAAAGAGATTGCGGAGTACAATTAAAATTAAATTACTAAGGAATAAAAAAAAACATTTAAGATAAAACATATAATAAAGTCAAAACAAAGATAATATGAATATATACATTTACTATAATAAAACATAATAAAAATATTTCACTTGGTGTATTCCATCTGTGTTAAAAGTATATCTATTGCGCATCAATCATTTGCTAAAAATGAGCACATTACTACAATCTAAAATTAAAATTTGAAAAAAAAACTATACCTCCTGCAAGTTTTGAGATTTTTGTTTCTCTGCGATCGAATATAACGCACCTGGGCTTGCTGGAACCACCGAGACACCTCATGTTGATAGTCGGCATCCGTGATGTTCCCTTTTTTTCTGATTGCTACTTTCGGAACTTCTATTAACTTCAGATTCTGTAAGGTAAAGTTATTTTTGCGACCTGTTCAGGAACATTTAGTAGCCAATTTATCTAAAAATAACTTTTTGAGTCCTTTTCGAATCTGTTCTTTATAATTTGTGCCTCCGAGTAAAAACAAAGCCGTTTTCTTAAAAAATATTGTCATTAGTGCGTAGAGATTAATACTGGAAAAACTCTTACATTCTGAATTTTATTTTCTTTATCTGACTTTAGCGCTGTCCATCAAACTCTGATAGCTTGTAATATTTACGGAATGGCTTTGTTGGAACCAATTGAAAATTTGTAATTGTATTTGAACTTCAACCTGCTGTAGCACGTCGTTCTTCAGCTTCCGCTAATCGTTCAACTATTTCCTTTATAAATGCAAAATGGTTTGTCATTTGTTTAAAAAATGGCGACTCTAAATTAAAATAAAATTAAAGACCAAAAACATTTTCAAAAAATGTCAAAAATTTACCTTGAATAATGTTATTGAGAGTTGCAGGAGGAATCATCTCGTTCTGTGCTGTCACAGTCGCATTTTGTTTTTCTGAAAAATCGTTGCTATTACTTACAGAACAATATCAAAATGATTATTATGTGTTACCTGCTACAGTGGTAACTGTAGTTTCCAATTCTATTGATATTGTACGGACTATGATTGTTACAAAAATATTAACATGCTGACTTTTATATCAGATAATAGAATATCTTACTCGCATCTGTTAAAAGATTCTGATGTAATTTTTTATAAAATCATGTGAAATATATGAACCTCGAGGTAGCGGTGGTGTATCCTCTTCGGTATCTGAAATTTTCTCTATTTTGTTTCTCCCGTTCAACTTAGAATTTCCATCAACTGTATTATTGTTTTGTGTATCTGTAACAAATACAAATTTCTTTTGCAAAAGTATTCTATTAAGGTGGTAATCTTACTTGCTTTGGGTGCTTTAAAGGTTTTTGAAGCGTTATTTACAATATTTGGACCTGGAGGAGGTGTAATTACCTCTCTTGTGTCGTCAATATCTTGATGATCATCCCAAGTATTATTTAAATAGGCTGGAATTTTACGCTTTTTTTGACCCTTACCCAGATTCTGATTTATGACAGAATCAATATCTATGTTATCTGTGTCTGATACAAATTTAACGAATTTACGAGCTTCACTGTATGACAAACAAAAAAACATCTAGTTTTCTGATGTTTGGAGCAATAAAATAATCGGTGCTATTTATAAAAGTTTAAATGATTTACATTTTGCTTGCACAATGATAATTTGATTTAGCAAAAATGAACTTACCTGTTTGTTTTGAAAATGTTAACCTCCTATTTCTGCCAAATTTCTTTGTTGGGTACTGTCCGGTTTTTTATGTTTTTTCCAGTTTTTTTGCTCGGCCAATAACAGAAGATTATCTTTTTGCAAACTTTAAGCCATGATGGAACAACAGATACTTTTTCATCACTACAAAAGGTGACTACACACCAGCTTTGAAATGGAATGTACAAAAATAAAATAAAATTACAAATTCATGTGTATTATACCTATACCACATATTTTAAATTACAAAACTTAATTAAGGTGAGAAATAAAATATTAATTGCAGTCTATTAACGGGATAACTACTGTTCCATCAGTTAATGGAAAACTAACACATTTCTGTTGTAGTTTATTGATTCTGTACTTTTCATTCTGTTCTAACATTCTGACTGCTTTCATCATATTGAAAATAGCAGACGAACCTGGTGTATCATAAAATTGATTGACTTCTAATGATGTCGTTCCAATTACAATTATTTTATTCGAGGAATTATCAACACGTATATGATTCACAATTAAAACTTTTCCATTATTTATTATAACACAATTGCCTCTACGGTTTACACTAATTTCAAATCCTTCCAACAGCATTTAAAAAAAAATGTGCTCGTTATATCCACTTAAAAATGTTTCTACTTCAGTTTGCAGTTTGGGATATTCTTGACGATTTATAGGTACTAACTCTTGCTTTTTGAGTCGATTGCCTAATTGTTGCAGCGTATTACATGTTTGTAATGTTCTCTTCAAAGTATATAAATAATTTTCAAACTTAAAGTAGGTAAAATTATCTAAAGGTCCGTGATTAAGACAATCTCTAGCCGGGTGTATCAGTCCATGAACATTGTGCGTAACGTAAATAAATAGTAACAAATTTTTTTACAAAATATTTTAAAAGTTGATAAGCATAATCATTATATGAAATATACAAATTTTCGCTACATAATATCCTTATGGCAACATGTAGACACATAAAATGCACGTAATAAATTTTTGACATATTACTTCTTAAAACAATAGGACCACTATACAGCAAAAACTTTTTAAATTCTTTTGCTTTGAAATAATCAAGACTTCTCGGTAAACGTGAAAATTCGTTAGGAACAAACGCTTTCAAATTCTGTAAATTGTTTGTAATCTTCTTTAAGTTGTCTTCGGTTAATCGAACATTCTTAGTTCCCCTCAGCCAAAAAGTAATAAGACGTTTCATAACACCCAAGCACACTAGGTGCACATAGTCTAATGGCACTTGAGACACTAAGCCTATAGTTAACTCTTCCAGGGGTGTTGTCCTTTTATGGTAATCTTCATCCACTTTATTCCTGAAACTGTAATCTGTTCGCAATGGAGATGTTGTTTCGGGGAAAGTAACTCAACCGTTGACATAATTTCCTTCCTGGATCAATTTAGTGCACCCAAAATAACCAGTGTGCCCTTTTACACACAAAATGAATGATTTCGCTGAAGCATCACAAATGAATTTGGAAATTTTCACTTTTATTATCAATCCATTCATATTAAACCCACCACTTTCTAATTGTTTGAATTCTGACACAAACATTTTCAAATATTTAGAAACTGAATCCGGTTTTTTATTGCCGTAATAGACACCAACTACAAATGGATTTATGAGATTTGCATTCCTTTTATCTACAGAGACTAAAATTGGCCAAAATTGACGCTTACAACTTTTTGATAACGGTAATCCATCGGTATTACCAGAGAGGTTTAATATTATGCATTTTTTACCATCCTGGCACAAATCTGATGAATTTTTTAATACTAATTTTGTTCGTAACATGTATTCCAATCCAAGATGGCAATGTTTTTCCCGTGCTACATCTATTATTGCAAATTGGCAACTTTTCGGAGTATGTAAAAAAGCTCTGCTGTCCGATGGCAAAGCTTCACATTTTAGTTTTAATATTGCTAGTAAGTCGTTGATAGCAGCTTGGGATAATAAATGTCTGTACGTCAAAAAACCAGTTTTGGAGTAACTCCATATAGTCACTACCTGTCCCATTGCTTTCATTTGTGGCACTAGTAAACTGAGGAATGCAGTAACTAGGGTACTTACTCGTAAACTCTGTCTTTTTCATTATTTCCGAATTTTTTTTGGTACAACTGTTTATACCTTGTACTGTGTCCTGATCTCGATCTTGACCTTTAGATTTGGGACTATATACAACACTTTCACGACATGATGAAACGATCCATTTTCTAGAAATTTGCCGTAAATACTTTAAGCTTAGACCATGCAATCAATATACAGGCTAAGCGTTTGTTCTTGAGTTACCGCAATGAAACATGCACCAAGCAAGGCACAATCGAAAAGCGGCCATCGGTAATTGCAAAAGATTTAAATTGTTTCACATACAGAATTTGCAAATAACGCAAATAAAACTAAAAAAAAGTTTCGTTCAAACAGAAGAATTTGCAAATAACGCAAATAAAACTAAAAAAAGTTTCGTTCCCATTAAAATTAGTAACTGTAATAATTGTATATTTAATTTTAATATTAATAAATAGATGGAATCGTAAAATTTTGCGTTTGCGCTGTAAATTATAATACTTGTTGGTAGTAGATATAGTCCAAAACGTATAGTCGTAATTACGAGAGGTGTCTTACGGCCCATGCTTGACCGAATAAAAAATTAAAATAATATAGTATATAGTGGTTTCACTTATTTTTTGTAGTTAGACAAATTAATTTTTCTTTTCCGGTCATTGGCGTTGTTAAGTTTTAACTTCACACGAGCAATTATCTTAAAAAAAAATACAAATCAATAAGCTTGTGATAATAGGAAAAGATTTAGTATCGCATTCAGAAAATTGAAAACAGGTTTTAATAAAATTAAAGAATGCAGGGTTCAAATTGAATTTGAAAAAGTTCAAGTTTCTTAAAAATAGTATTTGTTATTGAGGACACGTCATAACTAAAGAAAGGTTACAAGAAGATTATAATAAAATTAAAGCAATCGCAGAAATACCTAAACCGAGAAATGTAAATGAATTAAAGTCATTTTTGGGAACCGTTAATGATTACTTAAAATGTAGTTTTTAAAAACATGCATATTAGTTTAGAAATTTTAATCAGTAGATATCTTTTTCAATACAGAAATTCAATTCATAGCACAAGTATCAAACCTACAAACTTAATATTTAAGCACAACATAAGATCAAAATTAGATCTAATAATGCCCAGAATTTCAAATAAAAGGATGTCTGAACCGTCACGAACCACTGACGCGAACGGCGTAATATAAAGGCTTGTCAGGATCCTATATCTTCAGTTTCAGTTTTTTTCTGAAGAAGACAGCGACACGACTGTCGAAACGTCAAACCTTGTAAATTTTTCAAAGCTTGTAAGTTTTCTAAGTTTTATAAATTTTGTGAAAAGTGTAAATATGGAACGCGGTTCAAAACTCGAAAATAATTATTTGTTAAAAAATCATGGCCGCGAAAGCCTCAAAAATAAAAAAACCTCAAAAATAAAAAGGATGGCGGTTTGTGAGGTCGGGCTTAAGGTGGGTTACATTTAGTACATTTGTTAATAATAAATACAAAAATAATGAATACATATACTTTTTAACTGTGTTTAAAAAAATTTTTTTACGTATAATAGTACATGGTATTAAATAATTTAAATTTGTCATGATAGAATTTACATTATAAAAAGTTGTTCGGGTTTGCAGTTTAAAAATCCGGGGTTGTAGTTTGGTGATTTTACAAATGACCATATCAAAAACCGGAAAAATGTGTTTTGCATTTTTTTTTGAATAATTGAGGAATTTTGCTAATAAAGCAATAACAATTGCGTTTTTCTTTAATTTACTACTTTCAATCCAAAACCGCAAATTTTTGTTTTGGTGAATTGAGGTTTGATATTAATAAAAAAGCGATTGTTTCATACACTCATTGCTGATTAGCAATAAACGTAAAATCATATTACTTATATACGTGTAAACGTTTCAAAGTACTAGTATCATCTAGTATGATTTAACGGATATGTTACGATCAACTTTAATTTATTGTTTTTTTTTTGATAAAACTGTAATGCGGTATTTTTATAGTCTTCCGAAAGATTTTATTTCAATCTTTTCTTTTAACGACAACCTTACAAATTCATTAAAAAGAATTGTACAGTACTTTTTTGCATTGTTTGCAAATTACGTACGTGAAATATACCGTTTCACTTAGAACATATTAAATTAATGTTTTAGAGTTATAAAAAGTAGATAATCAGGTCTATTATGTATCACAACCTTTAAAAATAAGGGTCAACCTTTATGTTAAAATAAAGTTTCAAAATAACTGATTTCCTAGCGTCTATTACTGAAATGGTATTACGTAGCAACCTTTAAAACAACGCTCGAAAGTAAACGTTATTTTTAATGCTTAACAGAATAGTAAGTTTTGAGCAGTTTTAAAGCAAGAAAAATGTTATGCAACTCATGTTTGTCGGAAAAAGATAGCAATATTTCAAAACAAAAAACATGATTTATGTTGTTTATACTTTTCGTGATTTTAGTTTTACTTCAACGAAACGTCAAAAAATGTCAAAGAAGCAAAAAAAAACCAAGCGTGCAGCTCGTTTAAAAATGCGAACGACGCAAATATCAAAAGCAGTGCACTTTCAAACATTTGGCAATTTAGATGATTTTTAGTTTTTTTGTTTTTTGTAATAAGTAATTTTATAAATTAAACATATCAAAATATAAATAATCTATTAGGATATTTTTATTAAGAAAAAAATAACTTGATAATTTCAAAATAAATATTTACAAAGATCTACTAGCTAACTTACAATAAAATTAACGAAAACATTGATTTACAATTTGCGAATTCTCCTTCCTTCAGCTAACTAGTTCTCATCTGTAAATAAAAACAAATAATTGATCATTGTAACACACTGCAACAGTTACCTCCTATAACATCTCTGTTCTGATGTTCTACAATCTGATCTCTTTGCGGTGTTGCTTCTTCTTCAAATTCTTGCAGTATTTCTTGTGGTATCTTACTTTCTACTGCCCATGTTGTGCAAAATCACACAAGAATAAACAATTTTTGCAGCTTTTACAGGGTTGTAATTGAGTGTTCTATGTTTTAAAATGCATCTAAATCTACTTTTCATTACACCAAAGCACCTTTCAATGCAGTTTCTTGCTTTAATGTGGAGAGTTCACTTCTGCCACGGTTGTAATGGATAGCCACTATCGCCTGTACAAGTTTATTTCAATAAAAATAAAAGTAATTGTATAAACATTTTTATAATAAATTATACATAAACAAATACTTACAATCCGCATTTTCTAATTGATTTAGAATAAAAACATTAATTAATCTGTTGTAAGCCATTTTTTCTTCTAACCACTATTTTAACGTCACCTATCAAAGCTCTTGTTATATTTTAAACTTTAATGGTTATGAAAACCATTATTTTAAAGTTCATGTTAAAATAACGATTTGTGAAAACGATACGTAATACCGGTTTGCCGAAAACCCTTATGTTATCTCATAACGGCCACCTTTAAAATAAAGTTTGTGATACATAATAGGCCTGAATACCTATATATTATAAATATGTCTAAAGTTTTTGTTTTACAATCATGATATAAACGTAAGTTTAATTATACTTACCTTAATTTTAAAATACTGACATATTCAACAAAAACCAGAACAACTAACAATCCGAAATTGGGCAATTTGGTTCACACAAAATAATGCTGTATCCATATCAGAAAAAATTACATACTAAGATTGATTGGTTATGGTGCACCTTTAAATCTTCCATTTGGCTAATCCTATCAAATTGATAACCATAAAAAATCACAAAAAATGGAAATCATGAAGTACATCAAATGAATGTTTGAGTGTACTACTGTAACAAATAATATTGCACTTCAACGAAACTTTTTTGCAACAACAAACTTACTTCACTTATAGCCAATATTTATATAGAGTATTTTGAAACTGAAATTATGAAAAATGTTGAATGAAAACCAAAAACCTGCCCCCATTTTACGTATAATATCATTAGTATGACATCTTATATATCAACAGAGTCAATTTTTAGAATTCTTTTTACTGTGTGATTTAATCTTGAATTGTAACACTTACTTTCATATCAGTAACAATTATTCCATCAGGACAAAATTCTGCTTTGACTTCAGCTAATCTTTTATAAGATTGTAGTATTGTATACCTTTTCTCATTTAGAACATTCTTTATTAGTTGATATTTGTCCCTAGATATGTTTGAATCTATCTACATAACCAAAGCTTCATATTTTGAAAAATTCAATACGTTATTACCTTTGTTTTCAAGTCAAGTTGTTAATTTTAATTCTTCGATAATATTTGCATGTTTTTTTTTCATAAATCGACCTTATTGCTTGTACGTGTGAGAAATTAATTGCATCTAGTCCAGAATCTCGTATTAATCCTGTAGTTTTATTTTTTTGTTACCTGGGAAATCTCATTATAGACTTTACAAAGATTACCTCTTTTTGATCCTGAAAGTGTAAATACTTCTAGCTTAGATTATTCCGTATTATTAAAATTAACTACAAACTCCGTTTTTAACTAATCGATCCTTCTTTCTTGATGCTGAAGTCCATTTTGATTTAAATGTAAGCAATAACGTTTTTGGTGTATTAGTTTTGACGCCAGGAAATTGCATTGTGGTTAGATTGTAATTATTATTTAAAAAAAAAAATTAATTTTTATTAGAAACATTTTATTTCGCGTTTAAATTATATTATACATACCAGTACTAATGGTAATATGTTGCTACTGTAATTTACATTCTTTTATATACGTTTTGAAATAATGAATAGAAAAAGAAACGATTTAAAGCATGCGTATGCAAAATATAAAGAAATGTAAATGATAAACTAATTGGGGATATTATTGAAATTAACACCTTACCACAATCAATAATATTTATAGGCTGCATTTAGTAAATTTTTATATTTTGACTGTAATATTTAACAAACATTGTATAAATATTAAGACTATATTTATTCAATCATTTGATTAATTCAATATTTCTATTGTTTTTACAGTGATACACACAATCTTATGACGGGCATACATCAATGCCAGTTTTCTTCTACAGTGCTCTTTTGAAAAGGTATTTGTTTAAAAAGACACACGTTGGCGCAAGATTTTATTGATGATTTTCAAAGCAGACACTTCAACCATTATAACAATTGTAATTTTTAAACCTCGGCGAAAACCGCTAACTACAAAAATTATAAGAAAAGTTTTAATTGTTTTAAAAAAAGTTATTCTTCTTAATTTAATTTGAAACAGTTAATAACTATGGAAAATTAGGTTTATGCTTTTATATAGCAAACAAATATTATTTTAAGCTGACAAAACAAAAACAAAATCTAGATTCAATCATTGAAAAATTGTTATATGGGTTCAAAGTGTCACCCAAGCAACACATTGGTATAAAAAACGTCTAAATGTCCGGTTAATAGACGTTTATTAGACATTAAAACGTTTTTAAACGCGTTATTAACGTTTATTAGACGGACATTTAGACGTTTTTTGTACCAATGTGTTGTTTGGGCACGTATAATAAAGCTAACGATGTGTTGCTTATAACAAATTAACGAAACGACCTACAGAAAATATAATCAAAGATAATGAAAATTTAGGTTTTATTGATGCTTAATCAATTGTTATTTTAGTAATATGATAAGCTTCACAAAATTAAATTTTCCATAATGGTGTTGTCTCTACTTAGCGTACTACTTAGAGTTGTTTTTGAAATAGTATTAGTGATTCTATTAACTTTAGAAAACACTGTCAGTATGAAATTGTAATAGTAAATGCAAAGCATTAGCCGAATTGAACAATAGTTATACTTATGTTATACATATCGTATATACTATAAATGCAATTAAGTATTAAGAATATAGTATTGATGTATTATACGTTAAATTTCGTATGTTAAAATAACGTTTTTTTATTGTACTGCAATCTGTAGGTATGCTTTATTGGTATAACACGATTTATTAAAAATGTCAACGTACAAAAAACCATAAAAAATTTAATTTGGCTATTTGTTAATGTCAATGTAGTAACAGGAAATACTTTTTAAAACGTACACATGTAAAAAATGTTCGACTATCTTTTTAAAACAATTTTGTTGAAACTGCCGCTAGCTACAAAATATGAACCATAAAAATAATGCATTAATAGATTCTAAATTACCTGTATGATTCAAACAAAAATAACTTGATTTATTCTTTTCTAATACAACGCATAACTATTTACTGTTATGAACATTTGTACAAATATAAGCATTTACATGTACCAGTCCTACTAATGCAGTAAATGTTTATGCTTCTTTTTTGGCATTTGACACTGATTGGTGAAGGTTTAGTTACTATCATACTTTTTAATTACTGACCTACTTGCAATTGCAAAAAGAGATTTGCGTTAAAGATTACTTGTCGCTTCTGCTGCGTATTATTAATAGTTATTTTTAGTCGAACACTATAGTACTTTTATTATATTACATTTTATTTTTGGTAACGATAAATAAAATATAATTAGTTGCAACTAATTATCAATTCAAATTTAGCACAAAAAAGTATACAAGCTCTACAGTTATATCAAACAAAATGAAAATTAATTTAACATCTCAATATATGTGGAAACTTACTTTCTAGCAACACAAACATTGATCAACCTACAACTCTAGACCGTTGACTGAAGAAATCTTCAGTCAACGCCTAGACATTAAAGCTGACGCGCATTCATTTTTTACAATAGAGGCTAATGATAATGAAATAATCTCCAGATTTTCTAATTTACAAGCGGTCAAGCGCATTACTGCCGCGGTTAACTTTATCCGTCGTGTTTTTGATTTCAAATGTAGCCCACAAGGCGACATCTTTACGAATAAAGTTAAATAAAAGAATTTTTTGGTCGGACTCCACCATTGTCCTTGCATGGTTGAAACTGCAGCCAAATACTTTACAAACATTCGTCGGTAATAGTGTAGCTCAAATTCAGCAATTAAAATTGGTTTCACGTTCAGAGTACCGCTAATCCTGCAGATATTTTATTACGCGGTATGAAACCTAAAGAGCTCATATAATCTAAACTATGGTGGCACGGCCCACACTGGCTTTCAAGGTCAGAAAACGCTTGGGTTCCTAGCAACACAAACATAAATCAACCTGCAACCCCAGACATCAAAGCTAACGCGCATGTATTTTTGACAATAGAGGCTAGTGATAATTAAATAATTATTGTTATTGTTTCAATTTTGCAACAATTGTAAGCTTCCGTCAGCAAGACGAATTGTTACTTACATTGAACGAGATTAACAGTTTTTAAAAAAAATAATAATAGCCGTGCAAAACATTTCAAAAAGGAATTTAATAGCCTAGTCATTGGTGAGTCAGTTATAAAAGACAGCAAAATATTAAGCGATAACCCTTTTTTAGATAAATAAAACTATATTAAAAGTTGGCGGTAGAATGGCCAATCTGTCATTTGTGTTCTCCAAAAGGCACCCTATAATATTTTCAGCAAAAAATCACATGACACATCTAATATTTAATTTTGAACATTTAAAGTTACTACATGCGGGTCTCCAATTTCTACTTTTAGTAATACGAAATAATTAGATGGTATGAATCTATCAGAAAATCAATCCATGATAGAAAATCTGTCCAGTCAACGTCTGCATTCAAGTCACGGGTGTTAACTATGCAGGCCCGTTTCCATTAAAGGAAAGGCTGCGGCTGTAAGTTAATTAAAACTCAAACCTTATTATTTGTTTTACGGTGAAGACGATTCATTTGGAGCTTGTCACAAGCCTCACTGAGGAATCATTTTTGCTTGCGCTGCATCTATTCGTTTCACGAATAGATAAACCCACAGAGATCTTTTCGGATAACGCGACTAACTTTGTGGCGGCTATCTCGAGTTTAAAGGAGTTAGGAAAATTCAATTCAAGACAAGTTATGCGAACGATCAAGTCAATTGCCATTTTTTGCTATCTCACTCATTTCACTTAAGAGGTTTATGGAAAACGAGAATGAAGAGCATAAAGCAACACTTAAAAAGGGTAACTTATCACACACATTTACCATTCAAGCACTTTTATACACTACTAGTACAAGTTGAATCAATCATTAACTCCCGGCCTCTATCACCGCTTTCGAGTAATCCTAACCATTTAAACCCGTTAACTCCCTCACACTTTCTTATTGGCAAAGTTAGTCGATCGCTACCAGACGAGGATGTCACTTCACTAAAAATCAGTTGACTGTCCATGTATCAGCAAATACAGCAAATAAAGCAACAAATTTGGACCCGTTGGAGTACGGAGTACGTGTCTGAATTGCAGATATGGTGTCGTTGGAAACAGTCATGCAGCATACCAGTGGGGGCTTTGATGTTACTCAAAAAAATTATCTACCCCTAACTGATTGGGGATTAAGTCGAGTCTTAAAACTACACTCTGGTTTTAATGGAGTTTTTAAGGTCGCAACTGTGAAAACATCCAAGGGCGTGACACAACGAGCAGTAGCAAAGTTGTGCTCGCTGCCGCTATTACCAATTGAAAGCAACAGTTTCCACGGCCGGGGACATGTAAGCGCCACAACCACTTAAATTAAAACTGATACATCGTACGACTGCGCGGTGAGCGATTGAAGCCCTTTTATTTCTTTTCAACGGCATAAGGTCAAACGACGAACACAATACTGTACCAGAACAGGAGACTGCATGCGACAAAAGGATTGTAGCGATAGCGGCAGCTCTTTCCATTTTGACAATTTCCTTGAGTATAAAAGTAGCAGTCAATGAACTTTTCCTGACCCGATACTACTTATATAGTAACTGCAAACCAATACTTGAACGTCTGTTCCTTGAAAGACGACTTCCAACATATTTCGAACTATCCTCCAATTCAGTTGATCTAAGTTACAACCAAGCTTGGGTGTTGTCAATTTCTTAACATTGTGGAAATCCATTTCTCTCTTGAGATTCTATATTGCTAGCTACATATTTTTCTATAACGGCTTTGCAAGTGAGTACTTTTTGGTGGCTAGATAGAAAATAAAGCATTGGCCATCACGTAGTTTTAAAAGCTTTCCGACCACGGTTGCTGTTTTTGTAGTTTATCTAACCTTCTAAACTTCTTCTTACGTACGACTGCAACCTTCTAGACATTTCAAGATGCTCGCTCATGCAATGTGCGATGGCGCAATCTTTTCTTGTTTGAAACAGGTCTTGTTGTTCCTGTTTAGCAACTTCGAACCTAGCGTTTCCAAAACTTGCTCATAGACTTATCGTAGTCTATTCCATCGACTTGATTTTTGGTTCTGCTTGCGATTACCTAGGTTCAGACCTAGGTTTGAGTCGCTGATTAATATACCCGATGACTTTTTCTTCTCCATCTTGCACCTGCAAAAGGACTGCACGTAAAAACAAATTTTTCATCTTGTTGGTCGATTTTGTTAAAGGTTTGACAATGTTGGCAAATCTAGGTACAAATAATCTAGAATAGGTGCACAACCAAGAAAACTGCAAACTTGATGCTTGTCAATTGGTTTTGACTATGCTTGCACTGCTGGGACTTTGAGTCAACCTTTACTGCATCTCTAGATACGACGTGGCCAAGGTATTACACTTTTTTCTTAAATAGGTGGTATTTTTTTAAGCTCAGTTTTAGATTCTCCCCACGTAGTCATTGTAAAACATTTTTTAATTAAATTATTTTTAGGGTAAATGGTGTATTATTTATTTAGAAATATAATTGCTAGCTTTCGAACTTTATCCAAGTTCTTCTTGTTCAAATGTATTTCAAACGACCTTCCAACCACAATTACGTCGTCTAAGTAAACCAAGCACGTCTTCGAAGACAGTCCTTGCAAGATGGTCTCTATCAAACGCTCGAACGTTGCAGAAGCATTACGCAGACTAAAGGACTTCACAGTAAACTGTCATAAATTTGTTTCAATCGTAAAAGTCGTCTTTTTACGGTGCTTAGGTTCTAATTCTACTTGCCAGTAACAACTCTTTCAATGAATCGTAGAAAATCATTGGGATCCTAACAAAATGTCTAAAGTATCGTTTTCGGTAAAAGGTAGCCGTTCTTTTTGGTGGCGTCCTTAAGCTGTCTCTAGTCTACGCAAAACTTTGTTGAACTCTTTTTCTTTTCTGCTAGCACCACTGAGGATGCCTATGAACTATTTGAAGATTCAATTACACATTCTCTCTCTATATCCGTAATTATTTGTTCAGCTACTTATTGTTTGTCAAAAGAAGTCGACGTGGTTGTTGTCTTATTGGCCGAGCGTCTCCGGTATTAAATTGTGCTTTACCACGTTAGTTCTTCTTTAAGAACAACTCTCCAGCGCAAAAACATATTGATACTGCTTGATTAACTTTTTAACTTCAATCAGGTGGTTTTAGTTGAGGTTTTGGCATTTTGAGGTAATAATGTCTAATAGATGTTGTGGGCACTTCTTTGGCGACGTAGCTTTACTAGAATTGACGCATCTCACAATTTGAGATACTGGCGACGCCATTTTTATGGTAATTACCTGGTCATAGTTTACTGAGGTTGATTTTTGCCCCATTCCGTCAACCTGTTCTAGATTTTAGAACGATTTTCTGGTCTTCTTTTAGGTTTAGTACAGTGTCGTCGTACGTGGTCCACTTCCCCGCAGTTCCGGCACGTCACTTCTTCCCCCGAAGCACTTCTCGGAATACACGTCACACTATTTCTTCAATGCTTTTTTTGTGTATGCGAGAGTATTTCTGCCGGACAGCGGAGCCTATGGTTATCTCGGTACGACGCTTGTTTTGCCTCAAACTTTTGAAGTTCTGCAGATTTCTGATCTTGATTTTTAGTTTGAGCTTGGTACACTTGTTAAAGATGAGCATGCATCTCTATATCTCATTTTTAAACGTAAAATTAAGAGTTCGTAATTTCCTTAAAGGTGGCCAGGAACAGTTGTTACGTGCATAAATTTAAATAATGCATTACCCTGTATATCAGTTTAATTAAAAATTACTTTTATATTTCTCGACGCCATCTATCGGGTTCGTTGGTCACTTTGTATTGAGTAGGCGACATCCGGTGACAGACCGGCATTTTGACTTTAACATCGTGAATGTTAGTATCTATGTCTGCGTGAGTGAAAAATTCGTTTTCTAAAATCATCCACGTGTTGGGACACGATGGAAAATAGAAGTTTTCTTAATTAACTCAGTTTATTCACGCAGAGTAAGTGGATTTTGTTCTTTCTTTAATTAAAGGTAATTTTTATGTCTTCTTGTTAGCGCCATGTGCTACCTCATAACCAGGGGCATTCTGGTTATAATTTAACGTCCACCAGGGAAAGTTGTGACTTCGTTGCGATCGTGGGGTATTCGTATCGTCACCGGCCATTCTTACCACCATCCGGCCCATGAATTCTAGTCGATACCGGAAGACGAGAGATAACCCTCGACAAATATTGTGTTGGAACGATTCTAAATATTTATAATGCCTACTGTTGGAATTAATTAAATCACAGAAAAGGGGTATAACAGCATCCGACTACCGGGTTGTGTTATGTGTGTTGGCTTTAAAATTTAAGTAATGATTTTGTAGATCTGGATTTCGTGAGACATTAGTTTGACACGATTTGCGATTCAAATTGCTTATAGGACTACGTGTCGGGGAAAGTACTTTCTTCACACCAGTGGAAGTTCCTGTGTTTTGGTAAGTGATTTTATATGTTTTATCTCGTAGTTAACCAGGTCGCTCACGAAACTGTTGTGAATATTAATTCCGTAGTAATTTTTCTTGCTTATTGCTTATTGTGTATGACGTATGCTGTGTACTCCCAATATTTATTATGATATTGTAATATTAAGGCCGTACTTATTATCATTATTTCATATATCTCGCATGCTATATACAAATGAGATTTACTATAAACTCTACCTCGCTATTCATGTCGACGTAATGTACCTTTGTATTGTGTGTTGCCGATACTACTGATTTTCTGTAATGAGAATTCTTATATTCTGTGATAATCATCAACGATTCTAGATTAAAGGTGTTATTGTGGTTACTTGTTCTTTTATGACAACATACCTTTCTCTTTAGATCGTCGTTATCTAATCACAAACGCTGGCTACTCAAACAGCCGAGTAGAAAGGATTACGAACCTTCGAATTGTTACAAGTGAGACCCGTCTGTCTGGAGCGGGACAGAAGTTACTGTGGGATAAGCTCTGGCGCCCTGAAACACCTTTTTTTTATCTTAGGAACCTACCCCTCTCACCGACTATTGCGAGTTGGCCGTGCAGGTTCGTAAAATACCAAAAGCTTGTAACAAATTGGCGACCCAACTTTAAGGGGCTCCGATTTTCTCATATCGAATTTCTCATTTCACTACATTTCTTTTAGCTATTTTTTTTAATTGTGATTAGCGTAGGATTACTGGCACTCATAGGTAACTTATACTGTTGAATTTCTCTCGATTTAGTGTGTGCGATCATAAGTTCTTCTGGCTTTATTGATTCCTTTTATCTTTTCTTAGTCTTACGTGGGTTCGAGTTACTTTGCTTTGTTTCTTTAGTTATTGCTACTAGACTTGACGTCTGAGTTACTTCACTAACTTTTACTTTTTTTCTTTAGTGCTGCAGTTTGACTGTAGATTAGCACTTTGCTTACGTTTCTTTTAATCGGACCTTTGCTTTGATTTTTGGATTGACTCGACTACGTCGATTAAGTTGTTTTTTTTATTGGATTACTTACTTGGTAGTGATACGGCTTGTACTTACTGGTAGTTGGAATTCTGGCCAGATTTCCGTCGTAATTGACTGCTTTGATTAGTTTCTTGTTTACTTGTTATTGTTTTAGCTATGTATTCTTCAGATAAAGAACCACCACTTCTTACTTCATCAGACTCTGATTCGGAAATGAACTTGGCTGATTGGAATATTACTTTCTCTGGTGAAGATCCGTTTGTACTAATGGAGTTTCTTACTCGTATTGATGAGTTGTGTTTGTCTCGTGAAGTTTCTCAGCACCAACTTTTTCTTTCAGCTTCTGATGTGTTATCGGGTAAAGCTCTTCTTGTGTTTAGAAGTAGACGACATACTTTGCGTTCTTGGAATGAGGTTACTGCGATGCTGAAAGCTGAATTTCTGCCTGTAGATTATGATGGAAGGTTAATGGATACTATTCGTAATCGAGTGATGGAACCTAAGGAACCTATTGTGATGTACGTTGCTACTATGCAATATCTTTTTATGCAATTGTTAAAACCAGTCTCGGAGAAGACGCAGTTAAAAATCGTACGCCGCAACTTGGCTCCATTGTATCAATCTCATTTTGCACTGGTGGATATTACATCTTTTTCTCAATTGATTTCTTTAGGCAAACGTTTGGAGTCGAACTTCAACCGTAGCAATTCTCTTAGTCTTATCACATCCGAAAGGAGTGACTTACTTCTAGAATCATCTGTGGGTAATACTGCTACTCCCGCAGTTTCTGTTAATACGGTTGCTGATTCTCTTACTACTCCTTCACTTCCTTCTTCTATAACTACTGAGTCAAATACTTGTATGCACTGTCGTTCTAAAACTGAGAAACTTGTAAGTCCTGTTCGTTCTTTAGCTTCTCTTCCTCCAAATTTTTCTTCAGTTTCTAGGATTATTAGACCTACTACCGATCCTTGGTACTTAGGTTTGGTTTCTAAAGTTTCTGCTTTTCCTCGTCGTTTCTCTTGTTGGTGTCTTGTAAAAGGTCTTCTATGTAAACGTGTACGCATATCTTCATCTGGCTCTTGCGTGTGGAAATTAGTTGTTTCTTCGGACCAACGCAAACAATTAATCCACGATCACCATCTTCCATCTGAGCGTGAACACCGCAGTGTTAGGAGTACGTTAGAAGCTCTTCGCTGTCATTTCTACTGGCCTCATATGAGACCTAAGGTTGCCGAGTACATACGCTATTGTTCGTGTTCGAATTCGCGACGAAGCAAGCCTTTTAGGTCATGTCACGTTTTGCCAGCAACGATGAAGCTTTCCAACACTGGTGTAGCTACAAGGTCTACGCGTATACATAAGGATCGTGCTATTTCTCCGGATGTAAAAGCCGTTGCTATTGCGTTTGCATCTTCTTCTTCAGTCGCTTCTAATTATTCTTTGTTGTCTCTCTCTTCTAATCGTTCTCTTCGCTTTCATCGGCGTCGCAAGCGTCGTAAGTGCTAGTTCACTTTTTGGGCTTTCGACTTTCGACCTTTGCTATTCTTTTGGTTCTTTTCTTTCGGTTTTGGTGGTTCGAGTCTTTGGATACGTCGTCGGTATCTTGTTGGTTGTAGCTTGGATGCTACCCAATTGTTCTTCTCATATTGCTGTCATCGATTTTCTTTTCTTTGCTTAAGTTTCTAGTGCTTTTGGTTTTGGTTGCTTTCTTCTCCATCTTACTTCGGGACAGACTACCTTTCCGTCTGTATATATTTATATCCGCTTAGTCGGCCTTTTTGGATTGGTACGTCATCTATAGAATTCTCTCTTCTGCTTTTGGATTTGGTTTTTCTTTTCTTGAGTTTTTTATTCCGCTCGTCGGCATTAAAGTCTTGAAGTATATTTTCCAATTTGGAACAGCAATTGGTACGCTCTTGGTCTATGACTAACTGTGATCTCTTTTCTCTTCTCTTTCTTTTTTCTTTTTTTATTATATTAGGGCGGTTGGTTGGGCACCGTAGGGTGCTCTCTCTTTTCATTCTTTTACGGGGTAAAGAATGAATCAGGCAGTTACATCAAGCCTTATCTTTCTCCGTCTTTCTATATCTCTTATCTTTTCTACTTTTCATTTTTTTCTTCTTGGGCCTATCTATCTTTTCTTTGTGCCAACCATTGTTCTTTCTTTTGATTCTCCTTATGGTTCGCCTCGTAGGGCGGTTGGTTGGGCATTGAAGGGCTGGTCACTCCCTTTCGTTTCTTCTACGGAGAGAAGAACGAATCAGACATCTACATCTTGTCTTATCTTTCTCCGTCTGTTTCTTTTCTTCCTTTCTTGTTTTTCTTACTTCTTATTTTTTTTCTTCTTCTTGATTTGTTGATCACCTACATGCCACATCTCTTTCTTTCTTCTTCTTCCTCCTAAAGGTTCGCCTCTAGGGCGGTTGGTTGGGCATTGAAGGGCTGGTCACTCCCTTTCGTTTCTTCTACGGAGAGAAGAACGAATCAGACATCTACATCTTGTCTTATCTTTCTCCGTCTGTCTCTTTTTATCCTTTCTTGTCTTTACTTTTGATTTTTTTCTTTTGCTTTTTTGGGATTTGTCTTTATGGCAATTATCTCTTTTGCTTTTTTCTTTTATCTTGATTTGTTGCTTGAATACGTTCTTTCTATTTTCTTTTTAGTAATTTCTTGCTTTAGTATTCACGCAACTGTTTCTTTTCTTTTACTTTTCTTTCTCAGTTACTTCTTTCGCTTCATTGGGTTTAGGGGGGTTTTGTTGGTTGTTTTGGTTTGAAACTAGGAATAGACTGCAACGTCGCTTCTTGTACTCTGTACTTCCGCTAGTCGGCATTTTTGATGTTGTCAGTCACCGTTAGGATATTTCTCTTCTTTGGGTTCTTTTGCTCTTGGAATATTCTAATCCGTTCTTCGGCATTTACGTTCCAATGTGACATTCCAACGCAACGAGCACTGACTCACGATGTTCTATTGGCAAGTGAAGTTTTCTGGGCTTTATTAACTCATACTTTCTTTTTTTTTCTTCTGGGTTTGGTTGAGGTTGCTTTGAAAGTTTTCCTCTCTACTTAAGCTTTGTTTTCCTTGGATTCACTGCAATCATATCCTTTTTCTGTATTCTTTTCTTTGATAATTCTCTCTTTTGCTTCATTGGGCTTAGTAAATTATTTGTTTGGCTGTGTAGGTCTGAAACTTGAAACAGGCTACAACTCCGTTTTCTGTACTTTATGTACTTCCGCTTGCTCGGCTTTTCTGGATGTTGTTAGTCATTCTTGGGATATCTCTTTTGCTACTTTTCTTTTTGTTTTTTTCTTGGGATATTCTATTCCGTTTATCGGCTTATAAGTTTCATTGTTACAGTCCAGCACAGTGATCGATGATTTACAAGTGTTCGTTTAGCAATTGATAGTTTCTTACGTTCTCTTCTTTTCCTCTTCTTTCTTTCCTTTTCTTCGAATTTTAGTTCTGGGGATTATTAGTACTTGGGATTTTGGGTTACTTATTTTGAGACCATTTTCAACGGTGGTTTTATACTTAAGGGTTGGGGTTTAAGGGGATTTTAGGGCTACTTAGTCCTGGACGCTTGTCTAAACTTCTACCTTTCCTATATTCTTTTCTTTTCTTTGGAATTCATTTGATACTTACGTCCTTACTGTATTGGGTTGCTGATTGTTTGTACCTTACTTTTTGGTATCGCTTTATGCGCTTCGGAAATTAGTAAACCGTATTGGTATTCTTCTTTGCTTTTAGATCAAATTACTGTTGGTTTCTTGGAGATACCTTTCGCTTCGTGCGCTTCTGTTACAGTTTTGGGTTGTCGGTATTCTTAAGATTCTGGAAAACCTATGTCTCTTCTGTATTTGTGGTAATCTGATGAGATTACACGGGGTTGGGTTTCTTGGAATTGGGTTGGTCTTGGATTTAAGGGTTCTATCCTTGGCGTATGCCTAAATTTCTGTCTTCATTTTAGCTTTTGTTTCGTTATCTCCGCTCCACGCTTTTATCTTGCTGGGGAGGGGAATTCTGTTACGTGCATAAATTTAAATAATGCATTAGCCTGTATATCAGTTTAATTAAAAATTACTTTTATATTTCTCGACGCCATCTATCGGGTTCGTTGGTCACTTTGTATTGAGTAGGCGACATCCGGTGACAGACCGGCATTTTGACTTTAACATCGTGAATGTTAGTATCTATGTCTGCGTGAGTGAAAAATTCGTTTTCTAAAATCATCCACGTGATGGGACACGATGGAAAATAGAAGTTTTCTTAATTAACTCAGTTTATTCACGCAGAGTAAGTGGATTTTGTTCTTTCTTTAATTAAAGGTAATTTTTATGTCTTCTTGTTAGCGCCATGTGCTACCTCATAACCAGGGGCATTCTGGTTATAATTTAACGTCCACCAGGGAAAGTTGTGACTTCGTTGCGATCGTGGGGTATTCGTATCGTCACCGGCCATTCTTACCACCATCCGGCCCATGAATTCTAGTCGATACCGAAAGACGAGAGATAACCCTCGACGAATATTGTGTTGGAACGATTCTAAATATTTATAAGGCCTACTGTTGGAATTTATTAAATCACAGAAAAGGGGTATAACAGCATCCGACTACCGGGTTGTGTTATGTGTGTTGGCTTTAAAATTTAAGTAATGATTTTGTAGATTTGGATTTCGTGAGACATTAGTTTGACACGATTTGCGATTCAAATTGCTTACAGGACTACGTGTCGGGGAAAGTACTTTCTTCACACCAGTGGAAGTTCCTGTGTTTTGGTAAGTGATTTTATATGTTTTATCTCGTAGTCAACCAGGTCGCTCACGAAACTGTTGTGAATATTAATTCCGTAGTAATTTTTCTTGCTTATTGCTTATTGTGTATGACGTATGCTGTGTACTCCCAATATTTATTATGATATTGTAATATTAAGGCCGTACTTATTATCATTATTTCATGTATCTCGCATGCTATATACAAATGAGATTTACTATAAACTCTACCTCGCTATTCATGTCGACGTAATGTACCTCTGTATTGTGTGTTGCCGATACTACTGATTTTCTGTAATGAGAATTCTTATATTCTGTGATAATCATCAACGATTCTAGATTAAAGGTGTTATTGTGGTTACTTGTTCTTTTATGACAACATACCTTTTTCTTTAGATCGTCGTTATCTAATCACAAACGCTGGCTACTCGAACAGCCGAGTAGAAGGGATTACGAACCTTCGAATTGTTACAAGTGAGACCCGTCTGTCTGGAGCGGGACAGAAGTTACTGTGGGATAAGCTCTGGCGCCCTGAAACACCTTTTTTTTATCTTAGGACTCTCACCGACTATTGCGAGTTGGCCGTGCAGGTTCGTAAAATACCAAAAGCTTGTAACGCAGTCTGCAAAATTCCAAGCGCTTCTCCACGTAAGGCCACTGTTAAAGACGTAGCTTTCTGTTGCTGATTAACAAAAAGTTTAAAAACACTAAATTTTAATAACGGCTGTTTCTTTATTATTGTCATACACCTGTTTAACGAACTGAAACAAACATAAATACACTCTATAAACAAATACACGCGAATTGCGTACTAAACAGTGTTGTTTATTTACACAATATCAAAGTTTTATCAAGGGTTTCTAATTACCGGAGGCCTGACAGCAATGTAACAATTTTTGTAATCTAGTTTATTTGTTTTTATTAGTCTTCTTTTGATTTAAATCGAAATATTGACCTCAGTTTCCTTTGAATACTTGGCTTGAATGTTTTAAAGCAACCTTTAGAGTGAGATAATAACGTGCAATTGTAAGAAGGCAAGTTGCAATTGTTAAATTACTAAGTCACAATGTTAGATATTAACTTGCAATTGCGACAGATTAATTCGCAATTTCTTAAAAATAAATCGCCATTGTGAGAAACGTAGAGATTGCTGTAGTATTGAAATTGCTGATTATTATTGTTATGTTAAAAATACAGTATATTAAAAATTTCGAGTATAAAATTTGTCTTCGACACGCTCACTTTTTGTGGTCGACTGTCAAATGTTTAAAAGCACGATTTGTGCAACGGACCTCGGTTTGGCGGTGTCTGCGCACAACTAGGCTTTCATCATTACGTTGTGTCACGCGATTCCACGTGAATAAGCTAATGGATTTTGTGTCTGAGTGAAAGCTTATACGTGTTATGTGATTATATAATTTTTTTTTGTATTGAGGGTTTAAATTGATTCTTTAACGGGTCGCCACCCCTCCACCTGTTATAATTGCAAAGTTTCCATGACGTCACGTTGCTGTAATTTAACCATTTAAACCGTCAAAGGGTTGGAGGCCTTGACGATTGCAATTTCTTTTAGAAGTAACTAACGCTGTTCATTCGCTATCTTTAATGATGGTATGATTTAAAAACGGAAATTACTTGTGATAACGCCGTATGTACGTTTTGTGTTAGATTTCATATTACGTTTTAGGTAATACAGATACTGAATTAGCTAATCCATTACTGGATAACACATAACCGTAAGTATTACAATTTCTATCTTTTATGAGTTCTCATTCTTTTGTCATATCGATTATTACAATGACCGTAGGTACATGTTAGGTTGTTAACACAACTAATTATAAGATCATTTTGTGCGCTACAAAGTCGTATGCAGTGCGCGTTGAGTCTCTAAGTCTTCAATTTTATATATTTTTGTGATTTTGAATTTACAAATATAAAGTCATTCCTTCTTAGAATGTAAAAGTTAAATCGATTAGGTCGCTTTGATGTGCAACGTGTTGCCCAGTGAAGGGCGCAATTTATACTTGGCCTGTGATATCAACCAATGTAATATTGTTGGAACGTTTATATGACTATACTTATGTACCGCCTTTCTTTTTTTTTTGTTACACGAAAACCAGCGTAACATTATTTTAAATTTGATTATACACTGTAACTGAAACTTAATTTAAAAACAATAAGGCAAATACAGGTAGAATCGCTCTGCTGTAATAAAAATGACAATGCTCATGGCAAATGCAAACAAAAAATCAAGGTAAAACTTGATACATAACTGTGCCAAAAATGCAAATAAAAAATACATTCTGAAAATCGGAAAAAACCTTTTTTAAAAACTGAAATTATCCAAAAAGTTGTAAAAAATATTTAAATTGGAATTTTTGGAATTATGGGCAAATGCCTATCAAAAAAAATATTGCAGCAGAGAAAATGTTTCAAAAAACTGCTTTCGCCAGATTAAGGTTTTATATTGCCTTGACAAAAAAAAACATCTACAGTTACATCAGAAAAACTTGCAATTTTCAAAATCTTAAATAATCTTCATAATTCATAATATTAGTGATACTAAACTTTAACAACCTCCAATAACTTATGCAAATACAATAAGTAATAATTACTTGATATATAATAATCTAGATTATATTATATCTCCTATTCTGCAGATTGAATTTCCTCTCGAAAAAGACTATGACGGAAAAGTTTTTCTTTTGCTATTTATAAGTAAGATCAAAAAAGACACACGTCAGATTTTGCTTCAGTACATTTAGACGAATGATTTGACGTAATGAACAATTAAGAATGTAAAAGAATTGTTAATGCCGATAACAGTAACAAAATTGTCGATGACATTGAGCGCAAAGTTACTGATTGTTGGTCAAGTATTTTAAAAATTCTGTTGCTGTTGAGTTGCAATGTACTTGCAAAGAATACGACGTGATATCTAAGAAGTTTTTGAATATAAATAAGTACGTGCATAATTCAAAAACTCAGATTTTCATTTACCTACCTTTTATTACTATATATATTTTTTACTATTCATTTGTTAGTAGTATCTCCTCAATTTTCATAATCAACTTTCTTCGTCCATGATAATTTGACAAACGCCTGCACAAAAGCTAGTATTCATGATTAAAAAAGTTGCAAGTAAATATGTCGGCAAATCGTGACTTAGTAATTTAACCTTTGCAAGTTAGTGTCAAGTTAGTGTCTTGCAATGACAACTTCAATTCTGGCAATTGCACATTATTATCTCGCAATAGGGATAGTTTTTAAAACATACTGTGGCACTTCAGAGCTTCCGTATACATTGATTTATCACACAGCAAAATATTATTTTTTCTACGACTAACAGATAATACGATACATTGTATGTTTAATTGCGATTAGGCAACGTTGTGCATTGTGATTGTCTAATTTCATTTCCGTACAGGTCAAAGCCATTTCCGTACAGGTCAAACCTATAACCGTACAGGATAATGAATTATGAAAACATAATTTAGAAGACTTTTACAAATATTCTCTGCATCACAAATTATGAAATTTGAAAACGAAATCAATGAGTGTCTTGTAATGAAATATAAATATATTTTAGAAGTTCAAGGTAATTAGAACAAATAAAATAAAAGGGTTTTCTTTTAATGGGAAAGAAATATTAACAGTATTTTACCAGATTTTTGCAGTGTTATAAACAGATTAAGTAATTTAATCGTTAAAATAAAATTACTCATTTTATGATAACATGCTCAAATTAACTTAAAGAAGTTAGTATTTATTAGAACATTTATTAGTTTTTTAAACTGCATGACAATTCAGAAGTATCCAATTATCTTTTGGTGTTCATCGATAGTTGCAAGATATCAAAATGTTTGTTCCGCACATGCCTGATATCTGTTTTAATAAATTCCACAAGATAAACATAAATACAATCAATTGTTACAAGACTAATGCAAACCACTGGTTTATACATTGAAAAAATTATATTTTTAGATGCAATTATAATCATAAGCACTGAATCACTTGTTTCCTTTTACCTACAATGTGTTTTGTTAACAATTAATTTCTTATATTTAAACTAATTTTGCAGTAAAAATTATTACAGCATATTTGATCCATTAGAATAATTAACTATCTTGCATTTTCTAAAATTATCTTTAAACATTTACAAATTTACCTTATTTGGAAAAGTGTTTTATACCTCCTAATGCGTAGTTCAACTGAGATTGGTAAACCCTTTATGTTAGGAGTGGCTATAAAAACTACTTGAAGAGTTTTCTTATGGCGACGTTTCGTGGAACGGTTGTGTCCACTTCTTCAGGCCAACTGAATGATAACATCTCTTACTTATTTAAGTTTAATATTTCTAACTCTTACGAACTAGTTGATAAAATTAATAACAGTATCATTCCATCTAATCACGTTATAGTCTCTTTTGATGTTACATCATTGTTTACTAATATCACTAAAGAGCTCGTTTTAAAATTAATACATAAATATTGGAGGTATCTTAAAAATTATACCACTATTGAGTTGTCAGACTTTACTGACATTATTAATTTCTTGTTTGACTCTAGTTATTTTATATTTAAAGATGATATTTATTTACAAAAATCTGGCACTGCAATGGGTATCCCAGCATCCCCAGTTCTAGCTAGTTTGGTTATGCATGATTTACTTGACTTTGTATTAAGTAAACTATCATTTCATTCCATATTTTTGTTATGTTATGTGGACGATGTCATTACTTGCATTCCTGAACATGAGGTTTTAAACACTTTAAATATTTTTAACAGTTACGATTCACATCTCTTTTTTACTCATGAAGTTGAAATTGAAGGCTCTCTACCGTTTTTAGATATTAGGGTAATTAAGCATGACAACACGTTAATAACCGATTGGTTTACTAAACCGATAGCCTCCAATCGTACTATAAACTACTTTTCTAAACATGCTTACCATCAAAAAATAAACATTATAAAGTCTATTAAAAACAAAATAATAAGATTAAGTAATTCCAAATTCCATATAAAAAACCTTAATATACTTAAAAAATTACTCAAAAACAACAATTATCTTAATAACCTGATTAATAGAATTATCCAAAAAGTTGTAAAAAATATTTAAATTGGAATTTTTGGAATTATGGGCAAATGCCTATCAAAAAAAATATTGCAGCAGAGAAAATGTTTCAAAAAACTGCTTTCGCCAGATTAAGGTTTTATATTGCCTTGACAAAAAAAAAACATCTACAGTTACATCAGAAAAACTTGCAATTTTCAAAATCTTAAATAATCTTCATAATTCATAATATTAGTGATACTAAACTTTAACAACCTCCAATAACTTATGCAAATACAATAATTAATAATTACTTGATATATAATAATCTAGATTATATTATATCTCCTATTCTGCAGATTGAATTTCCTCTCGAAAAAGACTATGACGGAAAAGTTTTTCTTTTGCTATTTATAAGTAAGATCAAAAAAGACACACGTCAGATTTTGCTTCAGTACATTTAGACGAATGATTTGACGTAATGAACAATTAAGAATGTAAAAGAATTGTTAATGCCGATAACAGTAACAAAATTGTCGATGACATTGAGCGCAAAGTTACTGATTGTTGGTCAAGTATTTTAAAAATTCTGTTGCTGTTGAGTTGCAATGTACTTGCAAAGAATACGACGTGATATCTAAGAAGTTTTTGAATATAAATAAGTACGTGCATAATTCAAAAACTCAGATTTTCATTTACCTACCTTTTTTTACTATATATATTTTTTACTATTCATTTGTTAGTAGTATCTCCTCAATTTTCATAATCAACTTTCTTCGTCCATGATAATTTGACAAACGCTTGCACAAAAGCTAGTATTCATGATTAAAAAAGTTGCAAGTAAATATGTCGGCAAATCGTGACTTAGTAATTTAACCTTTGCAAGTTAGTGTCAAGTTAGTGTCTTGCAATGACAACTTCAATTCTGGCAATTGCACATTATTATCTCGCAATAGGGATAGTTTTTAAAACATACTGTGGCACTTCAGAGCTTCCGTATACATTGATTTATCACACAGCAAAATATTATTTTTTCTACGACTAACAGATAATACGATACATTGTATGTTTAATTGCGATTAGGCAACGTTGTGCATTGTGATTGTCTAATTTCATTTCCGTACAGGTCAAAGCCATTTCCGTACAGGTCAAACCTATAACCGTACAGGATAATGAATTATGAAAACATAATTTAGAAGACTTTTACAAATATTCTCTGCATCACAAATTATGAAATTTGAAAACGAAATCAATGAGTGTCTTGTAATGAAATATAAATATATTTTAGAAGTTCAAGGTAATTAGAACAAATAAAATAAAAGGGTTTTCTTTTAATGGGAAAGAAATATTAACAGTATTTTACCAGATTTTTGCAGTGTTATAAACAGATTAAGTAATTTAATCGTTAAAATAAAATTACTCATTTTATGATAACATGCTCAAATTAACTTAAAGAAGTTAGTATTTATTAGAACATTTATTAGTTTTTTAAACTGCATGACAATTCAGAAGTATCCAATTATCTTTTGGTGTTCATCGATAGTTGCAAGATATCAAAATGTTTGTTCCGCACATGCCTGATATCTGTTTTAATAAATTCCACAAGATAAACATAAATACAATCAATTGTTACAAGACTAATGCAAACCACTGGTTTATACATTGAAAAAATTATATTTTTAGATGCAATTATAATCATAAGCACTGAATCACTTGTTTCCTTTTACCTACAATGTGTTTTGTTAACAATTAATTTCTTATATTTAAACTAATTTTGCAGTAAAAATTATTACAGCATATTTGATCCATTAGAATAATTAACTATCTTGCATTTTCTAAAATTATCTTTAAACATTTACAAATTTACCTTATTTGGAAAAGTGTTTTATACCTCCTAATGCGTAGTTCAACTGAGATTGGTAAACCCTTTATGTTAGGAGTGGCTATAAAAACTACTTGAAGAGTTTTCTTATGGCGACGTTTCGTGGAACGGTTGTGTCCACTTCTTCAGGCCAACTGAATGATAACATCTCTTACTTATTTAAGTTTAATATTTCTAACTCTTACGAACTAGTTGATAAAATTAATAACAGTATCATTCCATCTAATCACGTTATAGTCTCTTTTGATGTTACATCATTGTTTACTAATATCACTAAAGAGCTCGTTTTAAAATTAATACATAAATATTGGAGGTATCTTAAAAATTATACCACTATTGAGTTGTCAGACTTTACTGACATTATTAATTTCTTGTTTGACTCTAGTTATTTTATATTTAAAGATGATATTTATTTACAAAAATCTGGCACTGCAATGGGTATCCCAGCATCCCCAGTTCTAGCTAGTTTGGTTATGCATGATTTACTTGACTTTGTATTAAGTAAACTATCATTTCATTCCATATTTTTGTTATGTTATGTGGACGATGTCATTACTTGCATTCCTGAACATGAGGTTTTAAACACTTTAAATATTTTTAACAGTTACGATTCACATCTCTTTTTTACTCATGAAGTTGAAATTGAAGGCTCTCTACCGTTTTTAGATATTAGGGTAATTAAGCATGACAACACGTTAATAACCGATTGGTTTACTAAACCGATAGCCTCCAATCGTACTATAAACTACTTTTCTAAACATGCTTACCATCAAAAAATAAACATTATAAAGTCTATTAAAAACAAAATAATAAGATTAAGTAATTCCAAATTCCATATAAAAAACCTTAATATACTTAAAAAATTACTCAAAAACAACAATTATCCTAATAACCTGATTAATAGAATTTTGTTTCACACTAACACCAACAACGGTACTCCATCACCATCTATTCAAAATAATTCTATCTGTAAATTTTCTAAAATCATTAACGTTCCTGGCCTTACTAAGAAGCTGATTCCTATTTTAACAACGTCGGACCTTAAAATAACAACTTATAATAACAATACTATTTACAACATTATTTATTCCAACATTAAAGATAAGACCAAGTTATTAGACAAACACAATGTTGTATATAAAATCGATTGTATGGATTACAATAAATGTTATATTGGTCAAACAAAACAAAAAACTATTAACAGAATTAAGAACCACCAATATGATTGCAAAAATAAAAAGGCAGAATCAGCTCTTGCTCTCCACCATATTAATTTACAACATAATTTTGATTTTAATAATCCTTCTATTTTAGATGTGGAGCCGAAATTTTGTAAAAGATTAGTTGCAGAAATGATATTTATCACAAAACATAAGAACAATGTTAATTTCAACACTGATACTAACAACCTTAGTACAGTTTATAATAACCCTATCTCTAAAATTTCCTAGACCTTGGGTATGTTTTGGGTTATCTTTTATTGCTCATATTTTATATCACACGACCCTTAATTGTTTGTTAGTGATTTAGTTTGTACAGGTTTCGTGTAATTTATATTAATTGTTTTTTGTTATTTATTAATTTTACATTTATGATGTTGTTTGCGGACCAGTCTACTTTTTATTTGTTTTCCGTAAGTAATCATCTATATTTATAAAAAAATAGCATTTATAATAAGTAGAATAATAGTTTGTAGCTCTCACCGGATTGTAACTGTCGTTTTTACTTATGTTGTTTTCTTTTCTTTTTAATAAATTCAGTTGGCCTGAAGAAGTGGACACAACCGTTCCACGAAACGTCGCCATAAGAAAACTCTTCAAGTAGTTTTTATAGCCACTCCTAACATAAAGGGTTTACCAATCTCAGTTACCTTATTTGCTTTGTAAGTCAGACCCACATGTTATTTGGTTGAAGCTTCTAGGAAAAACTATCACATATCAACATTTGTCAGAACTCATTCATATTAGGTTATGCTTGAAATTAATGTATTAAAAAAAAATCAAATACTAAATGATTTAAAGTTAACTAAAATTGCATGTATTCAAAGTAAGTAAATTACACTCACCATTTCTTTAACTAAAGATGAGTAAAAAACAAGAATTAAATAATAGTAACAGATAACTAATAGTATAAACGCTGTCAAGTTGTAATAAAATAAATACAAGTTTTGACATAATTTTTTAATTGTCATTTTAAGTATTACCAATACAAATTTTTAAATCAGTTTATTTATTTTCTATGTTATTTTTTTCGTAAAATTCTGTATAACTTTGCTTGCTAATTAAATATCGAGTCGTAGAAAAAATATAGTGTATAATTCGTAAGGAATGTGTATTGCCAACTCGTACGAATTTTCATACTCGTTGGCAATGACAACCATTCCTTACTCATTATACAATATACTATTTTCTTATAAACTTTTTGCCTGTGATTTGTAAAATACAATCTTAAATACAAAAACCTAATTGTTTGATTCTTTCAAGTTAATACTTAAATTAAGCTGTCTAAAATTTGAAGAAAAAAATTTGAATATTTTACCTTGTCAATCATTGCCAGGATGTAATTAATAGAGCAACAAACTATAAGTATGTAATAACAAAATTAATTATGTCAATGTGCGTTCTCGGAATAATAAAAACTTTTTCGTTACTTTAAAATTAATTGGTTTAATTGGTACCTACTGTGCGTAAAATCTGTTTCATTAAACGATGCATATTATTTAAATATCAGTAAACATGTTTTGATTTTTTGTTGTGATTGCATTTTCTTTATATAATATATAATTGCGTTTTGTAAAATTGTATAGCCATAATGCAATATTTTTATTAGTAAAGGTTCAACCCAGTTGTGAAATTGTATTTCTATTCCTTTGGCAATATTCGTACAATAGTATTTTACTGAAAATTCTCTTATATGTTTAGACAATCAAATTAACGCTGTTACTTAATTTCAATTTTTGTTAAAAAATCCTATTTGCATAATATTCATGAGAATTTTATATACATATATATATATATAGGTATAAACTGCACGCAATTGAGCCCGATATGTAAACAGGTGCCCGATGAGCCCGGGCGGTAACGCCTTTCTACACGACGTTATTAGCGCGCTGTTAACCCCGACTGTGTTGCCAATATTATACACGCTATAAACGTAGTTATTAAGCGAAATTCGAATGATTTGAAATTTTAACATTTGCGTTTAGTCTTTGCAGATAACTCTCTTAAACATCTTCCGATCTAATAATTTTTTTTTTAATTTAACTTGATTAATATTGACGTAACAAATAAACCTTCTGCAACTGTATTCAAGCATTAAACTCTTTTTATGATTGGTGCAAAGTTTGTTTTATTTGTAAATATAATTCAAAATTGTAAGCTATAACTTCTGTGTATTAGCAAATTCTTATCTGAAAAAAAACCTACTCAAAACGGCAGCAAATTAAATAATTTTCTTTAAAATTCCGCATGTAACTCTGTTTTTGGCAACTTTTTTAAAGAAATGTTAAATTTAACCGTTGCCGCAAGTACCACGACTAACGTAGAGTGTGTTATTTGTCGTCATTTGACAAGCACAAATTAATTTTTAAATCAAACTTACAATATAGCGCATAATAAAAAAAATAATGATTCTACAATCGTATTTTGATGACATACGCATATATACAGAGATGCGCCTAAAACTGGGATATATAACGGTTCTTCGGGCTTGAGAACGTAGCGTTTATATGTTTTACGGGCTCAACAACAACCTGTTTACATGTTTGTACCTACATATTCTTATTTACGCACACAAAGTTTTTTTAATAAATCGGAAATAAATTGAAAGGTTAGTTTTGGGCATACATTATGTCATACAACATTATCATGAAATTTTAGTTGAAATTAAAATATGTATGTGATAGTAAATAGAATACTCTGTTTCAAATAACGAAATTGAGGAATTCTAATAAGTAGTCTGAAACATTTTCACTCAATTGATTTGTTCCTTAATGTGGACGTTAAATGCCGATTAAAGTAACAGATTTATCATTAATCGGACCGTCACAAACTATTAAAAAAAGCTTAGAACGAACTGCAGATCATCATATAGTAACTCCAGAAACAATGTTAGATTTCTGCTCTAACGAAATTCTTGGCATAAAAATTAGTTTTTTGTATCGAGTGTGAATGTTCAAGCTGCTGTAACACATGTATTAATAAGATAATAACATAAAAAGGTACAATAATTTAATATAGTTTAGGTTTCTCACGGTCACAGCTAGTTGATACCGTAAAGGTATTCAGTTTTCTATAATTGTGATGCTGTCAATATCGTTAAGCCAATAAGCTTAACCTTCTAAGAAAATATAATGTTTTGTTTCAAAAAATTTAATATTCCATCATATGTTATATTTACGTAATAAATCTCACTTAACACAATTTCAACGAAAATAAAAACATAATATCACGTTTAAAAAACATTCAACCTACTTGCTATACTATGGGATACAAACAAAATAGATAAAACTACACAAAAAAGTAATCAATTGCAAATAATATTTTTAACTTAATAAAATTACTTAGATATTTGCTTTAAAAAAACTGTATCGACACTAAGAATGTGACAACAACAAGACGACCAATGTAGCCTGAAAAACGCGATTTCATCGAATTTCAAGCATTTTTTTGTACAAAAAGTGGGTTTTTTTGATCAGTTGTTGGGTTTATTCTTTTTAGGATAATTAAACTTAATTTCTGAATAACATTAGTTGCTTACATTAAACGACATAGACACTAGAGTCAGTTAAAAATCACTGAAAATAAGTTAAAAAACGTATTTTTAGCAGCGCGTTATTGTTGATCGGTATTGAATAAATTTTCGTTGTGCACTCAAAAAAGCATAAAAATTATGTTTTTCAATTCGGTCAGGTGAAAACGGGTGTTCATCAAAACTAAATGTGCGTAGAGTTCCTTTTTAGGACTCTAAAATAAGTGATGTTTTACTTTTAGGCGATTTCATATGAAATAACTCAAACTTTAAAAAAAATCTTATTTCTTGTAAGAAGTGGATTAACTGTTTGTCTTAATTATTATTTTTCTAACTTTTAAGTAAATTGTCATCATAATTACTTAAAAACTCTGTGTCGATTTTAAAATTTATGACTGTAAGTTTGGTTTCTCTTTCTGCTAGGACAATTCTTTTTTTTCAATTTTGCTTGTAAAAGCTTTGTGTTGTTAAAACCAAATTTAATTTTTTTGAATTGTACAGTGTTATCTGCAAAATTATCATAACTTTCCATAATTATTTCACGAGAAGTAATATTTTCCAATTGATTTTACAAAACTCTTTCAGCCTACTAAAAAATTTCCAGGCTTCTAAGAATTTTTACACTACAAAACAAGATTCCTACATTGTTTTTAAAGATTTTTAGTTTCTTAGCTACCTATATTGTACTTTTGATCCAAATCTCTTTAGAGGTTTTCAAATAATGTTTTCAATACTTTTTTTAAATTTAATTTAATAGTTATAAAAGTACCACATTCTATATAAGTACGTACAAGCATCACGTAGAAATTGCAAACGTTTTTAAAAATCAACTTCCGATTTTTGACTAAAACCGTTTGTATTGTTTTTGTGAAAAATTATTAAAACGTGATGATACTCAAAAAGTGCATAAAATTCATACTAAAGTAAAATACACTTAGACTATACGTTTACTGCTTGTTATTAAGCCCGTCCAACGTTGTCGCATGTTGGGCTACACAACGTACCGTCCGTGTCTGTAGACAGTTTGTATATAAAAGCGACCTCTGCAGCGACTAACTCTGAACTATTTTATATATAATGAAGATATAAACGGTACAATATGAAGCCCGGCCAAATTTTTGGATTTACACGTTTTGATGCTTATATAATCGTATTTTGATTATATACACATGGATACGTAGATGAGCCCGAAACCGGGCTTAATAGCGTTTCTTCGGGCTACAGAGCGTAACGTTTATATATTCTACGGGCTCAACAGCAACCGGTTTATATGTCTATATATATATATAACTCATATTTGCCATAAACAGAAAAAGCTGTGAACCAGAAAAAATATGCTTTGGTAATTTAGTTGTTAGAAAGAAAACATTGAGTTGGTAAATAAGTACTAACAATCTGTTCACAGCATTTATACTATATAGGTATCCACAAATCATCTAAATAAAAAACGATATATTTAAATATATATTGATGTCTTTACAGTCACGATGTCGCAGTTGTTTTTCAAATCGAGTATATTTATCCTCATATAGCAATAAATTGTAGTTATATAAAACGATAGAAACCATATAAATGGTAAAATTATATCTAAAAGTTTATATTACATTTTATATTTGCGCTTGTGTTTCAGCTTCAGTAAAACGAAACAAAAAAAAAATTTTTCAAATTAAACTACTAACTGTGTATGATAATATAGTATATTTTAAAAACTATTTTATAAACTGAAATTCGTTTGGTTTGACTTACTTTGTATTATTACCAAGTTAAACCATCACGTTGATTTCTTATTAATAATTGAATTTTGGATATTATAAATATTTGGTTTAAATATATTAAAAACAAGCATTTGAAACTTGTACGTTGTCTAATATAGAACAAAACTAGAATTACTTATATATTATTTATTACGTGTTTACACAGTACAAATCTACCATCGATTTCTTATTTTTATCCATCTAATGCAAAAACCTTAGCTGTTATTAACATTAATTTTCAAAGTTATAAATAGACCTTAGAATATTGTAATTAAATAATAGTAGTTTGTAAACTATGTTGTTGACAAAACTATTCAAACAAAATTTTCATAATTAGTATGTAATATTAATAGTTAAATTAGTTTGTTAGCATAGAAAATATTAAAAGAATTTATGTTTACATATATTATAAAAAATTATTAGCTTACCTGTTCATTTTAATGAGTGTTAATTTTAATTTTGTTTGCATTTTTTTCGCGAAAACACGGCGCTATAATGCAAAACTAAGGAAATAAGTAAATTATTACATTTATTATTGAAATGTTACTCAAACTTTTATTGTCTAAATACAAACAAAAGTTGACACGAAAAAAATGTAAACATAATAATGGGTAACATATTATATAATATAATATACAATATACCTTATAAAAAAATGTTAATTGAAATTTGTACAAATTACGTCGGCAGCTAAACTTTAGTACGGTTGTCTTTATTTTTATAGAACTCGGCTGAAACAACGTAAATGAGATTGTGGGTAAAGTTTTCTCAAAGCTTTTGTGTAAATGCCACCAGAGTGAACTATTGGACGGCCGTGTTTCCATTGTGGAGCTCATCAGCAGTAGGAGACAACCTCCAATGTAATTCCACAATTGCGTTGAAAAACCTTATAGTTTATATTTATGTACGATGGAAATAGCCATTAACAAAAGCTAATGGCAGAGCCATTGCGTATCATACTGTAAGTTGTTACTACGTATTAAATAGCTACAAAGACAGACAACGTTGTAAAGTTGATTTCCAACCCACGTAGTTCTAAATCGTTTTGAATAAAACTGCGGACGAAAATCACAACGTAAAGCACATTGTAAGTAAAACCCAGTTTCATTCAAATTTTTAATAGTAGCTCTACCGTTGTAGAAATTACTGCATATATTGCTGCTTGTGTATTTGGTGAAAGTACACATGCATTAATAATTGTCCATACACTTGGAATAAATTGTGAACCCATTGCTCATGGGTACGCTAAAAAAGCTGTTTCTGGTCGAGTAGAGCTGACAGTCAAATACGCTAATGAAAACACTCGTAAAGGGAGAATACGACGTAGGCAACAAAAAATTAATGTCCTAGAAGCTTTTACAGCATCAGAAAAACTATTATATAACCCAGGAATAGATGAAACGGTGTAAATAATTACTATCGTTATATCTATAAATCAAGTGTAAAATTTATCGTTTTCGACACTAATTCAAAAATTATTCAATAGGTTTGAATAAATTTATATACAGTTTATTAAAAACATAACGAACTAATACCTGATCGAAAAATTACTTCTATTTTTTATAAACAATAAACTTTTGCACTTTCTCGAAAATCTGCGAGTAAATTATCAAATGCCACTATTTTGTTTATTTTTAAAAAACAAGCTTGAATTATTAAACTAATAATTTTTTTGTTTGATTGATTTTATATGAACCAGTAAAATGTTATGATTGTTATTAAAAAGCACAACTTGTGGAGCGGGCTCCAACAAATATTACGTATAGTTTTGTTGCAAGGTGGCAATGAAATTACGCACCACTTTATACATAATATATAATTAAGTTGAAGACAAAGATTTTAAGAAAAGTAAGCACGCAAAATACTTATTAAGCTTATACGAATGTTCAGAGTGTCTATTACTATAATAAAATTAAAATATATTTCAACAAAAATGTTTTAATGTATACTTAAGTATTTGCTACCAGTTGTCACATTATTCATCAGGTTATGAGCTCAAACATTTATATAAGCAATACCTACAATATAATTTTCATAATTTACAACTAAAAAAAAAAACGTGTCGGAATTAATAGAAATAGCAATAAAGACGAATACGTAGGTATCAGGAAAGCGTAATAAAATTACGGTTATTCGCAATAAACTGATCACAAGATAGATCATGTGGGAGCCGTTACGATAAAGTTTAATGGGAATAACTAGATAACGTGGAAATTTCAGACACCAATTATACTTAAGTTAAAAAGACTTTATGAAGTAGCTACAAGTGTAAGTGAAAACTGGGACAACAAACGATTACTTAACTTACACATATCTTCTCATGTGGAACAGCTGCAGAAATGTGAGACAAGTTATTGTCCAACTCAGCGTTCATCTACTTCAACAAAGATTTTTAGCTTGGAATTTAAAGAAGGCAGTATAGCACAATTTATCTCACAGTTTGAAGAAATAAAAGGAAATATAAAACATTTGGGAGAAGAATTAAGGGATAACATTGATCTAACTAAAATTTTAATGTCCTTACCAGAAAACTTAGCACATTTTGTAAGTGCTTGGGAATCAACGTCAAATGATAAACATACATTAAAACAATTAACCTCTAGGTAACTAATAGAGGAAAAAAGAATCAAGCAGACTGAGCAAACATTAGTCTTAACAAGTGCAAGTAAAAGTTTTCCGAAAGAAGTACGGTGTTTTAACTATAACAGATATGATTATGTGAAGTATTGTTGAGGGTAAAATGCACGATATAAAAAACACCAAAAATTTTGTAATTATTGCAAGAAACATGGGCACGTTATAACAAATTGCTGGTGAAGGTAAAAAAAGGTGATAACACAGCAAGAAATACTTCGAATGCTATCATTATTAAGTAGGTATCAAGACAAGGACAACGAATATTTGTTAGCAGTACTAAAAATAATTCTGCGCTATATGAAGGATACTTTAAACCTTAAATTAATATATAAGATATAAAATATTTTGAATGAATATGTAGATTCGGACACCACAGTTTTTAAATTATTTAATTGGGTTATTGTATGGGAAAACCGAAAACAACAGTCTGCTTCTATGTATTCCACAGAATCCAAATTTATAGCTTTAGCAACAACAGTGAAGTCTGTTGGCTAAGAAAATTGTTAGTAGACTTAAATGTATTTTTTACTAATAGTACTGTAACACTTGAAGACAAATCAATCGACAATTAAGGTGACAAACAACCCTACAAACTGTAGACGACTGAAATACATAGATATTAAATAATCTTTGTTAAAGAAAAAAATTAATGAAGGTTTGGTGACCGCGGCGCATATTAAAACAGAAGAACAACAACCTGATATGTTCATCAAATCTTTAAGCTAAGTTTGAATAAAATATTTCATTGAAACGGGATGTTGTAATGTAGTTTGAAGATGGAGGTTTTAAGAAAAGTAAGCACGCAAAATACATGTTAAGGTTATACGAGTGTTCGAAGTGTTTAAGTTATTACAATTTATTTAAAAAAGTTCAAGACAAGTATTAAAGTATTAAATTAACTAACACGATAACTTTCTAACATAAAACTTACACAAATAGGTTACAGTGAAACAATCCAACAGACCACGAACATGGGCAACTCAAAGCTTTTTAATAAATAATAACACAAAAACAAATGAAACATGAAAACGCAATACTTAAAATACTTAAAAACGACAAAAGGCATGAAACGATCGACAAACACTTGACAAGTAATTAATAATCAAAAATTATTGAATGTCAAGGCAAAATGAAGATAAGAATTTAGAAGATAACCACAAAAAATCAACAGCGATTGAATTGACTCATATGTTTATTTAGCAATTTTTGAAATTAAATGGTATGTTATATGTCTGTATAACACACACTATGTACTTAAATTATTAGTATCATTATTAAAAATGATGTTATTTATATGTATGTTTACGTGTTTCATTTCAGAAACTAAAGGTTTTTTTAAATTATTTTCCACATCTAAAATCATGAGATTATTAAAATATGAATATGATGATCTGCTAAAGCTGTATCGCTTTTTTTGTGTTGCAGTCGTATTTGTGATTGTTAGTCTGATTTTTAACTTTCTGTTTGGTTTGTCCAATATAACACACATTATCTTCGACTTACAAGTTTTTTTAATAAATTTTAGTGCCCTGATAAGGTGCTCATTTGAGCATGAAATGTTTCTATATAAATAGTATTATTAAAATTCTGATTCTTCGTTTTGAAAACTGTTTCACTCGGGTTTAAAAATACCCATTCGTGAAACAAACGTCCAATTACACAGCAACATGTAAAATAAATAACTATACTGCTTCACATACTGCTTTGTGTAATTTAATTTTTAATTTCCGAAGTTTTTATTTTTAATAGTCTTTTTTATTTTCTGTAATTAGCAGATACATCGTTTCATAGAAATTTTTTTTTCATATAATCATTGTTATTTCTTTTAGATTTTTAGATGTCTGTGCAATGGAACTATTGTTGAATTCTTTAATGGAACCTTTAAACATGATTTCATTGTCCCTTTTTCATTTAACTCTAAATCAGCATTTTCATTTAATTCCAAAATATAATTTATTGACCTTCGCTTCCTTATTTGATATATTTAATAATTGAAGTGATTAACTCCATGGTTTGGATATATGATTTTCCTCTGTTGGAGGCTCATTTATTTTTTCTTTTATTTGTTCAAAAGTATGTCATTTCACTCATAGTAATGATACATTTCTTACAATCATAAACGGTTTTAACTTTTAAGTAGGTATAACTTTCATGGAATTTTTTTAATGTAAACAGAACACTTAAATAATATTTCAACTCTTCACTTCCTCAATTTTACTTTTTTAAGCATTGTTTTTGTACCGTTTAATTTAGTATAACTTTAATTGCACTTGTACAGTTGTCTCGTTTTCATAAATACAAGGAAATCTTCAAGTACATTTTTAATGTATATTTAATAACTTTAAACGCAGTTTCTCACTTTTTATTAGCAGTAATGATTGTTGGTTATATAAAAAAAAGTTTTGTTTTATTACCAATAAAATAGTGTATAATATTTGTAATCAAACATTAATATTATCTGGTTCGAAATTCCAACATACTGTAGACGAACCTCAAACTGTAAAAAAATTGTGTAACTTTAAATTCAATAATTGTTAAGAATTACGTATAGTACATACTTCTAGGGTGTCGAAAAAAATGCCAGAAGAATCACTGAAAATCAAGTTCTTTTTTCAGATTTCATAAAACACTGCAAACGTCCAATCTATATAAAATTGTAAAGTTACGTCCAAAAGTTACAACTTAAAATCTGTAAACTTAAACCTAAACTGTTACTTACAAAAAGTTGTAAATGCAATAATTGATATAACAACCAAACATTTATTCAAAAAACAGGCTTATTTATGGGTAATAACCTTTCACTGATACTAGACGAAATTTTCTTATCTAATTTAGAAATATATTTTTTTTGCTATTGGTATAATTAAAAAACGTTTTATTTATTATAAAAGATACGTAATTGGCATTTTATTTATATTTAAAGGCAGTGAATATGATCTAAATTATTGTTTTCATTTGCTAAACTGATTACATCCCAATATAAAATTTACAGTAGAAAAAGAATCAAACAATATTCTAAATTTCCTTGATTTATCTATTAAACGTATTAATAACAATCTAAAAATTGGTATTTATCGTAAACTTACCACTACTGATCGCGTTATTCCTTTTTCTACATTCTATCCACGCACACACAAATTAGCAGCTTTTAAATTTTTTTCCTCTTGATCATTATAGTTTTAACAAAGAAATAAATATGATTTATTATCTAGCTAATATTAATGGTTATCATTTACATATTATGTTATGATATTATCAAAAAATTATAAATGAAAGTTTTTTCTTCTATTAAAATTAAAAATTGTTCATCTCTTACACACCTGTCTCTAATTCATCAAAAATATGTTTTTCACTTCCTTATATAGGCTATTCTTCAGTTCCATTTCAAAATCTATTAAAACATTTTAACATTAACATTGCTTTTTCGTCAAAAAATAATAATAAATCTTTATTAGTTAATACTAAAGATAAAATTAATATTTTAGATAAATCCAGTGTTTATAAATTAAAATGTGGTGACTGCGACGCATTCTATATAGGACAAACAGGTCGCAAGTTTCGTATTAGATTTGTTGAACATATTTCTTGTATTAAAAATAATTATATTTTGTTTAAGTCATCAATGCTAGTCATATATTAAATTCTCATCATTAATTTAATTCTAAAAAAGATTGTGAAATTTTACATATTTGCAATAAAGGTTTGAAACTAAATTCTTTAGAAATAATAATAAATAAAAAAAAAATAATTAAAAATCACAATTTATACCTTGATTTATCTGTTAATGAAGTTGTCGTGAACACAAACCCATCAAAAAACACGAAATGTAGCAACACGCTACCGAACAAATTCAAAATCAATTTACATTACTATAATAAATAATAACGCAGTTTATAATACATTCAATAAAAATTTGTCATTTTCAAACCTAATTCAAATTACTGAATACAATAGGTTGTTATGATCCAATTATAAAGTTAGTTTAAACAAAAAAAATTTGCTTATTATATGATATCAAATAATTAAAAGATAACTCGTCAACCAAACTAAATTACTGGTATTGAACTCTTTTATGAAAATTCAAGTTAGGTTTTTACAAAAATTAGAGATTTACAAGGCCAAGTAGCTTAGTTTGAAACGTAAAAGCTTGGCTTGAGCTTGAAGATCAAGCTTTTTAAAAATAAAAACTTACCTTCGTTTGATGCTCGTATCAGGTTTGGCTTGGTTTCCAAGTTTTTCCAAGCTTTCAAGCTTTCTCAAACTTTTTCTTGTTTCTTCCGCGAAAGTAGTTTATGGCCTTGGAACATGTACCCTACACATATTACAGGTCACTGCCACAATATAAACGCTATAAACAATTTCTCAACTGCTAGCATAGGTCACCTCTTAACTTCGAACTAAAGTGAAGAGACAACGCGTCGTCTAGTATACTAAATGATCCATGCCTGTACGTGAATGGAATAAAAAAATAAATAAATAAACCCAAATTCATAGGTACATTTACTTAATTATCTAATTATTAATTTGATAATAAGAAATACACAATAAACATTTTATGGTTATAGCAATGCCTTTACAGAGTATTTACGATGCGAGGTTTGAATGTGTATACTTGATGACGCGTTCACGCTTGACTTCTGATTGGTCTTGAGTTATGAGGTAGTTTAGTTTGGTCTTAAGTGATAGATATTTGCAATTAACGTTTACAGGGCGGTTTGGTCTATTTAAATAAGTAAAGATTATTTATTAAAGAAGCTTAATAATCAAATTGCTTACGTTTTGCTTATTAAACTTACCAAATAATCTTGTTTTATATATCCTGTGAAATTTTTGTAGCAGTTTGTATTTCTGTAAACAAATAAATACTATTTGCCTATGCTATCATTATTTAATTAGTATAGACAAAAAATTAAAAAAAAAGCTTGTTGTATTGCTTAAGTTACACTGATAATATAAAAATACTGGAGTTATAATAATTCATAGCTTTTTTCAATTCAAGTTTGTACATACTAGCAAAATTTTTATTCATGGTACGACAAATTTGCATACACTTTTAGAGCACGATTATTTCGTGATTAGATGGCTATACATTGATTTACCATTTCGTGTTTAAATTAAAATAATTCACTTTGTCATATTTAATCAATTGAAAATCCAATATAAAAGAACACATCATAAATTTGACTTATATAATCTGCTAAATTAATTAAACATATTATAGAGAAATTGGGAGAGTTACGTGTATATAATTATAAGACATAAAATATTAAATTAAAAAATTCATAATTTAAAAGAATATGTAATTAAATATTAAATCGTGACTTTTAATAATGCAATCAATACCTAGATTATAGAAATTATTAAATTGCGATTTTTTTAATTAGTGTTTATTTTTCATTAAAGTTTACATGGTACGTGACCTACCCTACGCTGGTTAGCTTGACAATCCCAAGCAACCAGATCACGTTATTATTAGATTACTTTAGCGTTACTAGATCACTTTTATTACATTACATGTGTGACGTATTGTTTAATGTATAATTACGACAAATAGACCGGGGTCGTCTAACGTTATTTATATATTGCTTTTATTACCTTGTATAAAAAATAATACTTTTTTTGCTATAATACTGGACATCCCTGTAAGACGTTTATAAATCAAACCATACAGTACATTACATTCAAGATATTACAAAAAACGTATACAAACTTTTTATACAGAGTATTAAAAAACCATTATAATCATTATGTCTCACGGTATCTCAAACACAAGATACAAATGCAATGAAATTTTAACGAACAAGTGTTAAATCTATATTACTTTAGATTTGACATCAAAATTGATAACATAAACAGAAATATTGATTACTATAAGCAGCATTTTTTTTATGTAGTTGTAGTAGCATACGACCGGCTTGTTCTTTAATAAAGTGATAACATTACCTTATTGATAACATTATCTGTGATTCTAATAAGCGGTGTACACTAGTGATGGAGAATAAGTAACTATTCGTTACTTGAGTACTCGTTACTCGCTAGGATCCGAAGTAACGATTACTCGAAAGGGAAAGTATTCGTTACATAGTTACATTCGTACCATTCGATTACAGTATTTACATCTGCAAAATCGGTTCCAGTACCCGTTTGTAGTCAGTACACATAGTACATCATTACTCGTTTTATGAATTGTAATTTTGTAGGAACAATATTGAATACAGAGCGCATAAACGACGCAGAACCTTAACTTTTTAAACACATTATTATACGGATAATAGTGATCTCTGTTCTTTACTTAGATTTCTTAAATTAAATTCCTTAAATTCTGCAATTTATAAAACCAAAATTATCAACGTTTTGAGGTATAAGTGTACTTATTCGTATTCATACATATATAACATAACATACAAATGTTAATTCTGTTATTTTCTGGATAACATCTTTTTCAAAATTTAGCAAAAAACAAAATTGATTATTATCGAAAATTTATAATTTCATACTTTAGAATATTTTTTGAAGCTTTTACATTATATATTGTGCGTATTTCCATTTCTTAAAATTAATATTGAAAACGTTAATAAAAAATACTAACAATCCAAAGTAGATATGTTCTGTTTTGTATTTAAAATGATAAGTTTCTCCGGTATCAGCTACTGTCAAAAATGTTTACATAAATTAGATTTTTACAACACGTTCTAGTCATTTATGCACATACTTCTAAGGTAATCAAATCCCTATCGCGAAACGATTCAAGGAATTATATTCCGGTACCCGTATTTATTACCACAAAAACATACAGTTGTCAAAGTAGTCATAGTATCCAAAGTAATCAAAGTAATCAAAGTAACGAATTAAAGTAACGAATACAAAAAGTATAAGTAACGAATAGTAACGATTACTCAAAAGTAACGAAATTCACCATCAGTAGTGTACACTGCATTTTTGTATTACCTTAAAAACTATCTCGCCATACAAATTGCGTTAGATTGACAAATTAAATGTGAAACATTGTTGTTTTTGCACATGTAAAACTGAATACACTTAGAAGTGTACATTGTTATAATTGTCAAAGTTTTTGTTTGTCTAATTTTTCAACAATAAACTTTTTTAATTTAAGATTTCCAGAAGCTTACTCCAAGGAGCCTTTTTCAATTCATCATCGGTTAGTTTTGGTTTGCTAAAAACCGTTGTGTGTTGCGTTTTATATTCTTCGCATTTACACAGCTGCTGTGGAGTCTTGTTGTCCTGCAAGCATTCGCGGCATAGAGGGCTACTTTGCAGTGCTATTATATGCATATGTTTGTTAAGACTGATGCTTGATAGTGGATTTGGAATGTTTGATTGTGGCTCTGTAAGAAAGAGTTTTGTGTGCCACATCCCTGAAAAGTTTTTTAATAGTTTTTTATGCTCCGCTGCAAGTTTGCTACGAATTGTTTGTTTTCCGATCTCGTAAGCGATTCCGAAAACGGGTTTAGGTCCGATTTATGTCCCTGCTGTGCTCTTTTTAGCTAGTGCGTCCGCCATTAGGTCTCCATTTACATTCTGCTCTTTTGGTATCTAGATGAGCTGCACTGGTTGGCGATTTGCCAATATTTCCAGACTGTTTAGGAATGTCATAAGCAGTTTGGATTTTATTACAGGCAATCTTAGCGCCAGTAGTGCTGCTTGGTTGTCAGACATGATAAACTTATATTCTAAACAATATTTTTATACTTGCAAAATTCTCAAGACCATGATGACTATCTGGGACCTCGTTAAAATACAAATTATCTGTTGATGCTGAAGAAGTTTGTATTCGCTGAACAAGTGAGACGTACACATCAGTGGCTTTAGGACGCGAGCACCTCAGACGTTTATTAAAACAAAAAAACTACAAATCATTATGAATTAAAATGTTTAAACATATTTATAAGATATAAATACCATATACTTTTTATTACTTTAAAACATTAATTTAATATTGTCGTCATTCAAAGCAACGTATATTAAACAGGTAATTTCTTTATATTGGAGCTACAATTATTTGACCCCTGGTTGTCCATGTAGGAGAGCTGTACAGATGTACTACTCTTTTGATCTTGTTCAAAACGCCGCGGTGACCTCGGACATTTAAACGGGTTATATGTAACGTTGCCAGACTTTTTTTTTTTTGTCCAACGCAATATTATTACCTTTTACCTTTACTTGAAAATATATTGCAAAGGCTTTTGTCAATATTTTAGATAGGTATATACCTATGTAATTTTTTTTTATTATATTATTATTAAAATAACAAATATGAATTTGCCAAAAGCGTAAACTTTTTACTCCAATACTGAAAGAATTTTATAAGTAAAAGAAAAGTAACAACAAAGAGAAAGGAAGGTATTTAGATTGTTTCATCCTTTGGCACTCTTAAAAATTTGATTCCACAGTGTGGAAAGTGTTCTTACAATTTTTATAAATACAAAAAACTCCACCAGTCTTTTCGTTACTCATATTAATTAACTACTATTATTTAAACACGCTAAACCACTAATATATACAATAAAAACAAACACTAAAAATTCCAAAGCATTAATGATTGTTTCAATAAGAGTCAACCCAAAAAGCCATAAAAATATTAAAACAAAATACGGATTGTTTTCGCACAGCTGTTCGGGAACGCATGCGCTTTGCATGCGGTCACTTTAAATCAGTTATGTCTTGCATCCTTATTGTATATTCGTTTCTCCGTTTTACTGATACATCTGTCGCAGAGCATTTTAACGTGACCTTGCGACCCCACAACGAGATTTCATATGAAGTTTTAACATGCGAAAGGAATCTTGCGTTTGTAGCCCACAATGCTTTCAATTCAGTAATCATGAAGCAGTTGGAGTTGTACGACGTGTTGTAAGTGAAACGGTATATTTATCGTACGTAATTCTCGAAAAATGCAAAAAAGTACTATAAAATTTAAAAAAAAAATTAATTTGCAAGGCTGTCGTTGAAAGTTTAAATAATATTTTTCAAAATGCTGCATTAACGTTTTATCGAAAAGAAAACAATAAAATGAAGTTCATCATAACGTATCCGTTGAATCATACTTGCTGATACATGTATTTTTGAACGTCTACACATATAAATAATATTATTTTACGTTTATTGTTAATTTTTAATTGACAAAATGCAATAAAAATCTTAAACAAACAGTTAAAAAGTGTATGTGTGTATTATTTTTGTATTCACGATTAACAATACACAAATGTATCATGAACATCCATGCAAAACAAATATTAATTTCTAAATATATATATATATTAAATGTAAAAGTAAACACACATAAGTACTATGATTCTTTAATTACAACAAAACTATTTTGAAATCTGTAAAAATCGACACATCTAAAGTTCTTGTATCAAACACAATTATAGTTAGCATTCGTATACTCTCGATAAATCACTACAGACTAAGCCAAGAAAAGCTTGAAATAAAATCTCTCTGAAGGCCAAGTCTAAATTTGGAATTAAATCAAGCAGTTAAAACTGCAAAACGTAATTTTTTACACAGCATTTTTCTCGTGCAGTTTATAAAAGGAATAAATGAGCATGTGAATGTGATCCGATAAATGCCTTGTTTTGTTTCCCATGTTTATTGTTTTATTCCGATGGAACCAATAAGACTAACGATGTTAGAATGTAGATACAAACTTGAAACAACTAAATAAAAAAATTTAAAAAACCGGTTTCTGCATGACATATACATTGCTCCACAGAATTTATTTGTGAATTCTAAAATCTTTTGGTAGTTACCTACATAATGCTTTAATAATATTTGCAATGTTTACGTTATCTATAAGTTTTTTGAAAAATGTAGCCCACTTTAAGGCCGACCGCACGAGCCGCCACCCAAATTGATACCTACATATAAGAAACATTTCCAATTCACATGGCAGAACATAGATTTATAACACTGATTTTAAGGTTTTAAGATTTATTTTAATTACTTTATTTTGTGACATACGGTCATAGATTCAATCATTTAAGTGTTACCTATCTTAACAAACACATGTATTGAACAAGATGAAATTCTATATCGAATTGTTAGTTATTCCTAAAAGTGTACCAAGACAAAATGCTTTAAATTATTTAGACAAATAATAACGTGATTTAGTACAGATTTTGCCACAGTTTTCTGTCTGTTAGTATGATTCAGTTACCTTCAATTCGGGTGACTTAATACGGTGGGCCAGGGCGTCTTGATAAGTTTTGACGCATTGCTTACTTTCTTAATATGTCTAAAATTTAGACCTACCCTTATAAACAGTATTCATTTATCCTTGATTGTCGCGTTAGACTATGTATGTACACGTTCCTCAACACCGGTTTAAACTTTGATGTGTAGCTATGGTTCTATAAGTTCGATTTTCATAAAATTTGATGGCCACTTATATAGCAATTGTTTCAAAGTAAAAACGCAAAAATTGTTGATTTGGCAAAAAAATAACATATTTTGTTTCAGGATGGAGTGCTTAGGACACGCAGATATTCATCGTTTTCAATAATACATTTACGTGGCCTGATGCTAAAAACACAAGTTTTGTTTACCCTTTAGAAATGAAGTACCGTTTACCTATGGCACAAAAACAAAGAAAAGAGCTTTTCAAATTTTCTTTTGTTTTATAGTTATTTGTATTGTAAAAACATTTTCCGTATTTTTCTTTACTGTATAAAGGTATAATGCAATTTTGATTTAAAATAAACGTTAATTTTTCAGAAGTTTTGCATAAATAAGCCTTTTAATGTATTTGTATTTAAATAAATTTAAAAAAAACTATCAAGTCACCCATTCAAGGTTTTGGAATATCTGTAAAGAAATAAACACGTGTATCACACACAGGGTGACTTGATAGGTACACCAGTTTTTTTCTCTAACAAAATTTATGTTATCGCACTTTGACTATATCTCTTAAAGGATCGAGGCTAGACTTTTGAGGCGTATATGAACTTCATAGGTCTATTGTGAGTCTATCCATTCCAAAAATACAAGAAATTTAATTAGAAAAATGTATCGATACACCTCAATTGACGGTACAAATCTATTACTTTAACCCCGGTGCTAGTTTCGGATTCAGTGCAAAAAAAATGAAACCAGAACATACAAATAAAATTACTTGAAGGTACGGATGTTCACATTCTTCTGCGCTGTGAGAGTTGCATATCATAAAAAAATTAAATAATTAAAATTTCAATTTCTAAAGAATCCAAATTACAACCAAACTTCGTTTTTTTAAAGAATATTTCAACTAACTAATAACTGTAAATCAAAATTTAATTTTAACAAATCTTGTGTGAAAATTATATAAATGCACGTTAATCATAAATAAATGAGCAAAGAAATCACAATAAAACCAAAGAATAGAAGAAAAAAAATTTTGTACACAGATAGTTTTAACAAAGCCCAGGTTTGAGTTAGTGATAACTTTGAATCAAAGATTAGTAGATACATTACAATTGTTTGCCGTTTTGTCTTTTTACGATGAGCTATGAATGGATTTACTTACAACTTCCATAAAAATAACAGAACTCAAAGCAAAAAAACAAATGCAGTAGAATAAGAAACAAATCTATTCAAATTAATAAAATTACTTCAAATAAAATCTTAGATCTTTAATCGAAAAAACGAAGTTTTATAATATTTTAATTCAGATACACTTTCTTTAATATCTCCAGTAGCTCGGTGTTCAAAGTTTTTTTGAGGACAATTTTTATGTATATCTTTATTCCACATACGACATAATTCTTTAATTGTAGAAACGTCTATGATTCTATAATGTAAATAATCATTAACTTTGGGCATATACTTTCGTAAAAATAATCTATCCATATAAACTGAATTTCCTGCAAGCGGACTACATTTCTCTAGAGTGTGACTAGATATAAATTTAAGTAATTGTTTTTCTGCTTCTTCTACTGTGATCTTAGATTTCTGCGATAACTCTGTTAAACCAGTCTGAAAATTATGTATTTATTATAACTATTAATAAGTTTTTATAGTGTAAAAAGATAAGTATAGCTACAGGATTTGATAAGTTGACTAGAATATAACAAAGCACAGACCAGCAGAGACAATCATGTTTCCAAGCACAAACTTTGGTATATGTCTCAACTGTTATCGATCACTTATCTACCCTATGTTAAAAGTATTATAAACCATAACATCAAATTTTATGTGAAAATTTAAGCATGTTGCAAATATATAAGAAGTTATAATTTATGTTCACTAGATTATGTCAACAAGTTTTTATTCCAATGTAGCAATACCTGTATTGTTACACCTAGTAGTGTATTACTTTATTGTGCTGCTTCATGCACCATTCATGCATGCTGTTTAGTATATCGTCAGGCACATGTAAAATTAAGTTTGGACCTTCTTTAATTATATTCAGATCTGAATCTGTAACCAAACAAGCCACCTCCATTATTTGATCCTTTTCAATGCATAAACCTGTCATCTGTTATAGAATTAATGGCTGAATATGCAAGTATTTCCACGGTAACTTACCTCCATATCTATCCATACAATTCGGCTATTGCTTTCTGTCATGGTATTTGTTATTGACCTTCCAGAACCTAGAAAAGTGTGTTATTAGTGCAATAACAGTTTGTACAGAAACCTTTTCTTGCGTAATTAAGTACGTTTCTAACATATTTAATCATTCTTGATTTACAACCTAACTTTTTTTAAACTAGAGTAAAAGCACGTAAAAGAAATGTAAACAGTGTTGCCAGGTTAGCCAAATGTCATGTCGCCAATTTTAAAAGAAAAAGTCGCCATAAATCGCTACATCTGGCAACACTAAATTATTAAAATACTACGTGAATGTCTTTTTATCGTGTTCTTTGTATTTTATTTGTAAATACGTAAGTTTAAAGACGAGTGATTTTTATGAATACGTTTTAAAATATTTTTATAGTTATATCAAACTTCTACATTTCCTTTCTATTGTATAGTAAAATTCAATAAGACATAAGAACTTTATTGCACAAAATATATATATAAACAACAAAACGCAAATTTTTAAACAACAAAAATGTAAAACGTTATCAATATTGCTTCAATCTTATAAAACTAGATATGTAATTGTTTTAAATAAAAATCATTATCATTTATCTCGCCAGTTTTGTCGCCAATCGCCAATTAAAAAAAAACCGCCAAAGTAAAATAAAAATCGCCACACCTGGCAACACTAAATGTAAAAGACATTGAATGAAAGATACTAAGGAATAACGGGGAATAGTATATTAAAACACAACCTACAGATTGAAACGTTTTCTATGACGTGTGCTGTATACTATTTTCTCTATTTCTTTTATATTCTATTTAATTTGCAACACTTTCATTTTTACATATTGAAATTTATGTGTTAACCTAAAGTCTCATACGAAAACATCTCAAATTTCAAAGGTAAATTGATTCTCTCGCACTCATTTTTCGCATAATTATTTGAACTTTAAATGCTACAATAAATTAAATAAGGACAGATGTGTTGTTTGCGAAATGTGCATTCTGTAGAACTTTATTTTTTTAAATAAAAAGTTGCATGAAAACAACAGAGATACACAAATTAACATAAGGATGAAATATTAGCATGTAAATCCCTATGGACAGTTTTAAAAAAATGCGCTGTATAAAAATTAGCGCCAAAGTTAAATATTTGGTATCCGATTTTTATAATTATGTTCAACGTAAATATAATAATCGTTTATTAGTTTTCTGAAACACGAACATTTGAAGATACGTAAATTATAGTTTTTGATAAGATTAATTACTCCATAAATTAAAACACATATTTGAAAACTGAAATACAGAATGTATTTTTATTACACTTTCTTCAAACTAAACATGTTTTATTATCGCTTTCTTTAGTAATATTATTTTTGTGATCTTGTCTTTACTGCTTAGCCTTTGTTCTTTTGTTTTACTTATACTTACAAGGTACGCATATAGATACATCACAGCCAACCAGTTCGCATTTTCATTTTATCATTTTTACGTTATTAAAGTAGTACGTTTGTAACGTACCCCACGATGTCGCTTATGCTTATTATAGTGCGATTGGTCTTTTTCCCATTTTTGACCTGTCTGCTGCCCTCCCCTAAAACGCAATTTCTGGAACTGTTAACGTTTTTATAGCATTTCTTTTATAGGACAGACTGCCGAGCTAATATATATGCTAACACTATGTATTTTAAAGAATTATTCTCTGTACCTTTACCATATCCAACGAGTCTGACAGTTAACCGACGTTGATTTTCAACTATGACGTAAAACGTGAGTGGTTGAAGTAACAAAAGGTTTGTTGGATAATATATATTCATAAACTCTGTATAATAAAATAAAGTTGCGCGCGCATATAATGGAGCACAAATAATGTGCAACACATATAGAGCCTGCGCTGTTGTAGTTACTCGGTCAATGTAGGACGTTATTAAAAAGTAGTGTTAAGCATTTTTGATGTAGAGCTATTATAGCGTGCTGAATTTTCAGAATCCGCATATTTGGAGTGAAAAAAATTATTGAAATACAACTAACTAACTTTCAGGGACGGTTTTCCAGTAATGTTTGGGAGGGTATTTTCAAAAATATTTTATTTTGATTTTATAGAAAAGACTTACGGGTGACTTATATCATCTCATACTTAACTTTTATATAACAAACTTTTGCACAAGAACTTAATGATTTACCTCATAAAATTTGCAGTGTAATTTATGCACGATTGGGCTTTCCTGAATGTGAATGGCCAAGTCTGCTATTTTTGAAATATAATGTTTACCGGTCGTTGGATTGGAAGAAACGGTTCCAGCCCGTATTTCAGATATTAACCCCAAAAAGTTTTCTGGAATATATGAAAATGAAGTAATACAAAACCAATAAAAAAGAACTGCAAAACCGAATTTTTGCGGCAAATTTGTGTTTTAACCAATAGGTGACATTTTGAAAATTTATTATGATTTTAGATAACAGAATCTACTATTTGTCTGTATTCATTTAGTAGCTGCTGAAACATTAATACGTCTGTGAAGTTATTCTTGATATGTTTCTATGCTCTGAGCTACGAAAAGCTAATTAGAGCAAATGTACCATGTTTTATTTGGATTACTAATATTTTGACTAACCTATGTCACATTACCTTATTTAAATATCTTTAACTCTGTAAATACGTTATCTTCCAGTTATTTTAAATTTTTAGTGTACTTGGACATAATGCGCAATTCTTAGAATATCAACTTAATCTAAGTACACGAAAATATTCTTTTATATCATTTATTTTTTTAGATGTCGGCAAATTACTGCGAAGTATAAATCTAAGAATAGTGAACTATACCGTAATAAATAAGCAATTGAATTTGTTAAAATAAATAAAAGTAATGACTTTTTCTCTTATTTCTTTCTTTCATTCACATTACACATACGGAGTATATTTAAAAATGAAATTGTCAAATTACAACACATTTATTTTATCAAAACTAAATTTTAAAAAGTAATATAAAATTGGTCTTAAAGATGATAATATTTATACAATTGTGCATTGTTTCCCGATTCATGTTATAAGTATTTAATTACAAATAAAAAACGTAAGAGACAATGAATAAATTACGAGTGCGTTGCATTTGCAATTAGTGTTATAAAACGTGAAAAATGTGATAAAAGCAAATCAGTGTTTTTTTTTCAAGAGGTGGTTCGTCTAGCGCTCCTACACTGCGGTCCTTCGCCTTTTTGTGAACCTTTCATTTATTACTCCCTCGTCAATGATGTCCAGAAGTTTATTCCAAGGGGTATTTTACAACTCATCATCGATTAGTTTTGGCTTGCCGAGAATCGTTGTGCGTTGCATTTGATATGCTTTGCATTTGCACAGCAGATGCTGCGGAGCCTCGTTGGCCTCCAAGCTCCCGCGGCATAGAGGGTTACTTTGCAGTCCCATTTTACGCTTATATTTGTTAAGGTCACAGTGCCCTGTTATTAGTTTCGTGAGTTTCATTAACTTTTGTCGACTCCTGCTTAAATACTGCAGTTTGAGTGTTTGATTGTGGCTCTGTAAGAAAGAGTTTTGTGTGCCTCATTCCTGAAAAGTTTTTCCATAATTTCTTATGCTTTGTTGCTAGTTTGCTGCAAATTATTTCTTTTCCGGTTTCGTAGACGATTCCGAAAACGGGTTCAGGTCTGATATATGTCCCTGTTGTGGCCTTTTTAGCCAGTGTGTATGCCATTAAGTTTTCCTTTACGTTCTGGTAGTGCTTCCATCGCTGCTGTGAGCGTGGTTCTCATCGCTTCTGTTATCAGCAGACATCTGTACTTTGCTTAGCTTTGCAGCCGTATTTTTCAGGATGGTTTTCTCACCCGATACAAGCGCGCCGTATGTGATGATGGGTCTTGTTACCCCAGTATATAAACATTTGGTCATTGTGGGTTTCAATTCCCACGTGTGCCCGACCATCCGTTTGGTTGTATTAAGAACCCTAATAGCATTCGTTGTGACTTTTTCTAGATGAGTATTGAAAGTCAGTCTAGTATCAAGAGTGAGTCTCAAGTATTTGACTTCTTTAGTCATCGAGAGCGTGACTTCGTACATCGTATGTAGTTTTATGTCATCCGTTTTGCGTCGTTTGGTAAAGGGAACGATTTCCGTCTCAGTGTGGTTCACTGATAGTCCCTCTTTCTTGCACCATTATTCAACGGTGTTTAGTGCACTTTACATTATGTTCGATACAGTTGCCCTAAACTTCCCGTTTGTGATAATGGTGAGATCGTCGACGTATCCTAAAGCGAATACTCCGCCGTCTTCTAGTTCTTGTAGTAGGCCGTCCATGACGAGGCGCCACAGTAGGGGTGACAGCACCCCTAATTATTTTTCTCGCTGAGTCCCAGTTCCTTTTGGGTTCCCGTTTGTTTGGTACCTGTAAGTTCTGGTGCTTAGGAATTTCAGTTAACGATGTACCCGGGAAGTGTTTTTGCAGTAGTTTTTGCAGAGTACCTTCAACCGAGTCTGTAAACTTTCCGCTGTCGGTCAGTAAAGAACCGATGTTTCCAGTGTGGTAAATTTGTTTTCCACGTTCCTACAGTAACTTTTTCATGAGTCTCTCTTTGCCTTTTTAATGGCATTCGTTATATGTTGTGAAGCTGGTTTTGTATTCATTTCAGTCTCCGCTTTTTTTGGCTGTATTAAATAGCCTTGCTTTGTCAAGGTTTCTGTTCCACCAAGCTATCCTGTTAAGGTTTCATTTAACAGTTTTTGGACAGCTAGCTTCAAATACGGATTTTAATAAATTAACAATACTGTCTTGCAACTGTATGACAGTCCCAGATTTGGCCCGCTAAAGTTTCGTTGAACAAATTCCAGTCGGTTTTTCTCGGGTTTCTGTATTCCATTACTAGTTCCCTGTCTGATTCAATGTTGAATCGGATGTATCTATGATCAGATAAAGAAGGTTTATCTGATACATGCCACATTTTTATCACTTTGCTCGCTTTAGGACTAGCAATCGTAAGGTCAGTAACTTCACTGCGCGACACGGTTATAAACGTAAGCGTATCTCCGTTATTTATTGTGTTTAAATTGCCTTTTAGAATAAATTATAAAAGTTTTTCATCTTGTATTTGTGTTTGTGCTCCCTCACAAAGCGTGGGGTGCATTGGCATCACATCCAAGAATAAGCGGTTTGTTAGACCCACTGTTAATCAGCCTGTGGATTTCCTCCGGCGGCGGTTTTCTGTTCTGGGACAAAACAATCCTAAGAAGGGGACAGTAAAACGTTCTCAAGTTCGAGAGTCTTTATGAAGTTGTTATCTATTTTCCAGAACGTTTACCGAAAGATATAGAACATTCGCATCGGGAATGCCAAAATGTAAAAATGCGGTAGAAACGAATCATAAGTTAGTTATTCCAGTAATTCGAAGACGGCAGTGTTAAGAAGATTATTCTAGTCTAAATAAATACGTGATTAACGCGTGTCGCGATAAATCTACGGTGTATAACCTTGTACGTGACATTAATGTGAACAAGCGTTAGTGTTTAAATAAATAGAAGTTATCCACGAACTCTATCTTTCGAGTAAGTGATAATGCGATATAAATTTAATTAGTTCTTTAGTTATAAACGTGTACATATTTTTAGTACAAATAAATTAGTTTTTAATAATCGTTACAATATATAAAACCATTATAAAACTTACTAAGTACTATAGAAATATATGAATGTAGAAATCTTTATTGTGCGATTGTTTTTTATGTTAGTATCTTTTTGCGACAGCACGCTGCTTTCAAATAGAAAACAATCATCCGCCATATGCAAACGCCATCCCGGTCACACAATAATATTGCATATGCTCATAATAGATTTATATTTAAAGATCAATTTATTTTTGGAATAGGCAACATGATTATTATCGTCTATAATCTTTTTAATATAAAGTAGCATAATGCTTTTGGAGGACCAAATGATCTATACGGACAAGCTGCCACTGAGTACAGCATTTTTAAAATTTAAAGTTTCATAAATTGCTGTGTAATTTCTAAAGAAAATTAGTTAATAGTAAGAGTTGTTTTTTTTATTGAACCAATTACAATGTAGACATTTAGCCAACGTAGATTAACAATTCGGCACCTTATTCGTATAAACGTATTGATTTCTTAATCAAAGAGCTGTCCAAATATGAAACAAAGTATGCATATATGTTTCAACAAACTTTCTATGTATTTACATTCAAAAACATATTAGTCTTTAATTCATTAGTGAACTGATTAAAATTTATAGCAACATTAATAAGAAATGCAAATAAGTTGTAGCTACTGACAGTTAAAATAATACTTTTTGTTTGCATCGATTCTTAGAATAATAATTATTGATTATTTCATACGAACACATTACATTCATAGAAACTTCCCTTAAAGGTGCACGACTTTTAAAACTATAGGTGGTGAATTCATAAACATTATTTGGTATTTCCTTGTTAATAATTAATTATTCTTCAAAATGAAAGATGCTGTGACTTGGAATTGCTGTTGCACTAAAATTACCATTGAAAAATTAAGCACTGAAGAATACCAACAGCAATGGCGATTTTTAACAACGTCTTGTATGAAACTTAAAAAAGTATATCCAATGTGCAACGGGTGAGTGAAGTTTAAAATTTGTACAACCACAGGTATTTCTAAGCGTAGTTATTTGTTTTATTGATTTTATAAATTTAGCAATGATGCACGTATTTAAAGTAAAGTATTTTTGAGCATTTACGTCAGTTATTTAATATGAAAACAGATCAAAGAAATAATATAACGTAATGAAAAATATAATAATTTTATGTTTAACATTGAGTTTGTTAAACCATGTTTATTAAATTAAATCAAATTTATATAGGTATGTTTAAGTACAAAAACACGCTTACTATTACTAGCTATTATACTATTTTCATTTTGCTTGTTCGTGCCAATGTACAAAAATTAGTCAGATCAATTGCAGCATATTATTATTATAAATAAAATTCATAATTAAACAAGCATTAGTCTAACATAATTCTTGTCTAATAATTACTAAATTAAAAAAAAAAAACTAGCTAAAAAGCAAACTATAGGTATGTAGTAAAACACAAATGATTGAAAATTATTAAGTTACATCTATATTTTGACTACAAATTTAATGTTAGAAAAACTGCTTTCGCAAAGATACGTGTTTCCTAGCATTGAGCCCATTGTAAGTCCTAAGTTTCGCAAGCTGGGGTATCGTTCTTCTGGAAGCAACTTGAAAAAGTCCAATCCAGTTTCAGTTTTTCCTTGGTAAAAAAGATCTGATTGCAAATCAAATTTCAGTAGAATATCTGCTCTGCCTACGTTCTGAACAAAAATTGTAAGTGGCTAAGTAAAAATATAAATCTCTTTTTCGATTTTTTAGGTCAATGTATTTTATATATATATATATATAAGGTTATACATTCCCATTTTGGAATTGTAACCGCTCGTTTGAGCTCTTTTGACTTATGTGTCATAGCAGTTAGTCACTCTGCTATGATTTCTTGTTTGTTTGCTTGTTTTTTTTCTTATTGTTTTTATTTTCTTATAAGTTGATGTGTTTCTTTGCTTTTTCTGTAATTTTCTGCCATTCCTTCCTATCCTGCATCTTTTCTTTTGCTCTGGTTATTCCCATTTTTTTAATGTCATTTATGACTTGATCTTCCCAGCGGAGTTTAGGTCTTCCTCTTTGTCCAGTGTTAAGTGGGTTCCATTTCATGATTTTCTTTATAATTGCTTCGTTTCCTCTTCTTTGCACGTGTCCATACCACTTCATTCTCTTTGATTTAATTACTCTTGTTATGGTTTCGTTTTCTAGTATTTTATTCACTTCTGTATTCATGAGCCTTCTATATTCTCCGTTGATTTTCTTGGGTCCCATTATTTTTCTAATTATGCTTCTTTCAAATATATTCATTTTCTCTTCATCTTTATTTGTTAGGCATATGGTCTCTCCGGCATAGGTTACTACAGGTCTTATAACTGATTTGTATAGCATAAGTTTAGTTTTTTTACGTATATGCTTACTTTTCATTATTTCTTTGTACCTATGGAAAGTGTTATGTCCGGCTTTTATTCTTTGCGCAATTTCTATGTTTTTGTCATTTTTATTATTTATTATTACTTCCAGGTACCTATAGTTTTGTATCACTTCGTACTTATGTTTCCCTATTTTCGTTTCTTTTTCTTCTTCTGTTTGCTCACTTTTCCTTGTGATTTTCATATATTTTGTCTTTTTTTGATTTATTTCAAGTCCTCTTCTCTTTGCTGCTTGCTCTATTTTATCTATGATTTTTTCTAATCTTTTTTTATCTCTTGCTATTACCGTAACATCGTCGGCATATGCTATTATTTGCACCATTTTTTGTATGATAGATCCCGTGATTTCGCATTCTTTTATTATACCTTCCATTGCAATGTTAAATAAGGTTGCTGACAATCCGTCTCCTTGCCCAATGTATTTTATATGAGGTAAATATGAAACTTTCTCAAATCCTTCATTTCTTTAAAATGCTTTTGACAACTTGAAAAAAATGAAAAATCATTTTTTTTCTAATGAAGACTTGAAAAGCTTAATTTTATTCTTAAGCCCATTTATGCGACCCAATAAATTATATTCTGCTGTTATTGTTGTAGCTTCAAATTCAATTGGTTAAATGTCAGATCTGTTAAAAATGCCAGGTCTGCTAAAAATCGTTGCAACCAGTTTCCGGCGCTTAACCAACGAATATCAATGTGAAGTAACAAGTCCCCATATGTAGTATCTACTTCGACCAAAAGTCACGAAAGTTTCTATGAGTTACAACACGATTGTCCCCTATACTTTACTAATGTTGGACAGATCAATGCTTTCATCTAGGCATAATGAAAAATATTTGCATTTTGGAACCGTGTCATGCAATTTTTTAGATACATATTGATTAATATGGTCTACCCGTCTTGCAAATGTTTGATGCGGCACTGAGACTGCTTCAAAATTTTCGTCAATTTTTGTTTCATTGAATGGTTTTGCCATTTTGTTTGCACAATTTTTAATAAGCGCTCCAACACTAAAAGGTTTTTTGCTTTGAAAATTTCCAGCGTTATTTCGTAAGAAGCGGCAATACAGCACTTGTTATCAGTATCAGATGTTTTGAAAAAATTTGTTTGTTTATTGTTTTGATATCCTTTCTTGACCCCCCCCCTGTTGAATATTCGAGTGTGAGCGAGCAAGATTGGTTTAATTTCCAGTAACTTGGCTGTGGCCTTTTATTTTGATTTTATCGTTAATGTAAAAGTTGTGCATATTTTGTATTAGAGAGTAACTTATAAATATTAGCGGCCGTCAAACATAAAAAAGCGGGCCGCATGTGGTCCGCGACCTTATGTTAGACAGCCTTGATTGCCTTAGACGATCGTTTCCAGAAATGTTGTATTATTTTTGTACCCTTTCAAATCTAGAAAACTTGTCTTTGTGTAGAACCACTTGATTCTGGTAGCGCCGTTAAGCTTTATCCAATTAAGAAATGTATACAGGTTACAAGTAAATAGCATGAGCAGCGGCGACGACATTCAAAAATGAGAAGTATTGCATTCTTTTGAAACAATTAACATCTATGTTTTATTGTTTAAATATATATGCACTTAAAAAGTAAGCGATAACTTTGTGGGATGCACAGCACTTCAAAAAATTGTTTGTAAGGTGCTCCAGTCGCCGGGCACCTATGAAATCGCCGCGGTGGGTCATGAGGATCACTAGATAAGTTATTCTAAGTGAACTTCTTTGAAATTGATCGTGTTATTCGAATAAATATATTTTACTTTATTCTTGCAGGCCACGAACTTCCTTAATGATGCTAACAATTTCTCGGACATAGCTCGTAACTTCCATATAAACTTTTTTGTTGTAAAATATTCAAAAATATATACATACATTTATTCTTTAGTGAGTTTAAAATTTCTAGTATTTCGGTTGAGAAATTTAATTGCAGTTATCTATAATTATCAATGGCTTATAAAAGATTACACGTTGGTTTGGCAACTCGGCCATCAAATAATTTGAATCTGTAATTAGTTCTAACACTTAACACCCACCTAATCAATAAAGAAATATTTTTTAAATGTTTTTTTTCAACGTTTTACAAAAGATATATTTACATTTTTAAAAATATTGCAAAAACGTCTTAATAGCAATATGTTGCAAAGTCAATATTAGAAAAACATTCTAAAATATATTTGGTTGTTAGTTTTATTTATACTAACCAATAACACAGCCAATAATGACAGCATTTTACAATCAAACTAAGTATAACTTAACTGACGTTTATACCATTATTATAGAACCAGTTCTAAAATGCTTACAAAAGATAAACAATACAATTTTTGTGTACTCAAAATACTTCAATTTAATGTGGATGCAAACGCATTTGGTGCCTATAGCAGAAATTAACACATTAACATAAAAGCAAAACAAACATTGTGCATGTAATTAGTTTTCCTATTTTATGGATAGGATCCTTCGGAGTGGAGAAACGGCAACAATAAAAACAACTTTTACCTGTTGTTATGACCGTGAAGTTTGAAAAAAAATGCGACACCACAAAATGTTGTAATTTTAAGATTTTGCGAGTTTTGTGTCGCTTTCTTGCAATTTACTTAACAAGTGTCAACTATGTCTATAACAGAAATAAATCTATAGTCGTTCTACTAACCTTAAAATTTAGAATTTAATTATTCCTTGTTTATTAAAAATGAAGTAACTGTGGTGTTTTCTTTTTTAAATATTTTAAAATAAATTAGCGACGTAGAAGGAAATAAATTCCAGTTGAAAGCAAATTCAGAGCAATGTTGTAATGTATGATGAAACAATACCTAGAGTTCATCAAAGTACTGCGCAGATATCTAAAAATGAGTAAAACGTTTATCCACTCCAATCCGCATCTCTTAAACTAAATTGTGCTAGTCGCTTTATTGTTTCCGTTTTCGGAAGATTTCTCTTGCTCACATTGCCCGTTGAGATATTTTCCCGTGGCGGTTTTAAGAAAAAAGAATCAGTGTTGCCTTTTGTAATAAATTATTATAATAATAATAATAACAAAGATCCATTTTTATTCTGTCACCAATATGAATTTGATTATAAAATTATAACTTCTTAGAAATTGCGAAACATTTCCATCCGAAATTTGGATGCAAGGGGATGTTATAATTTTCCATACAAATATTTTTCTGCAAATCGCAATTCGCATACCTTTAGTCTCTTAAGTCAAAAAATGGGATTAATTTTATTAATCGGCTTCTACTACTTACGAAATGTTTTTGTTTTAATTAATCTACTTTATTTGGGGATGATTAATATTGAACAATTTTTAATATGATATTAGAAACGTTCTGTAATTTATTGTTCACAAGCATACTAACTTGATATTTTTTGATTAAATCAAATTTAGATATTAGGCAGTGTTGTAAATTTGAGTTTTCGAATATGTATTAAAACTTTAATGCTACTTATACTTTTTAAGATCAAGTTTGCTTTGATAACTGTAAGAATGCACTAAAGAACGAATATTGATATTTGCGATGAGGGCAGCACAAATAGTAGCGTAGGTAACGCAGGTTAATGTGAGTTATGCTATGAGACTTTTGAGAAGTGCAATATACATTAGTTTTTGTCCTGCCGTTTGTAAAATTTTTGAAAAAAAAAAGAAAAAATACATTGAAAACATCATAAATATAATGTTGATAGTACATTTATAACCAACTGAATATATCAAGTTCTAATGTTTATGTAATGTTTTCTTCTAATTTTAACTAAATTTGAAAACCTTTAAACAATTTTTTACTAGACACACAGTTTTACTTAAATAATAATTGACTTTTATAGTATAGGTTTACGTGGATTTATCACTTTGCTACTCTAGAGTTTTTTTATCTGCGTAACTACACTAACAAACGATAGTTCTAACGTTAAAATATCCACATTTTAAATGTTAACGCTTTCTTTTGAAAAAATATATTATATAAAACATGTTCAGATAATATACCTCAACATGGAAAGTTGTTGCGTATATTTTGGGGCAAAATCAAAGTGAGTTCTGACAGTCACTTATCTTATCTTATTTCTTAAAATATTAAAACTAATAAATTAAACTGAATAATCAGTGCGAAATTGAAATCAATTATCTTTTCTACTTATTCCAAAACAGTTTCCTATTGATACGTAAGGACTTAGATGTGGACTCAATTCCCTTCTCAAAATTTTACCTATGTCTAGTGGACACTGGCAAAATAAGTAACTTTTTATTTGACATTTATACCTATATCGAAAATGAAACTAGTACATAAATTTAAATTCAAATCTTTATGCGCTAATTATGTATAAGTAGCCATTTTTTTATTTATTTATTGATTACTGTCTTAAATAGAACAATTAAGGTAAATTCGATTAGAAACACATTAGTTTGGAGATTATGCTAATAAACTTGAGCCTTGTTAAATTTAACTTTAAACAGACCTGAGTCCTATTGTCTTTACACTACGAATTATATACTATACTTATACAGTGAGCTCGTAAAGTATGGAATAAATTCATTATTTCCTAAATCATAACGTTTGGCCAACTTTACTCGGAAATATTCAGTAACCCATGTTTTTTGACGGATTTCGATAGAGTTCATTTTCCTGAGTACGGAAATATAAAAAAAAGTGTGACCTTGAAGCAAAAAGTTGTTGGAATATTGGATTCCAAATTTTAAGTTTAAGTTATCTGGTGGATCAAACATTTTAGTGTTTTAATTTAATATAGGTACACTGGATATTTTTATACTTAATATCCAGCGTTCTAACAAAGATTATTTAATTTAAAAAAATCAGCATTTATCGAAATCAATATCAATAATCAACGACTAAGCTATAAGAAATGGAAATAATGATGAATTAGAAAAACAAACATGTACAACAAAAAATCAAAGTAAATGTTCGAAGTAACCTCCAAGCATTTCTTGACGATATCCCATCCGCCACTGAAACTCCTGAAGAATCTTATCAGACTAAAGCCTAGAATTGCCTACATTTTGTTACAAATTCTGTCTTCTAGTTTGTCAATAATGTTAGGTCTGTTGAGATAGACTGTGCTTTTTAAATATCTTAATAAGAAGTAATTCAGAGGTGAGATCCGGATATCTAGAAGATCATTCGATAGATTCCCTACTACCGATTCATTAGTTAGCAAACATTTGGTTTGAATATTCGCGAACTATCCTCGCAAAATGGAGTGTTCCACCTTCATGTTAGTAGTATATCGTGTTGTTGGGCGGATCTAAATTTTTTCCATTTGGGTACACTACTAAACGTGCAAGGATAAATTTGCTTCTTAAAAATTCAAAGTACTGCTTGCTTGATAATTGGTCTTATCACTTTTACTTACATTTTTGTAACTTTGAACAGAATATCTGGGAAACTTTTTTCTTCAAGGTCACATATTCGTACTCAAAAAAATAAACTCTATCGAAATGCGCTGAAAAAAATATTGACTGGCATTTAAAAAAAATGGCGATGACGCCATAGCTCTGAAACAAAACACAAGCAAAAAATGTGCATGGCGGAAAAAAGTGACGTTTAAACAAATAAAATCGACGTATTCGAGAAGATTTTCTCAAACTTTAATCATTTAGAAATCAATTAATTTATTCCATACCTACTTTACGAGCTCTATATATATTGATTATGTATATTCTTTGCTGTAACACCAAAGTAAAATTCGTAACTTTTTAATAAACCAAAAATATATTGACATTATCTACAATTTTTTTTATTAGAGTTGGAATTGTTTAATAAAAATTAAACTTATAAACAGATGTTTATATAGTAAACACAAAAATACATTTTGTCTTCGCAAAATTTGTATGGCAGAAGCAATGGATAACAAACTTAATAAATAATCTAAAAGTTTAAGAAATAAGTAGAAAACCAAAACATTTCAAACACAGTTTTTCTAAAATATTGTTTTTAGAAAGCAATATGTTTTTCTCGTCCCATTTGAAAATTTGTTAAAACTAACTGTTAGTATAAATTGTAATGGAAACGGAATCACATTGATACTGTAACACATTTTAAATCTAATTTGTTTACAGGATTTAATTTAGATATGATAAATGTAACTACTTTTAACTAACGTTAATAAAACGCAACGTTATTTAAAAAAGACAACTTACAGTTAATTTATATATGTATGTCACTCGATATTTACGAACAGTAATAGATAAATTGCAGTTTTGTTTATTTTATCAACACGTTCTCTTTTACGACGTATTTATTTTTAGCCGTACACCGTACTCTTGTTCTAACTAAACTTGATTAGATTCCTGACTCGATTCGGACATCTTTTATATTTCACGTTGTCTGTTTCGAGAACATTCCGGTAGTTGTCTCGAATGATCTTAAATGATCTCAAAGCTTCTATCCCTTTTAATAGATTAGTTATATACAGTTACAATAGAGCTAATCACACGACGTGATTGCACATATGTATTGTAATCGATAGGGATACACAAAAGTAGCAAAAAAGATATAAAATATTCCATCGGTATCTAAACAATGCTTTTTAAATATCGTTCTTTTTTAATTAAAAAAAAGGTTTTATGAAAAATTTGTTCTTCTCGCAACGTTTCGAGCTTATGGAACCAAAAATCATAGAACAATCACTTAACTTATTTACTTTAATTACATTTAGAACTCAATATATGTATTTTTAAAATTTCAACTAATTTTTTTAATTAAATGTAGGGTAAATCGGACAGTTATTAGACAGTTAAGCATTTTTTATTCAATAATTGTCAATTATTTCTAACTATAATTGTAAATGTAAATGTGATTAAACCATTTTAGGTAGTAAATATAAAATCTACTTAAAATCCTAGTTTTTTCATTTCACGTTTATATGTTTTGCATAACAAATTTATTTCTTTCTCAGAGTCTATTTCGTCAATTTTGTGATTGGATTCATCAGTGTTAGTTTCTTCATCATTTTTTTTAATGAATTTGTTAGCGTTATCTTTGTTCTTGCTATTCAAATTTGTTATAGACACGTCGTCAATTACATTTTCCGTTTGGTTTTTGTCCTTGTCATATTCTACGTCTGACGAATGTATCTCAATACCTCTCTGTTACAATTATGACATAAAAAGTAGTCATTGCCATTATCCTTTGGAATAAGAATATGATGCGGTTTTGGTATGCAATTGATCATTTTGTTACTAGTACTAATAAGTTTTCCACAAATGTGACATTTGGTTTTATTTCCATTGTTTTGTTGTTTGCATTTATTTTCTTTTCCTATCCTTATTTGTTTGCGTTTTCTTTTTTTCTCCGCTTTGTCTCTTTCTTTTTCGAGTTCTAGTTTTTTTTCTTCTCGTGCATATCTTGAAACTTCTGTTAAATTATTGCAAACGGAAGTCTCTCAGTATTTCTCTTACCTTTCGTTGTGATTTTTTTAAATAACTTCCAGATTTTTTTCAATTTCAAACTGATAAAAAAAACTTTACGTTCCTTTAATAAAATTGTTTGGTTTAAAAATTGCAAATAATACAAGTCAATGCAAATTAGGCGTTAAAATTAAAAGTTAGCATTGCTGATCTGTCTTAAAATGTTTTTAGTTAAACGTTTTATATATTATAAATAAAATAAAGTACATACTAAAGTGATTTTAACGTGTTTATTATGAAAATGTATGTACGTTAAGAATTATATGCAGTTAGCTAAATAATTAAGAATTATTTTTTGTGCATCCGTCCGTTTTTATGTATTTTACAGGTATCATAATTGTCCGGAAATTTTACTTTTCCGGTCTAGACCGGTAAAGTATAGTAGAATTTTATAACTAAAAGTTGGCACTAATAACCATTAATTTTTTACGTCAGGTATCATTTATGTCAGTTTCTGTATTATTGTTTAAAATAACACTAACAAACTTTTTTAGAATAAATGTATAAGTATCTTACAATTGCTAAAAATAATAACAGTTTTATTTTTATATAAGTTAAATTGTAATGAAATTATGTAATTAGCAAATACATTTCTAAAACAATTTGGTTTTCAATTACAAGTTTTAGTTTCATCAACACACAAATTTTGTGTATTACACGTCCTAAAAGTATTTTGTGAGTATTCGCAAAATAACACTTTCTAGGCTAATACAAATAACTATTTCTATTTGATTTTTTTAATTTAAAGCTTTTTAAATTGATTTAAAATTTAGAACATGCTACATATTAAAATCTATACCCGATTAAGATTGTAAAATTTTTGTTGTAATAGAAACCAAACATAACATAACAATAATGATGAAATTGCTATGGTTTTTCGAAGAATGGTCTAGTTCAAACATCAAACGACTTGTTTATTCAAAAATATAAAAAATTGATCAAAATGGTTCAACTTGCCGAGTTCTTCTATGAGTTAAATATTAACACATGTATTTCTGATACACTTTGTATATTTATTTAACTACATTTTTCGTTTCTTCAAATTAGATATTATTTAAATTATTTAAAATATATTAAATGATTCATTGTGTTAATTTAATATATAACATTATTATTTGTTAACAACCAAGTGTATTTTTGATGTTATGATTAATACGTTGGAAAAAAATTAAAATTTTGAGATAACTTTGTTTACTTCTTTGCAATAAAATATTTTAAACATTACTCATACGTTACACTACTGTAAAAATTACAATATCTGTGAATTCCGTATAATTAACTATTCACAAAACAATGTTGCCGGAAATCCTCACCTAACCCTTTTTACATGTAGCAGACCATAGATTTTATTAAAGGTAGTGCAGTAGTCGTGTATTTATTGTAATTGAGTACAAAACTTAAAGTAAATAATAACCAAAGATTTAAAAAAATGGAATCTAAGCAAAATAAAAACTTTAAAAAAATTAATTTTATAAAATTTAAAAAGGCAGTGTTTAGAAAACCAAAATATTTATGTAAATTTAGTTTAACAAAGACTGATTGGTGGCATAATCAAGAACGTGAAAAACTTGTTGAAGAAAAACTAGTATTTCAAATTGTCCGTTCATTGGAAAATGTAAAACCAGCAAAAATGTGAGTTTCTTAATTTTAGGTTAATTTTTTTTTTAAATTTAATTTTTTTGAATATGGTTTTAATTGCTTTAATAACTAAAGTATATTGCAATTTTCAGAAAATGTTTAAATACGTGCTTATGTTTCCTTCTATTTCTTATTCTATGACTAGATTTAGTTTTTTTACTAACTGCTTTTGAAATTTACCTCTGGTTTCATTATTTCAGATTTTTTTAATATAAATTGTTTTGATTTTTTTGCTAGTGACGTGGCACCATTCACATAGAATTAAAAAAGTTTTGTTGCTCATTCGGTTGGCGTTGAAGAGAGTTATACTTTTAAGTTATTTACTTCTGGTTCTATTATTTTCTAGTTGACTTTAACATGAATTTTAAGTTTAAATGCCATGGTTTTTTGTTTTGTTGTCAATTCCTTTTTCTTCTGAGACTACTTTTAGAAAGAGATTTGTTTTTCATTTTTTATGATTTTATTAGTGATGCTACCCGTGTCTAGCGCCTCTCTGTTCTTCATCTGTTTTACTGTAAACTGTACTTCGTACAAAAATACTTCATTATGTTTGTTTATTGCGGTGATTATAGGTATTTAGTGTTTCGTCTTTTTGTTTAATTTTAGCGACAGTTTCTTCTTTGTAGATTTCCTTAAAATATTCAACTTATTTGTTGGGACCAACAGTCTTTCTCTATTTTTCTGTATTTTTCTTTTTTTTTAATTTGCAGTTCTAGTTTTAACTTTTTAAAATAAAGATTACTGTGTTTGTATTTAAATTAACTTTTGTAATGTTCTGGAACTCTCGTTATAAATAGGGTTTTTACAGTGAAAATGCGATACACTCAATGCTCTACGTTAATATGTATAAAAAACATTACAATAGAAGATTAAGATCAATAAACGCTCTGTGAAATTATTAAAACAAAAGGTATTTCCATTAAACTGCTATTTTACTATATATCATATTTAAAATTAGTACCTATTAGTAATTAAGTTTAATTATTAGTTGTATTTTTGTATGAATCAGATACGTAGGTTGGTTGAACATTAAGAACAATGATGTGATTTCGTTTTGCGACTGAAAAATTTTATCCATTCCGTTTAACAAAACTGTGTTTTCTGTAACTAAGAAAAATTTAAGAGTTATTATCAACAAAATTCCCAAGGAAAAATTTGAACTATTCATCACATTTTAAATATAATTAAACGCCGGTTACTGTTTATAATCTGTTTACATTCATGAATAGTATAAGCTTATCTCATGTTAAGTTTTAATTGAGTTTGTTGACGTGAGTAATAATTGCCAGTAATAAAGTAAGAATAAGCCAATGTAATTCCAATGTTTAAAATTAGTAAAGATTTTAAACAATAAAGTAGGTACTTTTACTATTACAAATTTGTTCTTAGAAACCTGTCTACCCATTTTCAAAATTTATTTTACTTTAATGTGATATCAATTTTATTTTTATTATTATACTAATGATTGTAACTATAAAATAATATTGAAAATTCTTGTTAAAACAAAAGGTGTTATAGTTTCATTAATTTATGATCTAACAAATAAATGACGCATGATGTACAAATAAAAAATGCAAACATTCTTAGTTTCGTCATGTACCTAGTATCAGAAGATTTATTTATATTTTTTAAATGAAAGTGCATGAAAAAAACCTAATTCTAATATATTTGTATATTTATCTGTGTACATTTACGTACGTATACTAAACGTACATATTACGTACATGGACAAATGTCCGTAACATGTAAGAGAATGTACTAGGTACAGTAAACTAAACTAAACCTGTTATATTTATGAAAACTTTCTTAGTGAAGTGAAGCAGTTTAGAACAAAACCTAATTGGTTTGAACATTATTGATACAGATAGAAAATTTGCATAGGCCTCATAATGACTTAATGCGATATTGTTTTGCCAAGATTTCAACATTGGCTTAATGTCTAGCCGATTCATTACTATTTGGGGTGGGATACTCAATGTGATTTGTTTCATGTCATATTCTACACAATATCACAAATCCTAAGTTTTGATTATTTTGTATAGCTTGCATATTTTAAGTTTTTTTACTTTAGAAAATGGAAAAGCTATTCGTTTATTTAAATTTGTTTCTTCAACTAATAAAAATTAGATCAAATGTAGAAATAATTTTAATTGTTTAGAAAAAACGTCGTTTTTATGTTTTCAATGCTTTAAAAGAACCTTGAAATTCAAGACACAAAAAAAAACACACACACACACAGGCAGACACACAAACACTCAATTTTTTGTTGTCAAAAATACACTTTTCTGATTCAAGAGACCTTGAAACGTAAAATTATGCAAAAAAAAATTTGAAAAAAAACTGCGATCGTTATACTTTCTTTATAGAAAAGTAAAAATAGTATTTATTTATTACAATACAAAGTTTTCACATAAAAAAAGACCATGATGATGAGGTGATATAATGTTCATCACGTCAAGATCAACCTAAATCGACAGAATCAAGTGTACCAAAACTGCAGGACACTGCATCAACAGATAACGGCAACCTAACAAGTAGTGAAACAGCCGTAAAAAAAACAAAATACTCCAACAGACAAAATATACAACAGATACGTGAGAGCGTCACAGAACATCGTAAAATTCACACGACGCTAATTATGAGTGCTTCAGAATCAGAACACAATAACAATATTGTTTTTGGTGTATACTATGTAGATGTGGTATTAAATAAATCACCACTGCAATAGACCATCATGGTGCTAAGTGAAATACAATGCATTCTGATTAAACATCGTCTACAATCGTGTTCACACCCGGCTTCTTCTTCTTCACCACATTCACCAAATGAGTCAATTCATGTGGACACATCACCCACTTAATCGCTGTATGGAGATCGTCTAATTTCTGTACAATCGCACTACTCAAACGACCTCCAAGACGTCTCTTAAAAATATATTGACAACTCGAATAAAATTATGTTTTTGTCTCAAGATATTTTAGTGCAAATTTGAAGCTATACGTAATTGCTAACTTTATATTAACACTTTTTTTTTTACTTTGTTATATTTTGTTTTGTTTATGTTAATTTAATGGTAATAATAAATAATGGTATTAATAAATAATGGTATTAATAAATAATATGTAAGTAAATATATTGTCTTCATTTACTATATTAAAAACTCATCTTAATGTAATTTCCGAGGCGTTCGTATATCGGATCACATACTGCTGGAATAATATGTGAAATTGCTGTCTTAGAAATTCTGAACAAATGGTAAAAAGTTCTGTAGTTATTGCCAATAGCGAAGAAATTCAGTGTGATTCCTAATCTTATTCGCGGTGTTAAAGCATCTCGTAACATTGTGTCACATTTCTTAATTTTTGGAGTTAAAATATCCTGGAGTCATTCGAAGACACAATCTGTACTCGACATTTCAAATTTTTCACTGTTCACTGCTACCTTCTGTACTATAGGTACTACTTTCAATTTTAAAGGGGTACTCTACCAAACTAAGTAGAGTAGAGTTAGCTCGGATACGATAGTTACCCTACCATAAAAACTAATAATAAAAACCCAGTTTTAGTGTTAGCTTACGTTAGGGCAAATAAAACCTAAGACTTCTCCCGTTATTTTATTAATTAAGTGCAACCTATGTCGTTTCTCTAATGTAAACAAGTATACAAATATTTCAAAATTTTAGCAGACACCGACGAGAAACACGTGCGACCTCGATATACGACGTCAATCGTAGACAACGTTATCGCTGTCAGAATCAAACCGTAGATGTAGTAGTATCTACTCGCTATACCATAAAGCAAATAGGGAGCACAAACAAGTTCGTCATTTGTCACAAATTTCTACTAACCCGTTGTACCTTAGTTTCTTTCCTGTTTATAAAAGTTGCAAATATTTAATATTGACGAATGTCTTAGATTTTAACATTTTAATAAAGTAATTTAAATCGTCATACAAGTATTGGAATTTCACTTGTCAACGCTTATAGTTCTTTGTTATATTTACTTTACATCATTAGTGTCGCCCTATATGCTTTAGAAACAAATTATAGAATTCGTTTAAATATATAATATTCGCTTTAATACTTTAAACATTTTCAAGATCAAAACTCAATACATACATATACTCATAATTATAATTTTGGTTTTATAGATTTTCTTGATTTACGGTTTCGATTTTGCTTATACGCGACAAACTTTTTGAAACGCAGTTGATTTGTATTTCTTAAAATTTAAAACACCGATAATTGTGTTGTTCTGAGATCAGAGGTTTCCACGGTTGGAATCTCTATAAAAGTAGAAACAGTTTTCCGACGTAACACCGCTCCGTGTCAATGTGTCCATGTTGTAACAGAAACTGCTAGTGTTTTACTGAATCACATTTCATTGGCTTATTTTTCTGTTGCTATTTTATTTCAAGTCAGATTTTGAATTTTTTTATAAAAGCGGTTAAGATTGTTACAGCATTGACTCCATCTAATCCTAGAAGATGCAATGTTAATTTTCGAATTATTGGATTTTTAATTTATTGAATGTTTAAATTATTATTAGTGATGCTAAAAGCAATGGATATTTTTTAAGCAGGAAACAATTAAATTAACAACAGGAAATTTTGATTGAGCTGAACTCGTAATGCTGAAATCATGACCTAGCTCAACGTAGTCTCCCTAGAGTCTAAGCGCCACAGTGCATATTAAAAATAGGTGATATTTACAGACGTATCTAAGATTAATATTAATGTCGTAGTTAATTTGCGTTAAGAATTACTAATTAGATTTGCAGTAATACGCAAAAGATGTTCTTGTTGAAACAATTAATAATTATCTTTAGCTGGAGCCAAGGTTTTCTTATAAATACAGCGTGTTTCCTAGTTTTGAGGTCAGTCGATTTAGCGGTGGTATTGGAATTTCCGTACACAAATTTAATTTTCACTCAGTCGCGAATCAGACAGATATCGGTGTATAGTATTATTGTTACATTTGCCATTCTATTGAACTTTTCTTAAAAATGAGTGCCGAAGATGACCTTTGGAAAACTGTTACAAGTAAACTTAAAAGGCAGAAATCGATTTACGAGAAGGCACATGATCAACAGTAAGTAAAATTCCAATATCACAAATAGTCGCTTTATACACTTGTTCCTGACATAAAAATATTTGATTCTCTGTTCTTAGAAAAAGTTTGAATACAAAAATTTGAATTGCATAAACGGTGACTAATTCGTTATTACAAATACAGCAAGCTTATTTAATTAAAATAACAATACTCATATGCAAATGAAGTTGCTATTCAATTTGACACAAAACAAATGCTTTCTATGTTTCTTTAGATTTTTTTAAAAGTCTAAAATAAAAGGATTGTTCTAACATTTGTTTTTGTTTGACGTTAATACTTGGCCAACGCTGATATCAGTGTGTTATTTTAAATTGAGAAGGCGGTATTGACCTTGACTGGTGCATAAAATAAGCTATCTTGTGAAATTACTGTAATTAGTGATAATTTAAATTGTTATCTTTAATCAAATGTTTAAATTTAAATATTACCTTGTTTTTTATAAATCGTGTTTTCCTAACATATTTTTATAATGGTTATAAGCCAGTGGGTCATTTTGATAAATTTTATACAGAGTCAAGTGGATGCATCATAAAATATCATTGAATATAGAAAGTGATTTTACTACGAAACAATTATTCATGTTATTTTTAGAACGTTTCTGAAGCTCTACAAAAACTGGTTTTGAGATATTTATTCATTGCCGGTTTAATTCTTAAATATTTTTATGTGCTGTAAAAGTTGCTGGTTTTTGTTTAAAATCGCTTTTTTTTGAAAATATTTAGTGTAATCGTAACCAGCTTGTAGGTATATGTAACGTATCAGATCAAACGTTTACAATGATAACAATTTTTTTTTCGTTTTATTATTATTAATTAATTAAATTAATTCCTTTAATTTTAGAACCACTTATAGTAAAACCCTTTATAAACTTTTTACTTTCCTATAAGGAAAGCATAGCAATCGTAATTTTTTTTCAAAAAATTTTTATTGCATAATTTTACGTTTCAATGTCTACTGAATCAGAAAAATGTATTTTTGACAAAAAAAAGTTTGGGTGTTTGTGTGTGTTTGTCTTCTAAACAATATATTCAGATAAAAAAGTTTTCTAACATTAACAGTTTATAAGATATTTGATTTATAATTTAAAGTGAATTCCATATATAATCTAGGTTTGATTTTTAGAAAAAAATTCCATATTTTGAAGTGAAAACAAGATACGTTAAAAATAACAGTTTTTTTTCTATATTCGCTTGACTTGTTTTATAACTCTCGAACCAAAAGTCCTAGTAACCGAAAATTTGGTATGGAGCTGGCTTTTCATATTCTCTCGGTTCTTTCAAAAGATGGTTCTGATAAAGAAACCAAGAACGAGTATATAACACTTTTTCTTATATAATTTTTTACGTATCTAAATTAATCGAATTAGTTTTACAGTTTCTTATAAAGATAAATCTTCTTAACAGTTTATTCAATTTAAAAAAAATGGTAACATTAACAGTTCAATGGATATTTTAATTATAATTTAAAATGAATTCACAAATATAATCTAGGTTCGAATCCACCTTGCGACGTTTTTTTAGAAAAAAATTCTATATTTCTCAAGGGAAAACAAGATACGTTAAAAATAATCATACTGATTTACTAAAAGGAAAAGCAATATCGAGCCGCACAAATATAAGGGGTAGTCAATATGACAACATGAGCTTAATTTGCCATATTTCGGTTATATAATATATATTTAACAAAATCGAGAAAAAACATTTCAAAAAAATTATAGCATGCTAGGAAGTCAATACAAATGTGTACATATTACTTCAAAGTGGTTTTATGACAACATAACCTTTAAAAAAATATTCATTCTTTATAGGAAAGTCGTGTGCTGACCACACTAGTTTTTTTTAATAGGATCTTAATTATAAAGGGTTCTTCACGCTATACGGCACGTAATATTGCGGCCAAAATACGTGACTTTACGTTTGGGATAGGTATATGCGGGTCTGTTATGGTTATTTTTAAAAATTATTTTCATATTATACAGGGTGTCACAAAGACCGTAAGAATTTCAAAGTTGGGCTTTTTTAAATGAAACCCTAAATTTTAGGGATTTTTAGATAATTTAATAAATTTTGTAAAAATATTACCTAATTTTGATGTTATACATTTATAGTTAGAAGTATTTAAGTTATGAGAACAAAATTTATAATTCTTATATTTGCTATCTGATATTTCTAAATACAATAAGCAACTAGATTAATTAGAATTTTTATTTATGAAACATCAAATAGTGCAGAACTGATTATTTCGCATATTGTGAAAAAACAGGAAAATTTAGCTATAGAACATTCAAATACAATTTGAGAGATAATTAAAAAGTAGATTTTCTGATCAACTAAAAAATATAGCGTTCTATTTAAATTAAACTTAGTAAATGAAGTATGAAAATTAGGTTATTAAAATATACACTTATTTTAATCGAAGGATCTACAAATGCAATAAAATACAGAAGATTTTATTTTAGAAACACAACTTTTATACTCTTAGGGCTTTTATAACACTCTGTACATTATGAAAACAATTTAAAAAAGTAATCATTATAAACTTTTATGCATCCCAAAAGTAAGCTAGTTTGAAAGTAACGTATTATAGCCACAATATTACTGGCCCGTTTAGCGTAAATAACCCTCTATATTGATACTATTTTAGATATAAGTAAAAATTTCATTTAGTACTACTATTTTTTCGCACAACTCATTTTAATATCCAGAACACATTTTGTAACATACATATGTATATAACATAAGTCTTTAATCTGCAGTAATGTAGTTAAGAAATTAATAAATAATGATTTGTATTAGTAGTCCAGAAGTGGTATTTTGCAAATACTCACAAAATACTTTCAGGACGTGATACACAATATGTTTTGTGATGGCCTTTATAAACGTTTGTAAAAACGGTTATTGTTTTTAATAAAATTTAATAACATACAGAGCGCCGAAGTAAACAAATAAGTCCCCGGAATCCTACTGTTTTACTGAAAAATTCGTCGTAATTCAATTAGTTCTTATCAAGACTTTTTTAAATGCTGTTATTTAAACTAGGTAAGTGAGAAATGCATTTTCTGAGATAACTGCATAGGAGTAGGACAAACATCGTCAACATGTGAATCACTTTGCGCAAAAAATGTGGGTGGATGTAAGTGTGGAAAACCTGTCGTTTTGGTGAACACTGGATCATCTGACGATAAAAGTTGCCATGGAGATGACAAAAGTGACGGTGATTGATTTTTCTTATAATTGTTTTTCGATGTAAATAAGTAATTTTTAGAATTACTTTTAGGAATATGTAACTACATATTATATTTTGTAATGCCCTACCTCATCTTTTAGAAAAGTAAATGTGTAATTACAATTTTTTTTAAATAATATTAAAGTTATAAAGTGTTCTTCTGAAATAACTTCAAAACTTCAACAAGGTCAAATGATTATCTACACGGGTAACCTATAAATGATTTGAATTTCTCACCAAAATACTTTTTAGTTTGAGTGTACCTTTGGAATTAAAGTGACACCAGCCAGGATTTTGTTTATTGAGGTTAACTGTATTTATGTCAACAAAACTGAAATTTGTAATGACGAAATTCAATTGGTCTTTAAATATATTTGATAAATACCTAGTTTCATTACAATCTAACTTATATTAAAATAAAACTATTGTTGTTTTTGCAAATTAAGGAGATTTATTATATTTGTTTTTGGAAAAATGTAAGTAACACGTCTGACACAAATGGCGTAAAAATTTAATGACTAGTAGTGCCAACTTCTAGTTATAAAATCTTACAACACTTTACCGGCATAGTCCGGAAAAGTAAATTTTACGGCAGGTTATGTTGCCTGTAAAATACATCAAAACGGCTGAAATGCACTTAAAATATTTTGCAGTTCATTTTCAGCAAATTTAGGACACAATTGAGAACTCTGGTATATCTTGTTTGTAGTTCTACAACTTGAACATGTCTCCAAAGGCAAATGCATTAAATGAAAAAGCAGCTACGGATTTTAGAATTGGAAAATTCTGTCACTAATAGCAGCTCGTTCAAAATCGACTATAATTGTTGATGGTCGTAATCTTAGTTTTAACACTTTTAACTGTTGAAACAGGCAAGCACATGTTTGCTGAGATTGTTGGGATTACATTGTTCATAAACAAAAATAACAGATTTTGTTGTTCGTCTAGATCTCTATCAAATAAAATTATTCTATCGCAAAAAGAAGCTCTCGTAACATACAGATTGTGGTTACTTCTTCTTGTTGTCACATTTTCTTTTTGTTGCAAACTACCTTTGATTGCATTTACTTTCTAGGAATTGGAAACGTGTTTATCAGTCAGTTATAGGCAAGTACAGGTAGAAAATAATTTTCTATAGGTGTACGTAGAAATAGGTTGTCAAAGCGTCGATAATGTAGACAATGGCGTATAGAATGTAAAAACAGGTTTTTTTTTTAAATAATAATTCTTCTATTTTGTCACACTAATTAAATACATTCTTAATTAATAATAACATAATATAATAACGTTTTTTCATTATGTAAAAACTCTATACATATTCATTGATGCATTATTAAAACTAATGCATTATTTACAACGGTATTTCTATTAGAAACCTAAACCTGGACCGGACCAAAACCGTGATTTTCACTCGACTTTAAAATTGTAATCAAAATTTGTTCAAAATAAATTTATGTAACCAAAAGCGTTTAAGTTATAAACACACTAATCCTTATTAAAAATTTGAGCTGGATATTATTATACCTTATTGGCTGGTTCATATATAATTTATAATATTTAAATAAAGAATAATAAGATCATTTCTAACCAGGCGAGAAAAATTAGTTGTCTTTTCGATATCATTCTAGCAAGTAAGAACAGCAAGTAACAATTTTTAATAATTTGCTAGTTGTCACATTTTTCACACGTTATGTAACCGTAAATGCAAAGTATTGGATTACAATATCCATTCGTAATTAATATATTATCGGTCATTTGTAATTGTTTATTTCAATCACGGAACATTGTACATAACTAAAATTTGTTGTGATTTGACAATTTCACTTTTATCTTCTTTTAAAAAAAAGATACAGTGAAACAGTTAATTTAAATCATTTTTAGCATCAGTCCAATAAGTAGATACAATAGCTTATTACTCTATAAAAACGTGAAACAAATTATATGTCTTATCATATAAGATAAGCATTTTTTTATAATTGATATTCTTAAAGTAAATTAATAAACATTAACAAATAACGTGATGAAGATTTAAGAATCAAAATTAAGAAATTATATCCTTAGCATGTGATGTAATTTGAAATAGTAATAGAAATTATATGTTTGGTCCCTAATATTGTAATCAATTTTGTCAAAATCACGTTGAGATTTAGCAATGTTTGTAAAATCTTGACCAACCACAATTATGATGTATTTTCTTTCAGAAAGATAAAAGTCAAATCATAATACTTGATTTATCAATAATAAAATGATTATTTATGTTTTCGTATAGTAGATTAAACTTTTCTAACTCCCGTATTGTAAATGTAGTTTTCTTAACTATTATTTTACCGAAACCGAAGAAAACGATAGCTAAAAACTGTAAACCAAACGGCAAAAACAGTTTACTAAAAAAGTTAACACCATTGTTGCAGACTAAGAACGGTTTGCGAAAAAGACATCGTCTTGGAGTTGTCTGATATGTGATAGTTCTCAACAGCGTCATAACTAAAGTTATGAGCCCCCAAAGCAAGATCTCTAAAACTTATTTGGTAGAAAGGAAAATAATAAAATAACGATATAATTATTATAGTTGACATAACCTATGCTTATAGCGTTTGTAAAGCGGTTGCGGGGTTTATTGTTTAACTTGAAAAATTTTTGTTGTAGTTTTTTTGCACTGATTCTTTATGAAAATATATAACAAGTAACAACGTTATTGTGTAAGGTTGCGTCAAGCTTATTTTGTAAGTTTGCAATAAGCTTATCTGAACAAATATGTAATGTTACTTTGTTCATATTTAAAACCACATTGATACAATATTTGATGTTCAAAAAATTGATGTTGCAACAACAAAAACTTTAGGTAAATAAATGTTTTACTCACATAAAAAAATCTTACTAATGATGTTTAAAAAAAGATAAAAAGCAATTGTATAAAATAACTCTAGCGTTTGCGTTAAAGTTATAATGGTCCATTCTCTAATCGTATTGATAAAAACTGTTTAGTAAAATAGTTTCATAAAAATGAGATTTAGTATTTTTATCCACTTGATCTAAACACACACACACACAATTTCAATTTTATAATTTATACACTATTCTAATAAAACACAAACTTCACAAACCTGTTTAGAAGTTGTTATATCACCATCGATCACCATACTTGCTGCTGAACTTATATTTCAAATAAACGCGATGAAATGATAACTACTATGTAATTATCAATCGATTAAAAAAGTCAAAAAAATCAGTTGCTTATAATAGAATGGGTTGTGCTTTGAAAATTAAAATCAAACAAGAGCTTCACAACCAAGACACAGAATTGGTGACGTAGGCGTTATATTTACATGTTAAAAGGTAGTTTAATTTTAAACACCCGAGGTGATTTATTCTTAACCCTTTCGATGCTCTACACGTATACAGTGTGACCTAAAGTAGAATAAAAGTTTATCTTACGTTTTTCGAAAAAAATTATTTTTGATAAAATGCTCTGCATGACTAGTAAATCTATAATCAGCTACAAAACATTGGCTGGAATACATGAAAAATAATAAATGTCGATTTGACGGGAAAGTAAAATACTTTTAAACTGTAGTGAGCGAAAAATTTATTGTATTAAAGAAATCATTCTCAAATACTCACAATCCAATCAACACATTCTTAACGATATATACAAAGTTTTTACAAAAGTCACTAAATGTTTTTTTTGCCTACGGTACACATTGCTAATATACTTTTTAATTTTCGTTCAGCTGATACCTATAAATGCCTTTTATACCTCTGTTACTTAAATGTGTTTTGTCAATTACTACAATATTTAAGAGTTTGAAGTATCTAAAAGAAATGATGTTTTAACATTTTTCGAAATACTTAGCGTCAGAGAAACAAACGTTAATTTAATATATTTAATATTTAGTCTAACAATTAATCAATTCAATTATGCAGAATACAATACAGTGTTATATAGACAAATATACTTTTTTAAAATTAAAGTTGCTATTTGTTATGAGTTTTCTATTTTATAGAATATTAGATATGCTTATTTTATCATCATGTACATTATGGTGCCGATAACTAGCAAACGGGAAAAGTATTTAGTATATTTATAGTACAACAAAATTTTTATACATAAATGAGCTAGTAGCATAAAGCCGAAGTTTATAGCATTTATAAGATATTTTTAGAGTTTTATTACATTATTATCCTAAAATCTTTTTTGGCTGGTACACCTACGCACAGTTTAAATTGGTAAAGTCGGTGTTGTTATTTACTATTTTTTATTGTCATCTTCTTCAATGTTTTTTTTAAGTCATAGTATTTGGTTCCACTAGTGCACGATTTTTTAGATTTGAAATTATAAAAGTGATGATGGATATCGTTTTTTGAATAATGGAAATCTTTTTCTGGAGTAGGCTAAAGATATAAAAACTTTTAGACAATTAACATTTAAATATTTATGTCATATAGGTACTATGCTTTTCAACTATTTTATCAAGTAGTGTATAATGAAATATTTACACGGCGAATTGTACGCAAAATTTATTCTAAACTAGTTTTAAAATTGTTGTTTTTGACAACAGTGTTTGATCAATACTGTTTATAGCATGTTCGATCAACATTATAATTGCTAAGAGCAGCTGATTTACATTTTTTGGATACTAAATGAGTAACGTTGAACTTAAAAGAAGAAATTTTATAACAATCTGTTGCTGACCTTTTATTTATAACAAACAAATGCATATTTATATATCTACTTTTGCTTAATTTGTCTCCCACTTGAATCTAGATTACTGCTTATTATATAACATGAACCAAAGGACAAAATTTTAGTCGTAACACAAAGGTTATCGTTTAACTATTTGTGAAGATAAACATCCGAAAATAATTAGTGCGCGTTTATTGTAGACTATTTGATATACTACAGTGTGTTTTTTAAAGTTCTATTTTCTATTTACAGTGATGCATTTAAACAAGTTTTTGTTATATGCTCAAAACAGTAATACCGCGTAAGTTACTTAATTTTTGATGTAGTTATCATTTAAACGCGACACTGCACACATTATTTATTTTACTTAGTATCTTAGTAAACAATTCAAACAAAAATTTTGTTTTTCGTTTAAGACAATATTAGTTTTCTACTAATTTTATTTAATGTATTAGTGTAACAAATGGTACTATAGGTCGATTTCGATTTTTTTTAATATTTATTTAAACGATTTTAGGGCGTTCTTTTCGACACTATTACAAAAACATATGAATGACATAATAAACAAATTTTTTGTTTTTTTCAATTAAATTTTTCTCGTTCAGACAATATTGGAAAAAAAACAGTTTGCTAGCCTAATATTCAACAATTAAATATAAATAAAGTTTATTTTTCTGTACTTACGATATTCAATAAAACTGCAAACATTCTATTTAGGACTTTAAGACTTAATAAAATAAATACTGACAAACCAAGACATAAATGGTAATAGAAGAAAATACTTATATTAAACTTTAGCAATTGAAATACATTGGTTTTTTGGCCAAAGAGTTTAAAATTGTATGTACTACAAAAATTCACAGCCAAATTTAACAAATTACATTAAAATGAAAGAAGGAATAGTTACTCTAAATGGTAGCAGTTTTGTGTAAATTAGTTAGTTAGAACATTGCATGCATATAATGTTTTTCTACAACCATTCATTAAAACAATGATGTTAAAGTTTATATTGTTGTTTACACCATAAAAGTTAATGTTAGTAGTTAGATTTTTTTTAATAAAAAAAGAAATTTGACCAGAATTTAAAATTAAAATAATTAGATTAAGATTTTTATACAATACAAAAAATATATAATTGGCAATCAGAATATTCATTCTATAAAGAGATTTTCAACGCTTTAGTCCTCAACCAAGGTCTTTTTGGTAATTAATTATGTTAAAATTCTGTATAAAACTACAAATTAAATAGCTATATTAAAAAAATTTTTAATACATTAGGTACTACAATAATAATTAAAGAATAAATAAAACTAGATTTCTTTAAATTTTCCTAAGACATGCATAAAGTGGTTTTAAATACAGGCACATTATTCACAAAAGCAAAAATTGTTTAAAATTAATGGCACGTACAAAATCAAACTTATATAATGATGGGAATGTATAACTATCAAGGTTGATCTAATGAAAATCATTGAATTCCTGATTTGAAATGCTAATTTTGTATTAGATGCAAAATATCCGAGTTTAACAATTTTATTTATTTGTAAATTGTCTTAAAATGGTTTTTGTTTAACAATGTCTAGATTGAGTATTCTAGCAGTTTCTTTTGTATACTTTTAATATATTGTTATTTAAAATTTTGCAATAAAATCTTGTAGTTAAAGATGAGCTTTTTTTCTTAAATTAAGTTTTAAACGAACCCGTTGTTTTAAAAGAAATGTTTAATTAAATTCCTGTTGAGATTTTCTGGTTTACTGTAATTGCAATGGTAGTTTAATCATTAAAAAAAATGACAACACGCCTAATTTAATGTCAATTAACAATTTCTTTACCAAAAGTAGACGATAGATAAATTTGTCAAATAAATATAACAAATTACTATTTAGGCAAGATTTAGGCGGTTTTTTTTTGTTTGAAACAAGTTCTATTTTTGTTTTCGTATTAGATAATATAAAGTGACTTTGTCAAGTAGATACATAGGTATATAGATTTAAAAAGCTGAAAAGACATATAGTTGTTTAAATCTGCTAAAGTAGATTTAAAGGCAAATGATTATATTTGTATACATACGTATATATACATATATAGTAGTGTAATGGTTTTTAAAAATACATTTGTTCTGTTTAATTTTTTTTTTTAACAAGCAAATAGATAATCTATTTGTTTTCTTAAGGTTTCCCGCTGAAAATGTGGAAATTTATATAGTCGTTTGTTGATTGGTTGTTCGTTTTCTACTAGAATTTTGTGTTTTACGTTAGATGTACTAGATAATGGACCCTTTCCTTCGCAAAATATATCACTGTATCTAATAATTAGTTTATATAGTAGACCCGTTGTGTAATTATCTAAATGTAAAAAATCAAAATTTTCTTCAATCCAGCTAGTGTCCTTAATGTCTATTTTGTTTACACTGCAATATTTTTAATATTTAGTTACTTATCTAATATTTAAATACAGGTTAAGTTGATACGACGTTTAAATGTTTTGAAGAGTAAGTCGTAATTGTTTAAGTTAATTAAACGGATTACAACTCATTCTGTGTTTTTTACGATTGTATATACTACTAATACTTCGTTGATTCCTGTTTGATTAGGTACCAGTTTTTATAATGTTTGTTTATTGTTAAGCAATATATTTCACACCTTACTGGAATGTTTGTATCTCCCGATAATTTAATGACGTTATTTAATTCATTGATTTTGGTGGTGTAAGATTTGTTTATGTAATTTTGTTCCGTATGTGATTTATTAGTTAGTAATTTTGGTTACTTACTATCTCCTTGATTGGTAATTTTGGTTCTTTAGCTGTTGTACTTACATCTACTTTGGCTTCAATAACTATAATTTTGTTGTTTTTTTGTACAGATTCGGTGTTTTTCTTTGAGTTTCCTATCTATTACATATAGATATAACCTAAGCGACAGATTATATCACGAGACGCGCAGGTTGTAATCATGTTCTCAACCGAGGTCTATATACAATTTTTTCCACTACTAGTTGTATACGCTTGCATTATTACGTATAATAGAAGGCCGTGAAGTTGTACTTTTTTAAGCGCAGGTAAATAATATTTCATTATTAACTAGTAATTAATAATGAACATATTTACATTTTCTGATAATACTACAACAGTTTCAAAGAAAAAAAGTTTACCAAACTGCGTACCAAGAGCAAGAGATTTTATTTAATGCTAATTTAAGTTTTCAAATCGCTCAATTAATAAATTAATTTGATTTTAAAAAGTAAGTTATTTGAAGTTCGCGTTTAATTAAATGTGAATATTATTGAGTTAAATATGTTTTAGATATAATCAATGCTTAAAATAATAATGTTTTTAAACAATTTAAATAACTTTAGCAATAAAAACTTACGTTATCTGTTTATTTTTGTGTTTTAAATCACAATTAAGAATTACGTCAAATTTTAATTCTATTAAACTAATGACAACTGTCAGAATTACTGACTTGATTTTTAATTTAAAATTAATATCTTAAATTTTAAATTTGATTTTTAGTAACAGGTAGAAAGGTTTTAATAATTCTAGTAGTGGAAAAAATTGTATATATAACACGGTTGAGAAGTTCATTATAACCTGCGCGATTTATATCCCTCGACGCTTCGCGTCTCGCGATATAATCTATCGCTTAGGTTATAATGATGCACTTCTCAACCTTGATATATAATATACTATTTTTCACTACTAGAAATATTAAAACCATTTTATCTGTTATTAAATCAAATTTAAAATTTCAGATATTAATTTCAAAATAAAAATCAATTGAGTGTTTTGTTTCATGTCACTAGTTTAATAGAACTAATTTTGACATAATTCTTAATTGTGATTTAAATCACAAAAATTAACAGATAACGTAAGTTTTTAATGCTAAAGTTGTTTAAATTGTTTAAAAACATTATTATTTTAAGCATTGATTATATCTAAACTATATTTAATCCAATAATATTAACATTTAGTTAAGCGCATACTTCAAATAACTTACAATTTTAAAGTCAAATTAATTATAATAATTTAATAATGAAATATTACTTACCTGCGCTTAAAAAAGTACAATTTCACAACCTAGTATTATACGTAATAATAAAAGCCTATACTACTAGTAGTGCAAAAAAGTTTATTATAATTTCGTCATTTTCGTAAAGTTTTTTCCAGATCTATGTAGTTTTCAACTGCTCCAAGGATTTCAATATTTAATTATCAGATTTTTTTATATCAGTTACTTCCTGGCAATAAAAATTGCTTTAATTTGTTTTTGGTTTCTAATAATCAAACTGTTTTCTCATGTTTAATAAAATTTACATGTTTAACATGTATATTTTACAAAATTGTAATATATTAACACAATCAATCAAGCAATATTTTAATTGCAAATTTCAAATTAACTACTTCGTTTGAAGTGAAAAAGAAGGACAAGACGGTTTACGCAAAAATTTTTGTTTACAATCAATTAACAATTACGTATTTAAATTTAGAAGGTAAGGTCATGTGTGTAAAACTAGTTTTGTAACGGGTATGAATATTTTTTTCAGCAAAATAATGACATTGTTGATAAAAACAAAAGACGAAATTGTGTGAATGTGTCTAATTATAAAATAAAATAAAATGTGTTTTAAAAAAATGCACATACTTATAGCTTATTAATTAATAAAGAATGGTAGTTACTTCATCCAAAAAATATGGTAACTAATATGACGTCTTTAAAGTTCTATATGCTAATACAATTCTTTTAGTTTCTATGAGTACGTAAAAATTTAAATGATCACAAATTACATGAGTACAAACATTTGCATAAAGACGTTTTTTAGAAAAACTAAGTAAAGGTAAATATTACTAAAATTATATGGTATTTATCCTGACTCAGTTTATGACGGATTTAGTGTTTCGTACACGTATTTAATTAGACGATGAATACTTGTATTTGTCAATGTGTATTATTCCATAAATAGAATTTTTTGATCTCAAAACCTTAGATAATAGTTATTTAAAAAATTAAGAATTGAAAGATACATACATTCTTGTGTGAAGATCAAATATCTAAGGATCTTATATCAAAACTAACGTTTTTATTATTATTTATTGTTTATTATAATTTTTAAATTTATTGTTTACTTCTTAAAATATTTTATTTTTTCATAATATATCATCTACATAAATGACTTCCAAAAACTAAACATAAATTCAAATTGTAATAGTAATTTATGTAACAAGCGCCGAAAATAAAACATAGCATCTTTTTCTTCTTTTTCCATCACATCAGTCACTCCAGTCTTTTGTCTTATCCACTCGTTTGTCCTTTAGCGAGATTCCCACCATTGACCTTTCCATAGCTGAGTTGTTCTTAAGATGTTCATATTCTTTTTGGTCATTACCCAATTTTGTGCGCCATATCTCATAACTGACAGTACACAGGAATGATACATCTTAGTTTTTAGATGGATGGGAATGTCTTTATTTTTTAATATAAAACTTAATTTACCATACGCAACCCATGCTCTTTTCTCTTTCCCTAGCATACTTTTTTGAACCAAGTATATGTAATCTTTAACATTGTCAACTTCTTTATTATTTATTGTCGCTGTGCTATTTCCATTGAACATTACTTTCGTTTTAACTTCATTTATTTAAACCGCCTTTGTTTGTTTGATGCTTAAGCATAGCATAACGGGACGCGAGGCCGCATTGTCAAACATTGTATATGAGTGAGTTATACTATGAAATTTTTAACAAGAGTAACGTACATTATTTTTTGTATTGTTTTTTGTAAAATTACATTCTTTTTTGAAAAACCAAAAAAAAGAATATAATAATATAATAACTGACTTTGAAGACTTAGTTTTATGTAAACTTTTTATATTTTCCTACTCTTTTTCACTTATTACGTAACTACACTAACGAATAAATATTGACATTTGCAATGTTGGCAGCACAAAAAACTGGATTAGTATTTTATAGTTTTATTTATTCTCTTGTAGTACATGCAGCGAAGCGATGCTTATTAGATAATTATATATTTTTCACTAATTATTACTTGAAAACAACAAATTCATGTATCAAAGTTATAAAGTTCTAACTAGATTACTGTTATATTTTTTATAATTTGAGGTTAAAAAAATCAGAAGAAATGATTTAGTTTATACATTGATTAAACAAGAAACATGACAGTGGATCTGCAACTGCAACACTCACATACTTAATACAGTGCACGCCGCTTATTGGAATCACTGGTAATCTTATCAATCGTGTAATGTTATCACTTTATTAAAGAACAGAGCGGACGTTTGTTATTACATAAAAAAACACCTTTTATAGTAATCATAAAATCGGTTTATGTTATTAATTTTCTTCTCAGGTTTGTTTCTATATATGAACAAAAACCTATTTTGCACGAATTTGTTAGCTGAATTTTCACAATACGTTTGCTTCGAGTGAAAAATGTTATCATTTTACCTTAAAAATACTTTTGCATGTTTACCTTTATTTTTGCAGTGTTATTTATTTACAATTTTTGTTTGCCGCGTTGTGTTTTTTTAACGATAAATAATTTTATAAGTAGACATTTTATTTTGTCAAAGCGCCGCAATCAAACTTGAGTGTTATAGGTTTGTATCTATGTAAATAAGGCTACTTTGGGCGACTATTATCTTGTCTTTTGGCGACACTGAGGATTTCTGAATCGGCAATTACAAAGTCATCTACTGAATATTAATTGGGTTTTTTATGCTTTTTACCAAAGTATTTTTTGTTTAAAATGTTTGTTGTTTCAATGTTACTTAACTCATTTTTCTGCACTTGGTGTTATTTTAAATATGTAGTAATTTTAACGGTGTATTTATTAAAAAATATTTAAAACAAATTTACACCTCATGATATCGCACTGATTACAACTAAATCTTAATTTAGATAAAATTAAAGTCAAAACACGATTTAAACGTTCTACTAAACTAAAAAATTAAATTATCACAAAAGTATAGTGATTCCACAACAATGAAACTAAGCCCACCGTTTAAAGCTTGTTATATAATGGCATATCTAAAATTTTTAAAAACTAAGCTGATACATATACAATCATGCTATCACAATATAAGATGCTAAAAATTTCATACGATGATTAAAACTAAAGTGCGCCAAGCTTCTCGAAGTATTTGCCTCAACAGAGGACATACAAACGTTGGTTTCAATTGCACATCTAACGTAGGTTAGTGGCTGACATGTTTGACATCTAACTTATACATAAATAATACAGTTTAGTTGTACACTGATACCTTATTTGTCAGTTACTAAAATTTTCTGAAGTGACAAACTTAAATAATAAATAATAAAAACAAAATTAAATAGCGGCAAAAATTGGAAATGCCTTCTTACTCTCTCACGAAAAACACATCAAAATCGCAATTGATTTGCCCACTAACAGCGAGGATGTTCCACGATATTCAAAATGTAGAAATAAATGGGCATGGTGTTAGCACACGTACTGTTTTCTTCAGGTTAGAAAAGGAAAAATGATAACCAGTAACGTTCGACTCGTAGGTGACATTTACGACTGGGTAAAATTCATACAGCACGAAAAACCATATCAGGGTTTTTTAATATAACTTCCGTTATTCAAAATAATGGCATTAATTAAATGTTTTTATCAGTAGGTACTGTAAATAAAACACGTTACATATATTTCTATTTTCGTAATTGCTATAGTTTTGTTTATTTACACTGGTATTTATTTTCACTGGATGGGCTTTTATTTATCTTAGCACAGGCGTTAAACACTTTATTTATTTAAAAAAGCAATTTTTTTTAACATTTTCGATTTGATTCGAAAACTAAACTCGATCTTCCTTCGAATACTTTTTATATTCTTACATTATCTGCTTCAAGAACATTCCGGTAATTATCTCGAATCGTCTTAAATTCTTTCAAAGTTTCTATGCGTTTCAGCATTAATGTTATATCATATAAGTATCGACAGTATATTTTAGTTATAAAAAATACAGATGAGAAATAAGTAAACGAAGTGTTTTTATTGATCTTTAAAGAAATATTTATTTCAATATGTTTAATTGGTAAAAATATACAATAAAAATCTACGTAATCTAATGCACAGTGCCCGCCGCTTAATAGGATCGCATTGGGATTTAAGATTTTTGATAACAATAACCGAATGATGAAAATATCCGATATTTAAAAAACAACACAGCTAAATGTTTATTAGTTAAAAAGCAGTAAATACACACAGAGTGTATCAGATTAACAGATTGTTAATTTAGAAAATAAAATTGTAGCAACAATATAAGCAAAAATGTCATAATAAAAGTTCTAATAAAACATTTAAAAAAATCAAAATAAGTGGAATAAATCGAAAATAACAGATGTGTTGCATTAAATAGTTAGTTGACACTGTTAATAAAAAGAAATCAAAAATAATGTTATGATGTTTAATTCACTGTTCTAAGAACTACATATTTCTTTTCAGTAATTTGCTGACACTAAAAATACAAAATAATCATATATATAAGACGTAGTTAAATTAAGTTATTCTATGAACTACAAATTACACTGAAAATACAACAAACTCAAAGATAACGTATTTAAAGATGTTTATGTCCGACTGAATGATAAAATAAAGTAACTTTATTTTCAATACTGTCAAAATAAGTATTTATATAAATTTACAAAATACACTTTATTGTTTATAATAATTACTGATATTTATAACACAATTATTGTTGCCACAAATACTTGTTCCAACAACTTCTTTCCTTTCTACTACAGCATCAGAACTTCGTTCTTGTTGTTAATTTTGACAGCAGTGTTTTTGCAAGTCAGGGGTTCCTCACGAGGTTTCTCATAATATATTTCGCCTAAGTTTTTATTTGTAAAGGTAGTTCTCGTATTTTCACTATCTTCGATGTAACCCTCTGTCACTGAGCTTGAACGCCAACCCCCGTGTCGTTATATTCTTTCTATGCTGGCTCCTGTGTTTACCAAAAGGCTAGCTGAGCTACGCCTGAAGCAGTGCCCTGTTAATAACCCAGAATTATTTAGCCCGTGATATTTGGCAACCACAGCCAGCACACCACCAATTTTGTGAATTCCGACGGGTTGAGCGATACATTTTTCTTTAGCGGAATTGATAAAAAACCTTTTGTGCGGTGTCTTGTCATGTATCTTCTGACAAGTTCATGTACATTACCATTTTTGGAAGTCCCTGGTAAAATTACAAATGATCGATCAGTTTTGGTTTTGGTGTCTTCAAGTTTGAGAAGAAAATGCGTTTTAAAGTATTGGACACAGATTGTTAATAATGTTAATAATTTCTGCCTTCTGCAAGCACCAACAACTCCAAATATCAGGATAACCTAGTGCAAATTATGTTTTTATGATATGTCAAAATGCTAAAGCATTCTTACCTTGTTAATTAAATGTTCCTTATTGTATTGCTTTTTTCAAAAATTTATCTATGTGATTTTTATATAATATCAGCGACTTTTTAGGCTTAAACCTTTTACCCTTACGTTTCAAATAAGGAATGACATTTGGAAATTTACTAATGTGAACAAAGTTCGCTGTTAAAATACGCTAGCATGCTGTCTTCACAGGTTGTTGTAATTTTCCAACTAGAACACTACTTCCGATATGCACTGTAAGTTTCTTCGTATAAATGCCTAGATTTTGCTGGTAATAGTAAATCTCTAGCAACAGCAGCAATTGTGATTATTTCCTTATTAGAACTTTTAGAACTGTACGCTTGCATCTTGCAAAAATTTTTACAAACAATATAATGAACAACTTTGTGACCAAGAACACAACAGGTACATCTACCTGCCTTATTTCACTAAATTTGTTTTTTTTTCCTTTAAAATGTAAAAATTAACTAATTCTTGTAGTCGGAAATAAAGCTTTGTATGCAACTCGTAAATAATTATTATTATTACTTACTTACGTATTGTGAAAATTTCAGCTAAAAAAATTATGCAAATTAAGTTATTGTTTATTTGTAGTAGCATACGTTCGGCCCGTTTTTCGATAAAGTGATAACGTTACCAGACTAATAACATTATCCGTGATTCCAATAAGCGGTGGGAACTGTACTATCAAAAATTGTAGTTAGTGGTTAACAAGACTTATGCTCTAGCTCTGGTCCTGCAAGTACTGAAGTTTTTCTTTATTTTATTCTTTCGGTATTTAACATTTCTAGCACTAACTAATTAGGTACACTACTTAAAATTTTTTTGACTGGATACTGAATTTAATTAAAATGTGCTGAACAAATTGTCTTATTAATTAAAAATTAGTATTTTATGCAAATTTGGTTTATTGTCATACTTATAAACAGTGCAACCATCTCAATACGTATTGCTGAATTGAGATTTGAGGTAATTAAAGTAAATATTTGTTTTTGGTATTTTAATTAAATGAAGAGGTATGTGACTATAGGACTACTATAAGTACGCTGTGCAATAAAAAATAATAAATTATGTCAACATTAGATCATCTTTACGTTAGCAGATATATTTAATTATCTTAACCTATAAAATCTAAACCTTGACATATGCAGTTACAATAAGAAATTATCTTTTTGATTTATATTACTTTTTACAGTCTTAAATGGTTCACCTTGGTTGCATGACAATGTACGCGATTATAAATTATATTTTAAAACTACCACCAATATTTTTTCATTTATAAAAACAAAATTTTTGATTTTTCTATTATTAGTTTCAATTACTTTACAACGTGGTATACATATGTGTGTACCCCGAAAATCAAGTGCTGTTTAATATCTTGACTGTAATCCTCTGATTAAGAAATACTTTAGTTGCTTTGTTGTAAACATATAAAAATTTATAAACCAGAAAATTGTTTTGTAAGTTTAAATTATATGAAATTCATTTAAAATCTTTTACGTCCTGAATAAATTACGTCTTAAATCACGACATACAGTATTGATGATTAACTGATTCAACAATTACTGCACATTTGTAAAACACATATTTTTTTAAATTAATAAAAAAAGTTTAAGTTCAATACGTTATCTTTTGACGTTTTTAATTTATTGTTAATTAGATCCAAAATAGATTGAAAATTTTTTTTATTACATATTCACATAGGTTTTAAGCTTAATTTAAAGTGTACAAAACGATCATTAAATATTTATAGAATAGTATTTCCACAAGAGCTTTTTACTCTGTGCTACAAACTATTTACCCATAATTGGTTCTTAGAAAATGTTACAAAATGAATTTGAATAAAATGTAAAAGTATTTTACTGTTTTAGATTTATGGTGTTGTTTTTAGGATGGTTTGATAATTTATTCACGTAAACGTGTTGTATTCAATGCCGTAATTATTAAAAAACTAAATTTTTAATTTCTGTATTGGTAATAAACCGCGTCCATTACTTGATACGTTTATTTTACAACTGGTTACGTTTAAATAAGGAAATAAACATTTGTCCGAGTTATAAGAGTTAATACCATACCGTTTAAAAAGCCGTTGTTGCTGCAGAATGAGATCATTGTATTGAAATGCACCTGATCATATTGTTAGAAGATAAGTAGGGTAACAGCCAGTGTATGATGTAGTAGGTAGTAGCTGTTGATATACGTAAAACATAAATAGTAAATAGTTTATCAGGTCGAATTAAATATGATTAGAACGTATGTTAATGTAAGAAGTTAAAACTAAAATGGCTTTTTTTATAAAAACGTATTGTACGTATTTATACACAGCAGAAATTTGGTTATATAATCTATATTATATACTCTTTGCTATAATTTAAGAATTGTTAATATTCATTTGTAAGGGTGGAATTGTACTCGAACTAGAAAATGCAATATAAAGCGTTTGCTTCAACTTTTACATATAAAAAAAAAAAATATATTATTTGTCTAATATTTAGGATCTGGTCTTATTTTTCGTAAATTAAATATGCAACATACACTATTACGGCGTACTCAGACTGCTGTCATGGGGGGAGGGTGTATTAAAGATAATATTAAAATAGAACTAAAGTAAGAATAGATGGGGAGGTTGAACTCCTAACAGAGGTTGTTCAAAGTTTTTGTCTAAATTTTTAAATTTAAAATTAGTTTAAACGCTTTTCTTTCGTTTAAATACTATGATAACACTAACCGACAGTTTTTTTTTTAATAACTTTTGTAAAAAATGAAAGCTTCCCCAAAAATAAAATGTTTCCACTACGTCTAGTTTTAGAGTTATAATTGTATTCCACTAGTAGATAAATAATAATTGCATTTACAAATTGTATTCAACAGAAGTTATAAAAAAATAGATAACTACAAAAATCGGGACATAACAAATACTAGAATGTTTAATTATGTCAAAAATACAAAAACATGTAACTGTATGTACACTCGTTTTGAAATAATCGAGACAAATGTTTTGTAATGAACAAAGCTTTTAATGGTGTAAGCGGGGTCAATACTTGAACCGAGAACATTGAAATTAAAGCACGAAAAAAAAACGAATTTTACTAAAAATAATATTTGCCATTAATGGGTACTTTTAATGTGTTATTAATTGTTGATTTTTGTATTGTTTATGATGTGAGTGTTTTGTACATACATATTTATTGTAAATAAACGCCTTAAACAATTATTTATATATTAAAAATCGAGAATAAATTTCTAGTAAATAGTAGTAGCACTATCTTTTCATCAATTGAAAGGAAAGTTTTTGTTTTTATCGTAAACCAATAGTTTGTCTAAATACCTAGTTTAATTAAATTCTAATTCGCAAAAACAATAATATTTCCTCAAACTATATGTAGATGTCCGGTTTAGCTGTTTTAATTTAATTGAAATAAAGCAATAGAAGTACTATTAGCAAAGTAAATTCCGAACCATTACATCAAATCGTATTTGTAATCAAAATATTTTTTTTTTATTTATTTGTCGGTCCTACAGGATTTGCTTGGCGCAAATAAAGATTACAATCTTTAAAAATGCAAGAAAAAATATCGATCAATATTAACGTAATAATTCAAAAGAAGCTGTTATGTGGTTTGCTGTAGCAGTAAAGATATTAGAATGATGATCAAACAATAAAAAATACTTACTTGAAAAATATAGTCACCAACGGTAGCATTACGTCCCCTAATATATTTACGTATGCGTTGGAATCCAGGCACCCTTCAACAGTCCAACAAACTCCTAGACCGCGGGAGCTTACCCAATTTTTAAATATTCACTTAGAAACGGTTGCTGTGTTTACAGAAATTTTGATGGTAACGAATCCCTCTTGGGCGAAATTTTTGTATAGGTTTATCGTTAGAACTAGCAAACAATTTTTTGTGCTGAAAATGACGTTTTGCATAAACTCATTAATATAGCGCTGGGCAAACTCTATACGACTTATCTTGTTTCTGTCAGTAAGCATCTCTTTAATTGCTGCCGCATATTTTTTTATGCTGTTATCACGAATTCTTGACTAAGCAGTAGGAATACAGTTAAGAAAACCTGTTTCTTATATAGCGCTTTTGAGAGTGAAAAATGAATTTTTCTTAGCGTGCACAATGAAAACCACATTTTGTGGTTTATTGAAAATTTTCGGCCTACCACTACCGACGATCATCTCAATCGTATACTCGGGGTTTTATTTTACACTTCGCGAAAATTCCGCAATAATAGGTACTTTTAAATCTGAAGTAGCGTGAAAAGGCATCTTCAATAGCAATCGAACTAATATAATCTGCAACTCATTATCTGATGTATTTAACCACCCTCAAATTTTTGCACAATAATTGCTGTTTACCCAATACTCGTACTACTGCGTGAATGCATCAAGAAAAAGGGGGAAACCAATTCCAATATTAGATGTTTTTCAGTAACAAATTAAGGTATGATAAAAAAATGGCAACAATCTAATTATTTGACATAATTTCCGTATTTTCAGGAGACGAGAAGGCTTAAAAAATCTTGTGAGTTAGTTACTTTTGTATACTATACTATATGCTATAATAAATAATATCTATACTATCTTAAACTAATTCTAAAATAATATTAATGAAATAAATTCTTCTTGTAAATTAGACTGGGTGCCAACCTGTAATCGAAATCAATTCAAACTCCTTATGTATGTTCTATTTTATCTAAACATGTCATCAATTCTCTACGTTGTTTTTTATTTTCTTACGTAGAAATTAGATTCAATTAATGGTTTCCAGAATTCCATTACAACGACATTTCTTCATTATTTATTAAGAAATTATTAAAACGGGCAAACCGGTTGTCTTAATATTGCCATGGACGGCAAAAAGTCTCGTTTTTAATAATTAAGTTTGTTGTTATAAAGTTCTTCTTTAGGAGGGGCAAATAATCTACTACAGTTATTTTTTCAATTACTTGAGTGGTTTATTTGCTTCTTCTAAAGAACTACTTTATAACAACGAACTTAATTAAACTCAATAGTAAAGGAAGACAAAAACAAGATTACCTGATAATTGAAAACGTTTGAGCTAAAGTCATGCAGTTAATTCAAAACTAACAAGAAACAAATTTCATCTCTCAACACCACGCTCAGCTTGTTTATGCAATACAACATGCTTGGGATGTCATAAACGAAGATTTCGTTGAAGCATTTATAGCATCTATAACTACACGGGTACAAGAATACATTACAACCAGGAGGGTTATATGCATTATTAGTTATATATTATACTATATATTTCCTACTAACTTTAGTATTATACATTAATAGAATATTTGCAGTTTGGGTATTTGTATCGTTAATTATTTTCTTACTAGGAATTAGACTCAATTTCATTAAAAAAAAATTTAAGAATTATTTGCGCCTTGCGAGTCTAGTAGGACCGGCAAATAAATAAGAATTTAATATTTTGATAAACAAATACAATCTGACTTAATGGTTTCTAGAATTGTTCTACAACGGTATTTGCTTATTACTTATTAAGCAATAATGAAATTTACTCTGTTAATATTAGTTCTATCGGCTTATTTCAATTAAATTAAATTAAAACGGGCAAACCAGACGTTTTTATATTGTTTAAGAAAATATAATTGCTTTTGTGAATTAGAATTATCTAATGAGGTAGCGACATAATTACAGTATTGTTTGTGTAAAGGTATTCAAAGAATATTATTAGATTTACGATAAAAAGAAAAACTTTCTTTTCACTTATGAAAAATTAGTGCTATTGCTATTTAATTGAAATTTATTATTAATTTATAATAAAATATTTTTTAAAGCGTTTATTTACATAAATATGTATGTGCGAAAACTTCACGTCATTAACAATACAAAAATTAACGATTAATACCACATTAGAAAGTACTCATTATTGAGAAATAATATTTTTAATACAGTTAGTTTGTGCTCATATTTTAATGTTCTCGGTTACATGTATTGACACCTGTTGCGTTGGGTAGGACCAACCCCGTTTACATCATTAAAACTTTTGTTCGTTACAAAACGTTTGTCTTTTTTTTAAACGAGTGTACGTATAAGAAAATTGCTGACATATCAAAGTTTTGCACAAATAAAATTATTTCTTTCTTTTATGTTAACTGTTGTCTTCTCTAATAAGAAACCAGCAATCATCTCTCATCATGACGGGATCCCACCTACACTGATACCGTTTTTCGATTCCTCAAATATTTTAATGAAAGCTTTCCCTCTGGTCATCAATGATCTCTCCTAAATAAGCAGGAAAGAAATCCAAATGTGACCGTGACATTCAGTAACTTAAATTTTTATAGTATTTTAGTCAATTAGCTAGGTAGTTTTTACTCGTTTGATTTCCCAGAAAATGTTTGAATGCTGCATTCTCTAAATCAACCGTGGTACGTTCAAAATTTTTATTTTTAAAACGATTTTTAATTTGTCGACCTACAAAATATTACTTTGCAAGCTTTTGCATTAGACATCTTTAGAAACTTATTTCTTATGTTGTTCAAAATTAAAATTTAAACATTGAGTAATAATTTTTTAAGCAAAAAATGTACAATCACGATGTATAAAAAAATTGTATATAAATTAGTGATGTTAAATAAACTCTATATTATTATTATTATTATTATTGTATTTAAAACAATTCCTTATTTTTAGTGTTTTCACAAACGGTCTAATCGATCCGAATTTAATGTGTAGAGTGGGTAGAATCGCCAAATTAGAATCTACTAACGGTTCAAATTTTATATTAGAAAGTCTAGGAACAATGTTGGTTCGTGAGTGTTCTTTTGTTATTTGGTAATGTTGCTGAACTGCTCGGCTATTCTACAAACGCAAAAAAACAATAATATTTTGTAAATCCTTCTTGATTTCCAAGCAATAAGGAAATAACATTAAGGTCATCACAGATAACAACGATGATTTGAATATTGAATGGGATTTAGTATAGGTGACATACTGTCATACGTTTTTTTTGTGTTTGTAGTCAGCCAATGGAATTGATGGTTTCGAGTTACCATTACAAAGTAAAACGGCGTTAGAACTTGTTTTCGACAAGTCGATAAGCAATCGTCATTCTTCAGACTTATATATTCAATTTTTATATTATACAAAAGTTTATTTACTTTAGTCCAGTAACAGAAGAACAGAGATTCCTATAGTGGAATGTAAATATTCGATTGTTTTAATCGAGATCCCAAAATTTGTGATTTTTTCGTTAAAGCTAAATCTCGTATCAAGTTAAAAAATTGGATGCATTGGAGTTGAATGCTTACAAAATATTGTTTACAACATATTTGAATTAGTTCACTTAAAGGCTTTTTTTGTGATTTTGTAACATATAATCCACAAATATAACAAAACCAAACTTGTGGAACACTGCTACAAATTTTCTTAACTAAGTGACATTTAATTCGTCTTTTAACAGACTGCGTGAACAACTAAACAATACATAAATCACTCTGCCTGTTGAAACATTTATATCTGCACGTACAGATTTCAGAAGTTTTCATTTTCAAACATGCTCAAGTTTTTTTAATGTTAAATTTTACGTTAATCTTAGTGAAAACAGATAAAAATATTATTTTGAAAATGTGACGTGATACCGTATCTTAGAATACAGTTGTTATGTTTAAAACAATGCAAAATACTAAAATTTCAGATTGTTAAGTTAGTTATAAAAATCGTGTCGGCTAGTGTAATTTATCAAATTGTTTTTATTTTGTTTTTTAAATTTTTGATCTTAATAAAATAAAAAGTATTTGTAGCCAGTTCTATAACCATATAGTCAAAATAATTAATCTTAATTATTCTATTAAGTTATTTAATATATAAATTTTTCGTATTTTCTTTTATGTGACTTGAAAACATAAGGTCTGTAATTAAAAAAAACAATACTGCCCTATTAATTGAGTACTCTTGGCAAGAATCTCATTAACACCGGCCTCAAAATTTGAATGTTATTGCACTATAACATCTAACCATTCTTCACCTTAAAATAATTGCTGCCTCAAAAAACGTTATGTTTAGATGATTCATTTTATTAAGAAAAAGTCCAGAATATGTCTTCTTTTATAAATTCGGAGAATAGTGAATTTTACCTAATAGATTTTTTTAAATGATAGAAGCTTGAGCACCTCCATGATTAACTGTTATGATTTTTTCTAAAATTGTGATCTTAGATGCAAATTATGAAATTTTGAATATGCTTGATTTGCGTTGTTTTGATCAATAAATAATTTTAAACTCTTCATTCTCCAGTTGATGTAGAGATATTTTGGATAGCATATTTCAAGCGTTGTCGCCGATCGTGATTTAAGTCAAAATTATTTGATTAAATTGGTTTTTGTCTAGAATTCTCACTCTTGCATCTGATTAAAGAAACTGGTGCTAATACAAAATTCTTTCTTTCTCAAATGACGATTAAGGCTAATAGTGGCAAATGAAATTTAATTAAATCAAATTTTTAATAATATAGCGCTTTATAATTTTGTAAATAATAATTTAAAAAATATCTACTAATTATACAAAAAATATAATTTTTTAATTCATAACCCAATTTTGTTATTAATGTTTTGGAACTATCCACAATGTTTAAAGTTTTGCAGGGTCGTAGTAAAAATATAAGTAGCAAAGTAAAAATAAATTAAATCCAAAAAAACCGTAGATGCTACTTACAATGTTATTCTGTATGGTAATACAGTGCGACAAAGTGAACAAAAGCCCCAGAAAATATGTGAATTAAAATCTATGTTATGGACCGGTAAAACTTCAACCAATCACAATTGAGAAATTCAAGGTGATACAATATTTGACATAAGTTCTATATCTATCGATTTCGTAGCGACTTGTCAATTGTAATTTTTGCAAATCATTGTTATTTTTGTTTACTTCCTTTACTACTCAAAAACATTTTTTTCAAGACTGCGATTTTCTTATTTGTGGAATTTGTACGTATTACAAATTTTATTTAACTTTGACGCTCTAATACTTTTTGTGTGGAATGTAATTTCTTACGCTTTTGTTTATTCGATTGAGCTGTACTACTACAAATAAAACATAATACTTACATTATTTTGATACTATTACAAATGAATTATCATTTATAAGTGTCAATGTAGATACTGAAGTAACGTAGTGATATCGATATTCTTAATTTTTGAATACGTTCATTATGTAATAATTTCTGTAATTATGAAAAATAAATTGTTTTTTTTCTTTGTGAAATAAAACAATTATTAACATTAGTTTATATTAATTACAATCGCAAATAAAAGAAAAAAAGCTGTTAATTATTGTAAGATAAATTCTCACGTAAATCATTGATAAACAACAACAAGAAACGATGTAAGTCGTAGTATACGTAAATCATACTTGCTCTTTAATACTTTTTGTTATAGATATTAAAGCATTGAAAGGTAGATACATAATTAATGTATTATACATCTTATAATCCGTTGAAAAATCTAAGTCATTTTGGTGTAAAAATTAACGTTAAATCACTAAAGAGGAAACGTGTTTTTCAAGTTCATACCTACTAAATAAAAATTTTGTCTCAATGTTGACTAATAATTAGCATTTCTAAAGGCCACGTAATTTATATAATCTACTTATCATGTTTAAATTTTTATACGTCTTTATCATTGTTGTAGCGGTTAATATAATAAAATGAAATGAACTACGTATTTCCTAAATTAGGTTTGTTTGACATAGGCTTATTATTTTTTACAGACCATTCTAAATTTTAAGAAACAGAACCAATACTATATACAAATTTGATCAAAATTCTAATTTGCAAAATATTTTTTATACTGGTGACACAATCATACGCAAAATTACATAACACTTTAATTCTATAGTGAAAAAAGAAAAATAATTATCCATTTATAATTCTAAATGTATATGTACATATTTAAAGATATTGTAAAAAAGTGGACAATTGTCGTAAAGCTGATCTATTAAACAGCCAAATACGTTCTGTTTATTTTACTATCATTGGTTACGAGCACAATTTTTAAAACGAATTATGTTATGCAATAATAAAAATGAAGATAAAAAATACAGGATAAAAAAAGATTTATGGTACTGATAAAAAACACAAAAAAAATTGAAAACGTTAGCACGTAATGCTAACAGCATTTAATTCATGTAGTTCTAGTACTAATTGAAAATAATTTTTTTTATACCAGTTAACTTTTAGTAGTATAAAAAATAACATTCTACATAGATTTTTTTATAACAAACTTTATAATTAAATGTTTTATTTTAAATGGCACAGTAACTACCCAAATAAATGTATTATTATTTTTAATTTTGCCAAAGATTTGTGTTTCACAATTATCATATTAAATATAGATATACTCTGTTTTTTTAAAAAAATGTGATTCGGTGTTGACAGGTCAAATTTACATAAAAAAAATAAGCAAAAATAGTTGACATATAACCTACATATTCGTAAAAAAACTTTATTTTGCTTTGCTGTTTTTCTATACTGTACAATTCCACGAGGACTCGGAGAGTACGTCATTTATTTGAATATTCTTAGAATAGACTGTTATCCATGTAATATAATAATGAAATATTTAAAAGAGTTTCAATTGTCACTCAAAAAACATAAATCTAGAGCAGCATCAGTCTGTTGAACTGAATATTCAGGTAATATCTTAGAACATGAAAAAACATATTCCACTATCTGATTGATAAATATTCTAAAATGATTTAAGAAAACAATTATTACCTTTTTATTTTAAATTATTGGATTGGTTAATATTTGGGATAGATCTTTTAATTTCTTGTCATGATTCGTATTACGTTTTCTGATGCTATTTGAATATGTTCTATCAACTTTGAGTCTATTGCCTACTGGGTTCTTGCGAGGCGTGTGTGTTTGTTTAGGTTCAAATATTATATTAAATGCTAATCAAATTCTTTGAATATGTAAACTTAGATATTCATTGAATAAATGACAAATTGTTTCTCTGGAACATGAATTGATGTTATAACAAATACTAACTTTACAGCATATTTATAGAGTATTCATTAAATATCAGGATATTAAATTAAAAATGGGATCTAAAATGAATATTCATTTAATAAATTAGTTTTTACAAAAACTAAATTTGCAAATTGTACAGTTTGTGAGTAACAAATTTAACATTCAGTAGGTACGAATAGTTTTAATGCAGAAAAAAATTTAAATCTCTATATTACAGTGTATACGTGATATTCATTTCCGTTTTTCTTAATTAATAAACGGAGTACATAATTTCTATATCTTTGATAAAATCTTTATTGTTGGGATGATTAACTGAATGGATTATTGGCAAAATGTAGAATGGGTTCTATTTAATAAAAGTGATACAGTAGACATCCTTTAATAAATAGTAGGTTATTAAATAAAAACGTTTACAAAGTAAAAACTGCGACACTCCGGTCGTAAGTCAATAAGGCACTTGTAAATATAAATCAACCTTTACAATTCATTTTTTATAAAATTTTTGAAGGGATTTGTATACATTTTGTAGGTAAAGATTTGAGTAAAAAAAGAAGTTTCTATTTAAAAAAATTTAAGATCAAATATGCACCAAAATAATATGTATAACAGGTAAGTAACACTTGAATTTACCTAATTTTTTGAAAAATTCAAGTGTACCTACAGTTAATCGTCTCTACAATCTACGCTCTACATTTTTCCATATTACATAAAAGCAACTCATTACTGACTAACAATAAACGTAAAATAATATTATTTGAATATGTGTAGACGTTCAAAAATACTAATATCATCAACTTCATTTTATTGTTTTTTTTTCGATAAAACTGTAATGCGGTATTTTTATAGGTTTCTGAGAGAAACTATTTCAACCTTCAACGACAACCTTACAAATTAATTAAAAAAAAAAAATACAGTACTTTTTTGCATTTTTCGAAAATTACGTACGACGAATATACCGTTTCTCTTACAATACGTCGTGCAACTCCGACCGCTTCATGATTACTGAATTGAAAGCATCGCGAACTGCAATAGCGAGAGCTCTTTTGCATGTTAAAACTGCATATGAAATCTAGTAGGGAATGTCGTGACGTCACATATAGAGCCATGGGCTCAAATAATTATAGCCCGAACATAAAAAAATTAAAATTGAATAACGACCATATTAAATTACTGTTTTAGAGTAATAAAAAGTATACGATATTTATACCTTATAAATATGTTTAAATATTTTATTTGTTTTAATAACGTCTGGAGGGCTCGCGCTTTAGAGCCGCCACTGGACAATACTACAGTTTTTTTCACGGCGAAAGTTTTTACTTTTCTGGTTCCGGTTTTCAACTGAACTGTTGGCGAAGCGTTTGCGAAACAAATCTTGACATACTTTTCAAATGGGAGATTCAAATCGACATGGTTTATGCTCTAGAGAAGACGGTCCAGGTCGTGGTTCAGCCGCAAAGTCAAAAAGTTCTGTACCAGGAGTTTTTTTCAACAGATAGTGGAAGTTCTACTTGAGTCTCCCCAGTAACATGAACAAGTTCAGCATTTTAAATAACCAGCGATGTGTCTGTGGTTACTGCAAGTAGGAAATCGCCTCTGTAAAATTGTTTTGGTTATACGCCCATATTCCACATTTATGAAAAAGATTGATGGCAGTAGACACTGTTGCATCTTGAACATAGGCATGCGCAAGGATTTCGCTAATTTTGCGTGTGTGTTACATGACCATTCAATAGCAGTAGAACTGGATTTGTTACTGACGCACCTGAAAATCGAATAAATTGGTGAAACCACGACAGGAAAGTTTCATCTAGCCACGAGCATTACATTCTGCTGTAGTTCCTTGTGGAGCACAATCCAGTGACTCCGGCTTCATTTTTTGTCAAAGAAATATCAACTATAACAGTCTGCTCACGTTCTGCTGAAGAGACAGATTCTACCTGTTTTCTTTCCTTTTCAGCTGTAGTTTTTTGTTAAATCTAGGTGACGTTTCATAAATCTTTTTACCCAATCTACGCCAGCCATTCTGTGTCGTGGTTAACTGTGATTCTTACTATTTTTTCTGCAAGCTGATAACTGAAGCTATCTTTCTTAAAATCAAAGTTGTTAAGCCAAATAGATGCTTTTCCAATTCTTTATTGAACAAGCTTTTCTTCTTCTTCTTTAGAAAATACAGGTTTATTACTTGCTGCTAAACCAATAACTATCTCACCCTTCTTGATTTTAGCCACATGACGCTCTAGTGTGGTCTGCGGAAAGCCATTTTGGGGTGCTGTCTTGTAGCCCGTTGTTTGGCATAGCACCGCATTTATGCACTTTTTCATACTCTCCACAGACCTGCTACCATTGTTAGTTTTCTTATAGAAGGTACAAACTATTATTTTTCACTGAAACAATATAATATTCAATCAAAATACAAATCATAATCACTCGTCACGGAAGGGGGTTCGGGTTCGCGTAGCGCTATCTCCGTTTTGTCTCAGTTTCTAGTGTTGCTTTGAAGGACTGATTGCATAAACTAATGAATTTTCATTAAATCATATTCACGTTTACACTAAAAATAACAACCCAGCAAACACTAGGTAGCTTAATTTAGTAGTTTATTGGGTATTGAAAAGTCATTTATAAGTAATTTAATTTTTTTCGTAATTTAAAAGTAGTCTAAGGTGACGTGTAGCAGTAATTTAAATGGTTACTAGTTTAAAAGTAGTATACGAAATAGCTTAGGAGTATTTCAGTATTGTGGTAGCATAAAAGTAATTTAATTAGTAACTTGATAGTAATTAAAAAACTAAACGTTGTAGTTTAATGGTAATTGAGTCACTACCCGGTAATTAGAAAGTAATTAAGGAGTAATAGAGTTGCTATATAAATGTTAAGCTAAATTATTTAAAAATAGTCGTTATATTTGCCAAACAGTTAGGTCTGCTATCAAACAATTGCTTGAAGAATGCATAGAAAGAAGGAAAGTGGCAATTATTATCGACAACTAAAAAGATTTTGTACAGTTTACGAAAATATTAATATTGGAAAGTCAAATAGCATTGGTCAATCTGCGGGATCCAGTAACGCAATATAAATATAAAACAAAAGTAAATATTATAACTTATGATACAAGAATATCAATATTGCATGAAATTATGTACCTGCCGTATCCAAAAATATTCGGATTATATAAACCACTAAGCAACTAAGACATGAATTATCCTGATTACAGAATAACAAAAACAACAAGAGTATAATTAACACGTAGTGATGCAAATGTATATATAGGACTAATTCATCATTAGTCTGATTGTCATGTGAAATATTTAATGGTTCACGTTGAAAGTATTAAACTACGAATAAGTTACTCGATTTTGTATTTAACATATATAACGTGTAGTTAGCATTTATTGTATTAGGTCAGGTAGAGTAGTGGTTAACACGTTTAGGTTGCAAGGGATTTTCCTGATGTTCGTGGGATCAAACCCCAGGTAAGTACTTAAATTAAATTCTAATTTTAAAAAAATCCCACAATTTATCAATTATGTGCGTCAAATTCTGTAAACGAAATAAATAAAAAATTACAGAAACAAATAATTAATTAAAAAAACTATTTTTTTAAATGTGTTAGTGGTTTTAATAATAATTTAATAGTTTTGCTAGTAGTTCAAAACAGTAGTTTAACAGTAATTCAATGGTAATATAACAACAGTATTTTAATGGTAGCTTATTAGTTATTTAGAAGTCAGTGAATTTTTAGTAGTTTAAGTGGTTGCTTAATGGCGCCCTTTTAACTGTTTAAATTACTACTTAAATTACCGTAATTTAATGGCAATTCAACAGTAATTTAAGTCCAACTGTGTTTGCTGGGAATAGTATTAATATGAATTACATACATGTTAATTGCACAAAGTTAGATCAAATGGCACGAAAAAATGTTTTCTCTATTTCGACATGAGAATTAGCAATTCTTACACTATAATCCGTGTAAGAATAAGCAAATTCTTACACGAATTTTAGTAATGTTAGTTTTGGTTGGTATCTCTGCATCGTAAGTTGATGTTACGTGAAAAAGAAATAAAAATTATTGGAACTTTGAACAATTGAAATTCAAATTTTCATGCAAAGATAAAATAAAGATGTCTTATTAATTTAAAGTTATTTACTTATAAAGGCATAAAGAGATAATTTCGTATGAGATTTTAGGTTAATGCATAAATTTCAATATGTCAAAGTGTAAGTGTTGCCAATTCAATAAAATATAAAAGTTTTACAATGTTGTTTTAAAATTAAAATTACACGGAAAATATCTAAATTAAATCAAAATAGAGAAAATAGTATAAAACACACGTCATAGAATACGTTTCAATCACTCTACCGCTTCATAAACTCGCCGCTGCGCGGCTCGTTTTTCGTCTGTGGAGAGTTGATACTTTGAATTTGGTTTTTATTAAGTTTTATTTACTTGTACATGCGAAGTTTTGTATTCTACACATTCGCCAATCCTTTTCGTCAGATTATTGGAGCAATTTATTTTAAAGCTAGATTGTCTAACATTTACCGTTTTTAATGTTTACTTATAAATTATAATTAAAAAAAACATAGTAATATAAATTTTCCTTGGCATGATTTTACAAGTAGGGAGAGTGGGGAAATGGTGTCTGTTTAAAAGTTAATGCTTATAATTTTGTTGATTATAGGTATAGAAGATTAAATTATATTGCATACGGTAGGTAATTAGGTACTTAAACACTTATCTTAAAAACTAATGATTTTATTACGAATGCTTACATTTTTTTTATTGGGAGTTTTAAAGAATGAGTAAATTATTTAATTTTTTTAATAAAATTAATTTTATTTAAAAATTGTTTTTTTTTAATTTGAATGGGCACGCGGATGGACACCTTGATAAACAAGGTGGGCATGTGATTTACATTTATAAAAGTAATATATATATACCTAATTAATAATTAGTACAGCACTAACGCGGACGCTCAAAATGCTTAGTCAAAGGTGACACCGAAGAAACTACTGAAGAAGTTGCGCCGGTAGAACCACCAACGAAAATTACGCCAGGGGATTTTGTTTGACAGCAAAAGGATTTTGTTCTTACTATTTACGACTTTGACAATGACAATTCTGGCTGTAAAGTCGAAGACTTACCTGCATTTCCAACTGAACTTGATGTTTTCCAATGCTTTGTTGACATGGGCAAATTTACATTAAACAACAAATATATGTCAAACGTTTTGAATGCGTTTTAAATACATACATATAATAAAGAGTGGTGATAACATATCAGTTGCGAAATATCTTGCAAAACAAATAATAGCAATATATTGCGTGTTTTTAAGTCGATGAGGAAGAAGACCTGCAGAGGACAAATGCGATCTGCGTCTAACGGAAAGACACTTCTTGAGTATAGTGCTAGTCATAGCAAATAAAGAGTGTCCAACAGAAAGATGCGTCGTGTGCGAGAAGACACAGAAGCGATCAGAATCTAGACAAATGTGTAGGTACTGTATTTCGAAGTGTATCACACAAAAAAGAATCTTACGTCTTTTTAGAATTAGAATTTATATGTATTCTTGAATAACCACATTCACATCTAATTATTTAGTTACAATTCTTAAGAATATTATTACAGTTTATTGTATTCATTGAAAAAAGATTGTTTTTGTTGTGCTAAATATATTTTTGCGTTAGTTGCGTATTTCTACGTTTACTTATCACTATTTATAAATCTAATGGGGTTTATCATTGATAAACATATAACTACGCGATGGTGTTCCAAGCGAATTTATTCGTAAACTCAAAACTGCTCAGAGCGAATATTTTCGTGATCGCTTTTTTTGAGCGTACAGAACAAGAACTTTAAAAATCGTTATGCGCAACAAAAGAGTTAAGCAAAAACGCTATGTCATAGTTTGCATTTTTTCTATAGGCATGTGACCTTAGACAAGAGTTATATTCTTTATGAAATGCAGTTTTCAGGAGCTCATAAAAAGTTATATCCAGTGGCTGTAACGCATTGGACGTATGAAACGTGTCGTTCTAAAATCAACTTCGTAGAGGCCAATGTTAAAATTTGTGAATGTTGTTTTGAACGCCCTTTTCCTTTTACTAATTTACCATCTTTTTTTGTGGTTTGTGTTGCAGCAGCGTTTATTCCAGATGTACTTGGTTGTATATGGTCGATTGTGTTATTTGTTGTTTGTTCAAAAAAGGTTCCACGTTTGAGGTTCAGTTGCTGTAATTTCTTTTGTTGCGTTTTCAATATTGGACGTTTATCAGGGTTTACAGGAAAAATACCTGTTGCTGCAAAACTACTGCTTTATTATCAGTGGCAACCTTGTGCTCTAGTAAAAAGGCTAGCAACATTGTAAGCAAAGATATTTTCATAATTATTTGTTTTCATGTACCTACAGTTCACGCTCAATATGGTAGGCGGTTTTTAATGACCTAAAAAATGTTATGTCCAGGGACTGGATCCTATGAGGAGCACGCGGTGGCAACGTAACGATTACAATACCACTTGACCGACAAAACTTGTATATCTTTAAGAAAATATGGCTGCTGTGATTATCCAGTATCAACAATACTGGATCTTCCACAGATGGTTAGACGTGTTTAGCGAAATGATGAAGCCATTCTTCGAAAAGTTCTTCCATCAATCAACTTGATTTTGAACATCGATAAATAGAGCCAGTAGGACCATCTCAAGTTGTGGGGTCATTCGAAGTCTGGGGTAGATAAACATAAGCGGTACGTAACGTTCAGTAGCATTTACGCAGCAGCAGACTGTGATATTTTTACCGCGTTCACCACTTGCTTCTGTTCTTTAGAGGCCAGAATGTTTCCCGGTTTGTGGACGGTAGTCACACAGGTTTTATCTACGTTAAGTATATGGTTAGGACCAAACTTGTGTTTCTCCATTACGGTTAATAAGTTATCAAAAAACATATTTAACTCATTTTGATTTAGAGCTATAATTTTGTTCAAACTTGTTGCTTCCGGTCTTTGTACGCACTGACGTTTTAGAAAAGAATAAAACCAGTTCTCTCCAGCCTGTTTTTTGTGATTATTAAAAGGGTGTTTCATGCAATTAGCTTCGGCATGCTCAAACACAGCTCTTCTTAATTCTGCAGGTGTTAAACCATAAAACTGATTTGACAAGCTTAGCACATGCTCCTTGATTTTGAACTACTGCTCAGGATTAAGAGTATTCCACCAAGACGTAGACGGTAGTCAGTGCCATGGTGTTTCACGTGATCATGCAGAGACATTACAGGGACACCATATTTGGCTGCAGTGGGGCGAAGTTTTGCTCCATTAACAACTTCCTTCACTGCATCATTCATTTTAGCAGCACAGTATGTAATTTTCGTTTTTTGCGGCGGTCACATCTGAAGAATCAAACAATTGTTAAAAAATTTTATGACATAAAGTTGTGTAGTCTAATACCGTATACCTTCGGAAAATACCGTACAGAAAGTACCATCTTTACCCGACTTTACTATTTAAAACAACAATAAAAAGTTTCACCATGAAACGTAATAAAATAATTTTTGGATAAATGGAGCAATTATTTATTAAAAAACTCACAAGCTTTTGAACGTGGTTTACGTTCTTCTTCAGGTGACAATTAATAAAATGACAATTATAAAACTAAAGTAACTAGAAAAAACAAATGTTATAATTATAATTGTCATTTTATTAATTGTCACCTAATGAATAACGTAGTCCACGTTCGAAAGCTTGTGAGTTTTTGAATAAATAATTACACCATTTACCTAAAAACTATTTTATTAACAATAAAAAATACAATAAAATAAGAATATTTAATAAAAGACATCTACATCAATTAATAGAAAGACTCTTACTAAAAAATCATACAGATAATTTATAATCGGATAACGTGTTGATTATGGTAGGGGTACAAAGAATAATTCCTTAAAACACAATGTGGCGTACTATGGCACACGTTAACTGCGCGGCTAGTGCTACTTTGTGTCCGATCTTTTACAATTTACAATATCTACACATACATTGAAGAAAAACAAATATTAAAGTGTTGATTTTATTAAAAACATTTAATCTTCTTCCGTTGCTAATACATGGGGTGGCCTTTCTCGACCACGGCGTTTGTAGGTAGGAAGAACACCTTCAGTTTCTTTAAATATTTGGACATGCCAAAATAAAGTTTATTGCAGACAATTGTCTATGAGGATATTGCTCAATCCACAACCTACGTGTGGTGTGCAGATTATAATTACAAGTAGTATGTAAATGGCTATAGAGATGAAAACATCAAAAGCTGATTTTATACCTGTGCAATTCAAACAAATTTTGAATAAACCGCGGGATAAAATCACAACGTAGAAACATTGTAAGGTAACAAATCAATAAATATTATGAAGTACGAGTACGTTTACATGAATCACTTAACATTGACTAAAGAAATCCGTTAAAACATCGAGACAGAAATAAATCAGATCGTAGAACTCAGTTCTAAGAAGCTGAATTTTACATTTAATTATCTAAAGTCTTATTTTGGTGACAACAAATATAAACGTGATCGTGTACACAAAGTACATTTTGTTAAACTAGATCAGTAATAGTGCTAAGAAATAAGCATTACTACAATTTCCATTTGTTCAGATAGTCAAGACCGGCCTGAAAACTTTATTTGCAAATATCTCAAAACTGGGTCACTTTAGACCAAATATTTAAAGGAAAAATTTACATTCAACGCCACAAGGAAACTACTCCTTAAGTTTGTAGTTTTATTTCAGATACACCCTGTATAAGATTATTAAAATTAAATGGTTACTAAAGAAACAAAATACATTAATAAATGTTCTTAATAGCACGTGATTATTACAATGAATTACAAAAACTTACCTTGATTTTTTTGCACTATTACAAACATTAAAAACTGCTATACACACTAAACTATCATAACTTTTCAATGAATAAAAAAAAACAAAGATGTCACAAACACAACAGTGTTTTTAAATGTTGTCTCTTTCTATCTCTAAACATGTGCTATATTTTTTAAAATTGTCACTTGTATTAGACTTAAACAAATCTGCAATTACATTAGAAAGTCTGTGCGGTTATAAAAACTCTTTTGGTTTTTCAGATGCAAGATGTTCTAACTGACTTAGAAGCGTGGATCCTGTTAGATTTTATTTTAAATGTGCCCTATGTGTCAAATATTATAGTACAACTAATAGCATTACGATCAACTTTTATGAACTAATTCTTTAATACCTGAAGTACGCTTTTTGTTAATTATTATTTAATCGTTGTAAACTAAAGTACAATTAATAAGCGCATGGAAATCATTTGTGGATTTCCGATTTCAAGTGGGAAAACTTTTACATGATAACAAGTTCACACGGCCTTTCAAATTATCAAGTTATCGTAAATGTATTATTCAAGTTTAAATCGTATAAAGCGCAAACCGCAAAACGTATATTTACTTTTCCATGCTTATATAACAGGACAATTAATAATATAAGCTAAAGATAATTCCAATTACGCGGACAAGGTTTAAAAACGGAAGCTGCCTGCGCTGTGATACACTGCATGTGGGTGATCAAATTAGATCTGGAAAACGTTTATTGAATTAAAAATTTCTTTCAATTATAAAAGTTATATTATTTCAAATCATTCATTTCATTTACTTGAATACTGTACTGTTTAGTAACTTGCTCATCACGTCGAATATTTAAATGTATTTTCACTATTGCGTTTGTGGAAAAATGGTATCATTACCAGTTATAAGTTTTCTAAGTAATTCAAGGTTACATTACATGTAATGTTTTTTTTTGTTTCAACTAAGAATAGATTAAATTAATTTCGTGATTGACATTTACTGAAATATCCATTGTAGGTACTGTTAATTATTGTCAAAAAATATTTTCTATGTTTTTCTGTTCTTATACGTGATTAGTTATTTTTATTCGCCTACTTAATGCGGTTTATGGTGTTATCGTAATTGTTAGTATCGTATGTAATTTCATAAATATAAAACAATTAACTTGTACTGTTGCAAGATGGATAAATAGTAACTAGTTTAAATTCATCTCTTTCAATTTAAAACAGTACAAAATGTTCCGACAAAGTTTAAAAAAATACTAGATTCTGTAATTGTAATATATTTTTTTGATGTCTATAAAGTCGTGAAAGTACTCTGCTTAATTTAGATTTGCAGTTTTTTGAGTTAAATAAATTTTACCATTTGTTTCTAGTGCGGTTCAGTTTATTTAAAATATGGTTTAATTAAAAAATGTTTTTATCGTAGCATAGATCTTTCACATTTTACTAATATTAAAAAGAATTATACCTGACCAAATTTTATTGATATGTGTATGATAGTTTATTACAATCCTATAAAGAATATTACTTGTCAGTCAATAAAATATTAAAATGTGTTTTTGTTAGTTCACGCACTGGTAGTTAAGTAACTACGACTTACATTTTAAGATATGTTTAAATTGCCACAATAAGTTTAAGTATATATAACTATACTAATGACAATTTTAAAAATAACTATAATTGTAGATACGTGTAAATATAACATGCAAAAGTAGAGTATTATAATGGTATTATTAATGTTCTTTGACTTTATTCTACGTGTTAAATTAAAAGTAATACAAATCTTAGGAAGGTCAATATTGAAAATAACGAAATGTTTACTAAGATAACACATAAGACAAAATCTCGTTGACCATGAAATGTAAGCATTACATCAATTAGTTTTTGAGCGAGACAAAATTTGAAATACAGCATTGGGTTCTATAAAATATAGTTTTTAGAACTCTGCCGGTTTTTTCTAACATGATTGGTTTTTTTATATCATCCTAAAACTTTTTACGATATTCTTAGAACATTTAAAAATTTTATGGTAATATTTTTTACCTACATATACAAAAGTTCATAAGTTCTTTTTAAATCTTTTGAATATTGAAATGGACAAAAAAACTCCTTGAACGAACTACTTAAATTCATAACTGCAAGTAATTTTTTCGTAATATTTAAACAATGTCTTAACTTTTTTAACTAATAAGCAAGAATGAATGTAAAAAAAATATTGCAAAAACGCGTAATTGATTTTACTTTTATTTTTAAAAAATTGAGTGGAATGCAATACACTTATCGGTTTTACCACGTATTCAGGTTGTTAACAAACTATTATTCAAAATTAAATGTTTAGAAAAAAAGTAGTTTTTAAAAACGTATAAAAATAAAAATGTAAAATAGTTTCTTATATAGCAAGTTTTTTTTTATTTTTTATTATATACTGCATAAATTGATTCCAGGTCATCTGTTGATAGTACCACAGCATAAATTTATACTGTGATAGTACATTAGCCTTTTTGATTACTTTGGCTTTTATCTATATTTTATTATTGTAACATCTACAAGCAAAATTATTAATTGTTTCCTTTCTGTAATATATTGTTTATTACAACTAATTGTAGTACTCTTACTGATAAATCAAGAACCTATCCTCTACGTGCTGTTGTGGTTCCAAGTAAAGAACAATTTAATTCAATCCTAATCGGTGCAAGTATACACAAATGACTATTTGAAAAGTTGAAGGTCATAAATTTCTTGTTAGGAGTTGACGCTTACGTGTTCATTTTTCAACTGAAGGTTACCGAGGACAATGATCAGGTTTCCAGTAATAAAAACTCTTTGAAATATCGAATTTAAAAAATAACTGTCATTTGGTGTATACTTAATTAATGTGATTAAAATTCAAGAAATTTTGTTAGATTTTGGTAACCTTTTTTAGTGATTTGGAGAGACAAAACTGAGATAAAAAATGGCACTATGAAACATTAATTTTAAAATAACTTTGTAGATGTTGCAACGATTAGTTTGCTAATTAATTTTGTTGCCTTTCAAATAATTTTTCGAGTTACATCGCAATTAAAATTTAAAACGCACTATTGTTTTTTTTATTAATTTAAATGTTTGGCAAAGAACGAGGTACCTTTTGGTATTTAACATACACGAAATTAATTAACGGTTGACGATGTTAGATGATAAGTATATTGGTACGTTTATATGAAATTTGGAAATGTGTGTGTTAGTTCATTAACTGAGATAAGATATGATTAAGTTAACTACAGATTGGATTACATCAATACAATTAAAAAATATATGAAAAGGTTAAACGTTTTTTGCACTTTCATTATATTGTGCTTAGATTGTATCATACGTACATATGTAGTATGTTGTGTTCTGGTTTTTAAGTTTCTATCTTTTTGGTATATCCATTTCTATGTTACTATGAAACTGTTCTTAGAGGTTCTCGAATGTCCTACGATTAGAGAAATAACTTCGAATTGCTTAATTTAAGCAAACAGACTTCATATAATCTTTTCAATAAATATTGAGTTCTTGTTTGGTTCACTGAGCTCGTTACAACAAACTATTACTTACCTATAAGGAAAGTATAGGGATTGAAATTTTGTTTCAAAACATTTTTTTTTGCGTTTCAAAGTCTCCTGAATGAGAAAAAAAAATTTTGACAAAAAAAATTGTGAATCTGTGTGTGTGTGTGTGTGCGTGTGTGTGTGTGTGTGTAACGTTGTACCCACAATAACTCTCGAATCAAAAGTCCTAGTAACTTCAAATTTGGCTTGGAGCTGGCTTTTCATATTCTCTTGGTTCTATCAAAAAATGGGTCTGATAAGAAACCGAAAGTGAGTGTATCCGCCATTTTTAACAGTGTTTCTTATATAATTTTGTACGTATATAAATTATTGGAATTATTTTTACTGTTTCTTCCTTTAAAATGAATTTCAAACATAAACTAGGTTCGAATTCTGCCTGCAACGATTTTTTTACATAAAAATTTCATATCTTGACTGATTTTTACTGATTTATTAAAGGGGAAGGCAATATCGAGGCGCACAAATGTAGGGGTTAGTCGATATAGCAGCATAACTTCATTTTACCATATTTCGGTTATATCTTAATGAAATCGAAAGAAAAAAATTTAAAAAAATTATAGAATGCTAGGAAGTCAATACAAATGTGTACATATCACTTTAAAGTGGTAGGACGAAAAAATTTTTAAATAAAAATTGTCGAATGTGTAATACTTAGTACTTTTACTATTATTTCTTTTAAGTAAATAAAATTAGAAACTTAAGTTTTCTGAATTCTCTTTATTCTTTTGACTTTTTTTTCCTCAATTTGAAAATAAAAAATATGTAGAAATTCCTTATAGGAATGACGTATGACGACCACACCAGTTTTTTTATTTAAAAACAACAACTTACATGCGCAGTTTTAATTAAGTTTACGATTCATTCAAAAAAGAAAACATGTTAAACATTGCTTACGTAGGTATTTTTGTTTAAATGTATCCTAAGCAGTCTCGTAAAACTGATATCACAGTGAATAATATTCTAAACCAGATAACATAAAAGTATAAAAACGAAAAAAAAAACAATGCCAAATATTGAAAACTGGATTGTTTAAACCTTTTCTTTAAGTCAGTTTTTTTAAATGAAAGAAACATGAATGAAATACGTAAACCAAGTTTTGCTTACTTCAATAATTTTTTAGGACAAATTTATTTTAATAACTATAGATATTTTGGATAATTCATTATATCCCATTAAGAGAAACGTTTACTTGAATAAGGTGCATAATGCAAATTAATTCTCTTTATAATTCTTAAAATTGTTTAAGTTTCACGAACATCTTATACTACAACAAACAAAATAAATTTCTTAAAATAATGACACTATCACGATGAAATTAATTGTTTTACCTGGATAATAAGATAGCCCGATGAAGCAGACACTGTGTCTGGGCGAGCATTCGGCCACAAACTATATTTTTGCATATGAAACTTGTCAAATGTCAAAAAAAATAGAAAAATATATTTACTTTTTGGAAGCATTAGTCAAGTAATGATTGCAAAATAAGTAAAACATAAGTTTAAAAAACCAACAAAAAACACGTTAAAAATTTGGTTGCAAATGGCTGAATGCTTCCCATATCTAGGGAGCAATCGGCCAGAAGAAGGAATGCTTTCAGCCACTTTATTTATTTTTTAAAAAACTTCATTAAAAAGAAAAATAAAATAACAGGTGTGCAAAAAATGTTTATTTCTGAAAAATACTTCACACATAAATATCAAAACCGTAACAAACTAGTTTATGATCGAACTACTAACATCAGGCCCGGATGGGCCATAAGGAACACCAGGAGAAATCCCGGTGCGCCGGTCCATTTAGCGCCGTTGTCGCCGGGAGCAAAAATGCAATGTATCATAGATGTACGAATATACATCACATGCGTAAACAATAATCGCTGGAAAACGAACTGTCAAGCCATCAAATTGAACGAAACGAAATTAAACGCATTTGTATTGTGCGAAAAAATGCTAAAAGCTTGATGTTTTTGTTCAAAAAAAAGAAATTGTCTCTGAACTTGTTAACAATCTATCTGCATCTACGGCTATGACTACGAGTGTTGAACCTGTCTGAACCTATTAATATTCCATCTACAAGTACGACTACGAGCGTTAATCCTGAACCTGTTAATGTTCCATCTATGACTACGACTTCTAGTTTCGATCCTGAACTTGTCAATATTCCATCTACGAGTACGAATGTTGATCCTGAGTTTGTTGGTAATCCATCTACGAATGTTGAAGGTGTTTCAATTTCTGAATTCGACTATTTTAAAGTACCAGATGCTCATACACGCAAAAAATTTTTAAAATTCCATTCTCAGCAGCCCACAACTGGAGAATTTCGGAATTGGAGTAAAACGTTCACTAACAAAGACAAAAAGCGTGTATGGTTAACGTACTTTATAGAAAAAAAGCGTTATACTGTTCTATATGTATAGCGTATGGTAACGCTGATGGTTAAAATGCGAAAAATGTTTTCATTCGAGGGTTTACAGATTTTAAACACTATTATGACCGTATTAAGGAACACGAAATTAGTCACGAACATTCAGTCAACGTTGAGGAAATTTTTTAGATGAAAATAATGCTAACGTGCAACATTTACTTCAAAACGAAAGCGTGAATTTACGAAAACAGCAAATACAGTTCAAAAGAAATGTGCTCTTGAGAATTATAGATGCAATCAATTGCATTGGGAAATGTGGCTTGAGCTACTGCGGTGATAGAAATGAAACCGCTTATTTATTAGAGAATCCTGAACTAGATCGAGGGATTTTTTTTGAGCTCTTGCTATTATTACAAACATACGATCCCATCTTAAAATCCCATCTTGATCAAGCTATTGCAGACAGCAAAAAATCAAAGGATATGGGTAATAGAAGACGCACCGGGTTTATTACCTTAATTTCAAAAACTACGGTCAACTACATAATCGTCGCAATTAAGACCTTAATGCAAAAAATGATTGCCGATGAAATTAAAAAAGCTGGAATGTTTTCTGTACAATTGGACACAACTCAAGATGAAGCTGTTAAAGAACAGTGTTCTATTGTAATTCGGTATGTGAAAGATAAAGGTATAAAAGAGAGGGCAATTGATACTATAGAATGCAATTCTACAACTGGGCAAAACATGTGCGAGCTGTTTAAAAAAGTTCTCCTAGAAAATGAAATTGATGTAAAAAACTGTATCGGTGGTGCGACTGATGGAGTTGCAAATATGCAAGGCGCATGTGTGGTGCACACGTATTAAATTTATTTGTATCAGATATTACTAGAAAAGTCGCCCCAGCGATTAATTTATTCGGAGTGATAAATGAAATCGCAATATTTTTCAAAGAATCGTACCAACCTATTAATGTTTGGAAAAAAATTTGCGGTAAAAAAATGTTGTCAAAAATTAACGAAACGCGGTGAAGTTGCTTTGGAAAAAATTTTTGAAAAATTTAATAATGGCGACAAATCTTTATATGTTTCTCTAATTGAAGCTCTTGTTGAGATAGAAAATAATGATCATTTTTCGTCTGATGCTCGATTTAAAGCACGCAATATGAAAGAAAATTTACTGAAATACGAAATCGTTCTTACAAGCCAGATTTACTTGAGAATTTATGAAATTTCCTCTCCATTATCAAAGTATCTTCAAACCTCTGGAATTGATTTTATGAAGTGCAACGATTTAGTAAACCATTTTTAAAAAAATAAAGTCGTTCTCCAGAGATTTTAAAAAAGTTAAACGCTCAGCGGACACATTTGTCAACGAAATGAATTCCATATTGGAAACAAAAGAAATTGACGCCACTATTGAAACAAGTTTACCTGTCAAGCGAATCAAAATTAGAAAAAAATGGCACATGAAATACTTTCAACATCAGAAGACAATGCTTTGTCGAAACAAAAAGACGAAAATGAAATGTACACGATCAATACCTACAACGTGATACTAGATACTGCTGTCACTAGTATCAATGAACGTTTCAACTCAAGTATGTATCGTACATTTGCGTACTTAATTAGATCCCAAAAATTTTGATGAAATTAATGACGAGTCCTTACAAGTGGAAACTCTTCACCCACTTAGTGACGCTTTGCAGAAGTTTGACCAAGAGGCAACACCGCAAAATTTAAAAATTCAGTTATTACATTTCGCTGTGAACTGGAATGCTTTAAAAAAAAATTGACCGAGACATCTAGTACCGTTGCAAATCAAGAATATAATTCAACGTCAGATTCCGACTTGGACGCGGAAGTTGATCCATGCGAGTGCGACGAAAAAGATTCCGATTCCGATGATGAAGTTTGTTTCAAGGAATGTTTTCGTAATTCAGAAAATTTTTGTAGAAACTGCGTCACTTGTTGCTTTATTGTCCTAGAAAGCTACAGCCTAACATCAGCGTATTCCGTGATTGGATTGACGTACAAATACCTAGTGACTCAATCGGTCGCACAAGTGGCATGTGAAAGGAGTTTCTCTTAGCTGCGTTACATAAAAAACCGTCTACGTACAACGATGGCCCAAAATCTTTTATCAAGTTTTATGTTAATGAACATCGAAAAAGACATTTTATGCAATATAGATTTGTGTGAAATAATCGATCTTGTTGCGAATCACTCGAAATTATTGAAAAAACAGTTGTTGTTTTAAATATAGGTAGGCCTATGTAAAAATAATAAAATATAGAAATATACAGACTAGCTTTATTTTATGTAAATCCCTATCGCAAAACGTGTAAAAAGCGACGAAAAACCATTTTATCGTATGTTTTCGAGAATAAGCAAAAGTAAAAAAGCTAGTTTTGAATATGCTGGCGTCGGTCTCATGAAAATCCCGGTAACTTTAAAAACGCCCATCCGTCCCTGACTAATATTATAACAAAAGTGAAAATAACACATTTATTTTGTCGTTTAAAAATCGTCACATGTCGTTTATGTTTGCCTTTAAATTTTACTAACACAAAATCTCCATTATTCAGATTTTCTGTACGAGCTTTTTTAATATCTTCTAACTCATCACTCAAATTTTTATCAGAGTTGTCATGGAGGGATAATGCATCGCTTTCTGTAGATGATGAATCCGATTGGTCTTGTTTTCTTCATTTTTTTCTGCTCCATCATTCTGGTCATTTTTAAACTCCTTAAGTTCACCTTCCATGTTATTGATTAAATTGTCCTCATTTTCTTTAGGAAAGGGTTGATCAATAACGGTACTTGGAATAAAATCCACGTTACTAAAAACTAAGCGGTCCAATGGTTCTCATCTTTGCCTTAAAATTATTTATAATATTTTCTTGTAAATGTTCTTAAATATGCGCGATGGGTTCATTAAATACGAAAATGCAAAGGGCTCGAAAACTACGACATCTAATGGCGAAACTTAGCAACACAATTCCATTTTCCTTGCAGTATTTGAAGTTTGACTCGTTGTTTTCAATTAATAAAAAAATATGACCTTTACGAGAGCGACCCGTACGTTTTACTCCATACTTTAACACAGAAAGAGGCAGATCGGCAGACATGAAGCCAGACTTGTTTCCCAAAGTCAGAGTTGAAACTACCCAGTAAACACAAAATTGATAATGTTTAGTAACAGTTTCAAAACAAAAAAATTATGATTCACTCTTGTTTCAAACATAAAAGAAACCTAACTGCAATAAAATAGCTATAAGTCCATCGCTGTTTCACTTATTTGAATCAGTATAGTTTCGGTATTTTAAATTCAAATCTGTTGCAAACTAAATGTTGTATTCGGTTTACGTTTTAAAAGCTTGGTTCTTGAACTGATACTAAATGATCGATACATGTATGATTTTTTTGTTTCAATAATGAACTAAAACAATTCTTTCAATAATATAATAATACATTTTCAAATGCACGTTTCAAATTTTATTGCACAATAAATATTTTTAAATACAATATCACATTGAGTTTTTTACATATTGCAACTTTCCTGAATGCGGTCTTTTCACGGAAGCCTCAAAAACTGCATCAGTTACTGTTGGGTAGCAACTTTTAACCGCATCTGTAACATAGAAATAAATATTTCATTTATATACATACATAATCATAGAGTTACACAAAATTAATTACATTTTTTAATCGAAAACAACACAAACTTAATATAAATATCACTTTAGCAAAATTAGAAAGTTATAAAAACACTGTGAATACCTTTAGCTGTACATAATCGTATAGAAAACTTGAAGAATTGAACTGTAATTATAAATCCTAAAGTATCATCAGATTTACGCAATAATCTACCTTAACGCAACCATGTGTGTTAATTTACATTTTTTTTATACAAATTAAAACATGATACATAAAGAACAGAAATGATAATAATATCGATTACATTTATGGATTATAATAAAATGTTTCGACTTACCGTTTATTGTTCCATTTCGTAATTGTACACACAGCATCACTTATCAAACTACAACCGAACAAGTGAAAAGATATCAATTTGCAGCGCAAGCGTTGACGACAGTAATCAAAAATATAGCAACGACTAATGCTGACTAATCACAAAGTATTCGTTTTTCCTAGAACGATTCCACTGTTTTGAAAATAATTCAATCTTATTTAATCGATCTTTAACCAATTCTAGTTATTCAAAAAATATTCGGTTTTAATAAATCCGTTTTTAGACGGTTGCTGATCATGGGAAAAAATTGCAAGTACTGAAACGGTTTAAAACTGATTGTAAAAAATCGGAACTCTTTCAATTTATTCACTGTCAGTTACATGTAAATGATATAAAAATGGAACTAACACAAAACAACGTAATGAAACAATTGTTTTAATTTTGTGACTGTAACAGTTTCAATCCGTGTTTACTGGGTAGAGCATCAGCGATAAAGTCCTTGACATTTCTAGCCTTAGGAAAAAGATAAGCAGAAGGCAGATGCACTAATGATTCTAACAAATGTCACAAATTCTCCTCTTTCAACAGTTTGCGAAACTTGCTTTTTTGGTATTAGATACAACTTTTACTGGTTTTATCACGGTTGTGACTCCCGTTTCTGAGATTAAATATTCTTTCCGGTGTAAACTGGTAACAATTCAGTACATTTTTCAAGTTTTTAAACCAACTTAAACTTATTGAAACCTGTGCTTCTACCCAAACTAGTGTTTTCTGGCTTTCTTAAATATAACCTTGGGTGACGTCGCCATCCGTCTTTTGCTTGTCGTTTTTGATACCACTGTAGAAGATTTTGGGCAATTTGGCAACAGAGAAGCTTACTCATAGGCTAATTTTTCAATCTAAATGTATCTAAGTCTATAATTTAAATCGGAGCATTTTTTAATTTACTTTTCTAGCTCACATTTCTGATCCGTTGTAAATACTTGTCTATTTGTATCTTTGTTCGCATACAAATCACTTTCATTGCCAGGGTCACCCAAATGTAGATTTTTTCGCAAATATTCCTCTTTAGTTTTTTTTATATTTTTTTATTCGACCTCGTAACGTCGATCTCTTTATACCGTGGCCTCTGACAGCTTCTCTATACCATTAAAATGCTTAATAATTGCTTGTTTAATGCTATTTTTATCTATTTGGTTTATATTGGTTTTTAAAATTCGAAAAAAAAACAAAACTTTGACGGAGTCGAATGCACATCAAATGTAGAGCCTAAGTGCTCTCCAGTTACCAAGTGAAGAAACGTGTTTGTAAAGAAACATTTGATAAAAGATTTAAAAAACAGCAAATTGTATACAAAATTTACAAAAAAAATGTTAACTAAAAATTCTTACTTTTGGACGTCTTTGTTAACCTTTTTCTCTAATAATTCATAAATATATCAAACATACATGTTATCTTTCACACATTCAAAGAACTAATGATGAGCAACTTAAAACCTGTATTGCCCGGGAAATTTAAATTAATTTTAAAATAAATAGTCTGGATGAATGCTCCCCGTGGCCAAATGCTTCTCTGTATCCTCTAGCCAAATTTGAAGAATTACAAACACAATTCATTTGCATACACTATTTTCAAAAAAACATTATTTTAAATGGGACGTAATCAACTACTCAAAATTTGATTATAAAAAAATTTAAAAAAAATGTTAAGCAGACATTATTAATAAAGTAGCAATTTATTCATTATTTATAGCAGTAGCAGCTGGTTCATAAGGGCTCCCAGACATTTATTAAAACAAAAAAACGGTACATATACTTTTTATTACTCTAAAACATTAACGTAATATGGTTGTCATTCAAATGAATGAATAAAGAATCTTTTTTTTTAATAATTAAGTAGATAATTATGTATCACTGTTGAGACAATTTGGATATACTACTCAATCAAAATATGAAACAATTCGATTATTTGTTCGATTGGAATTAAACATGATTTGAAACTTTTAGTTGCGATGAACTCAAACAAATTCAAATGAGCAGCATTTGTTGAAATGTGGGGTAGCGATAAAAAAAATCAATCCTTTAAACAGTTTTCGTTTAAGTAAATGTATTTCAATAGATCTGTACGATTTGTCTAACCAGTCTAATTACAGGTTTTGCAACAACATCTCCCATTAATCCCATTAAAATAACAGTTACAAAATAACAACAAACAATTATTAAACAAAAAAAAAAACAAACAAATATCGAAACATCTACAAGGTTACGTTTAACTTTTCATGTAATGCAAGTAAGAATAGTCAATCTTGGAGGAGTTAGTTAACTTTGTATTATTTATAGTTTAACCCGTACCTTCCATTTTATATAAAAGAAATACAAAACAATTTATTATTTTTCTAACCTGGTATCACAGACTATGAGAAAGCAGAATATTTATAATTGATCTATAAGAATCTGATTTCTGTTATACAATAGTAAATTGATAGAATGACTTTCTATATTAGGTAACAACGATTTGATCTTTGTATTTGAATAAAAATGTTATGATGAAACTTTAGTTCATAGCTATTCTTTAAAACTGAAACGTTTAGTTAATCATTTAATGTGTTTCACCTTGCTGGTTTCAACAATGTTTACTGCATCTACATAAATCAAAATCTTGTAAAACAATAGACCTATATGTAAAGTACTAGTCGATCTCTGAAAGTACCGATGTTGCCACCTCGAATAAGACACTTTATTCTCATTTTGAATAAATAATTTGAAACTCTACCTAAATAGTTTATGTAAATTGAAACTAACCCTAATATATAGTAACTTTAGCATAAGTAAATGCTATATTTAACAATTTTGTTGAAATTTTATTTCAATTAGAATTTAACCTCACTTTTCTTGTATACAAACACATCATCTGTTTTAAAATTACCCGTATAAACGACGCCATCTACTTTTGCGGAACAATTTTCGGCGTAAAAGTTATCTTTTGGTTCTATATCTTTGTAATATTACTCATGCGCATTGGAATTTTTAGATATTTTTCAATAAATTTAATTAGCTGCGTCTCAATTACATAATTTTATTTATTTCAACACATTTATAAACAATTTTTTTTAAAGATGCGCAGTTCTTTTAATGTTTCACATCATATACGTATGTATTCTCAGATGCGTTTGTTAAAAAGTAAAAGTTTTGTGAATGGTAAATGGATAACAGCAAGCGATGGAAAAACTTTCGAGATACACAATCCTGGAAATCACGAATTAGTAGGTACTGTACCAGATATGAATGTAAATGATGCAAACTGTGCTATAAAAGCAGCATCGGACGCTTTTAAAAGTTGGCAAAAAACAACTAATAAGGAACGATCCCATTTACTTCGAAAATGGTTTAACATGCTTGAAGAAAACACAGACAACATAGCAGAAATTATTACAGCAGAATCGGGGAAACCTTTAGCAGAAGCGAAGGTTGAAGTAACATATGGAAACTCGTTTATAGAATTTTTTTCAGAAGAAGCACGACGAATACATGGTGAAGTTATGCCTAGTCCGGTTCGTAATAAGCGTTTGATGGCTATAAAACAACCAATAGGAGTAGTAGCACTCATAACACCATGGAATTTTCCACATGCAATGATTGCACGTAAAGCAGCTGCAGCATTAGCAGCTGGATGTACATGTATCATAAAACCTTCAGAAGATACGCCTTTTACAGCATTAGCGATGGCAGAATTAGGCGAAAAAGCTGGTATACCCAAAGGTGTTTTAAACGTAGTTACTTGTAACTTAAAAAATTCTATTGAAGTTGGTAAATTACTTTGTGAAAGCCCATTAACTGCTGGTATATCCTTTACTGGTTCTACCAAAATTGGTAAACTACTTTATGAACAATGCGCTTCTGGTATTAAAAGAATGAGTTTAGAGCTAGGTGGCAATGCACCTTTTATAATTTTTAATTCTGCAAATGTAGATAATGCAGTCAAGGGTGCTATGGCTTCAAAGTTTCGAAGTTGTGGGCAAACGTGTTTCTGCAAATCGATTTTGATTCAAGAGGAAATTCATGATAGTTTCGTTGCAAAATTTGCTCAAGAAATAAAAAAATTGAAACTCGGTATTGGAACTGACCCAGGAGTTCAATGTGGTCCTTTAATTAATCAAGCTCATTTCACAAAAGTTGCCGATTTAGTGGACGATGCAGTTTGTAAAGGTGCTAAAATTATAGTTGGAGGTAAACCCGCAACAAAATATGGTAAATTGTTTTATGAACCGACACTACTTGACAATATAACTCCAGATATGAAAGCATATGCAGAAGAGTCTTTTGGCCCAATTGCGCCTATTATTCGATTTAAGACTGAAGAAGAAGCTGTATCTATAGCTAATTGTACTGAATTTGGTTTAGCTTCTTACATGTTTTCAGAAGATATGTCTCAAATAGTTAGGGTAAGCGAGGCATTAGAAGCTGGCATGGTGGGAATTAATGATGGTATTATTTCTACTGCTGAAGCACCATTTGGAGGTGTAAAGCAATCTGGATTTGGACGTGAGGGGTCAATTCATGGTATTGATGATTTTTCTTACATCAAGTATTTGTGTGTAGGCAACTTGTAACTGCAATAATACGTATTTTTCTATATAATTTTATATTTATAGAGTAATTATAATAGCTTTTAAGTTTGAACTCTATTCCATTATGTGATTGTAGTACATAAATTGCTAATGGCCTAAGGATAATTTATTGTTGACATGAATCTTTATTAACTGATTACTATATACGTTAGCAATATAAGTATATGTAACCGAGTCTTCCAGAAGTCTTCCAATTTATATAAATAACTAATATGTGTACTGAAGGTATACTTATTAGGTTATAGGAGTCGTTAAAGTTTATATATTTTATAGAAAAATATTTTAAATTTATAAGTATAATGTATATGAAAACTTTGTTAATTGTATAATTTAACAAATTTTATAACGTGCCATTTACTCGTAATGCCTGTAGTTATTTTCTTTTTATTGTTTAAATTTATTGGACAATAAAGAAGAGTAATAATTTTAGAAAAAGTTTTTATTTAACAACTCTCACAGTTTGTAGATTATTTTAATTATAATCTAAATCAGATCTGCTATTGCTTGTGTTGATTTAGGTTCTTTAAAGGGGTTATGTAGTTTTACTATTTTAATATTTAGAAATAATCTAGGAGCATTGAAAATTTTCAGCAATGTATAGACCTCCGTAATAAAAATTTGAAAAGAAGAGTTTTAGCATTGTTGTAACAGATAGGTACTTTTTTTCTAGTGTCCAGATACAGATACTTTTCATAAATTGTATCTAGATACAGATGAGATACTTTTTCAAAGAAAAGTATCTAGATACAGTTAAGGTACTTTCAGGGGTGGGCAAAATACACCTTGTTAGCTAATTAAAATACAAATTACACTAATATTGTGTATTTAAAATACTAGATACAAGATATAGAATACAAATATCGAAAATACAAAATATAAAATAGTATTTCAATTACAATTAAAAATACAAATTACTTTGTAACACAAAAGTAACGTGTAAATAATCTTCATTCACTTGACAAATTTAACTACTTTTTTTAATAAAATGATATATTTTCCTTCAAAAAAACTGATTTTTTAAATTATTTGTATGATAAACTACGTCTAGTTAGTGAATGTACAAAATTTGCAAATGAAAATAGACGTTCCACTTGTGCCGAAAAACATAAACTTGTATTGAATCGAATTTTATAAACATTTTTTTTTACTGTTGGATATGATTTCAAATTAAGAAACGGTTATAACGTATAAAATTAACGGTTTACTGATTTACGTTAGTATCGAGTAATTGATGTAATTGAAATACCTAAAATACATCAAACAATGTATTTGAAATACAAATTATAAAATAATATTGTGCATTGTATCTAAATACAAATTACAAAATACAATTGTATTTGAAATACTATATTTGAAATACAAGTAATTCGTTACTGCCCAGCACTGGGTACTTTAGGAAAATATCTAGATACATGTCAGATACATTTTTAACTATTGTCAATAAAATTACAACAAAATATCTGTTTGGTTCAGCTAAAAAACATGATAACTGTATTGGCAATGCCTTTCACAATGCATCAACTTTAGTCCGACAACGTAAATTAATCATTTCCAATCAGATTCCTCTATTGTCTATTGGATTAGCATAGACTACAGTTTTTAAGTTACCCTACAAAAAAAAATCTAATAGATTTAGAACAGGTGATTGAGGAGTCCAAGCTACTGGTCCTCCTCTATTTATTCATCGATTTTTTGAAAATTCCTGTTTAAATGTTCTCGAACTACTACAGTATATGTCGTAGGGCTCCATATTGCGTAAATCACACACCACGTCGTATTGCCAGAGATACATCTTCTAAAAGTTCAATTGTTTTCGAGAAATTCCACATAAAGTTCTCCAATTAACCTTTTATGCAATACAAATGGTCTAATTAAATATTATCCGATTGTTCCAGCTCACCCATAGGTTCAAATTGATGATGGTGCGTGTTATAATAGAAGCATGGGAATTTTCCTCTGCTCATAAATGAAAATTATGGTTGTTTATAATGACGTTTTTTAAAAATCCTGTAACGAGAACGGAACTAATGGTATTTACATCGTTTTTTTGCCGATCCAAAACCCAGTTAGAAAATTATATCTTCTTAGGAAAGTCTTTAGAAAGAAGCGTATGGACTTTTTCTTGATGTTACGGATGCAACTTTTGCTCTGTAAGCATTTTAGAGACCGTCGATTTTAAGCAATCAAACTGGACAACCAATTTTCGGATACTTTGTAGAAGGATGTCCTTCTACTGCATTTAAGTACAAGAAAAATATAAAACATCTTAGTTTTTTCCTGTTTCTTTGAAACAACGATCCACTCTTTCAAAGCTTTTCCCATCAGGAATTTTTCTATTTGGAAATCTTTCTTCATAAAGTTTTCTGGCTTCTAAGACATTACATGATTTAATGTATACTTCATTACTAATTAAAAAAGAACGAAAATGTCAATACACTCTTAACACTGACATTGATTTTTAACTAACGCTAGAATAAATATCTTTATTTAAATTTAAAGAATACATTTTACGAAAATAACCCATGCAAAAAACCGTATTGAACAAAAATATTTTGTTTTCGTAAACAGTTTATTTTATCGATGTCGACTTTAGTACTTAAATATTATTGTCGTGTTTCTATTGTAATAGGATGTAAAAAAATAACATATTACTGTGTTAGAGCTAATTCGTTCCTGGCAAACATAATAAGCTCAAGATGAACAAAACATTCACGTTAAAGAGACTTACCTACAGTAACCATCATATTAAAAAATTATCAAATTACACTTACTTCTTCAAGAATTATTTGAATACAAACGATTTCTAGGGGTGCCCGTTATAAAAACCTTTGGAAATCGTTGAAAATATTTTGAAATCATTGGGTTGGAAATCTTTGCTCAATATTCTTTATACGTCAAAGACTTCTTATTTTATTCAACATATAAAAATCCTAAGACCAGAAAAAATTATAAACGTCAACGTATATAATTTAAAAACTGGTTTTCCCAAATATTTTTTTACAATTTTTTTGCTAGAGCCAAAATCTGTGAATATGTTTTTTTATTGTGAGGTCGTTTGTACACTAAAGTCACTATATCAATTAAGTTATTATACTATCTAGTTAGTTTCTTAACTCACAAATAAATTTTACCAACAAATTAAGGGCTCTCTTTATTCTCTGCAGTTGCTAAACTTTTTATAAATTATTCTGAAACGGTGCTTCAATAAGAAAATTTAACAGATAATAGATATTACAAAGCATCTTGATAGCTATAATTGATTTATCAATAGATTGGTGTTGTGTGTTGTATTGGTTTTCAAGTAGGAAATAAAGAATTTGAATTAAATAGATAAAGACAAGAACATATATTGAAACTAAAAGAAAAATACAATATAAATCACAGAAAAGAAAATGTTTACACAACACCCATAATAAGTAATAGTGTAACCGTCACGTCGTTAGTTGCTTATTAAGTAAAAAACGATATTATTGTATTTTAATTGCGAAAAGTGAACCATTACTGCTTTAAAAATCATACACTCGAACTGCACATATTTTTTTCCCCGGAAGTTTTACAAATAACATACTGTAACGATTATTATTACTAATTTATTTATACTACAAATATGTACACGTTTATAACTAACTAAACTAATTAAATCTAAGGATATTTAATAAAAACACTTACACGAACTTATATAGCACTTACACGAAAGATAAAGGCCGCGGATTACTTCAGTTTAGCCTTTATTGTTTACATTAAAGTCACGTACACCCAAACAGCAATGTAAGCTTGTATCAAGATTGCAGCAAATTGTAGTGACAACTATAAAAGTTGCAGCAATATTGTCATGACAACTTTGGAGACTTGCAGCAAGTTTGCTGCAAGTTAACTAACGAAGCAATAACAAGCTTGCGGCAACCTTGTCTCGACAAACTTGCAGCAATATTGTCATGACAAGTTTGGAGACTTGCAGCAAGTTTGCTGCAAGTTGACTAAGAAAGCAATAACAAGCTTGTGACAATCTTGTTTTGACAAACTTGCAGCAATATTGTTACGTCTTGCCATGACAAGATTTGAATTTGCAGAAATGTTACAGTCCCCTGTCATCGCAAAGTTTAAAATTTGTAAAAATACTATTGAAACATGTAATCGCAAGACTTACTTACTTACAGTCATAGTAACGTTGCTTGTCATGAAAATTCGTCAAACTTTCAGTAATATCGCTGTACTTTGAAGAAAGGTACAAAGAAAAACGAAAAATTATTTTGCTTACTGATTTTGTAATTAAATAAAGACTTGTTTCTACAAACTACATAGTTACAACTTCATTAGGTATTGTCTATTTGTTTTAATTCTGTTCCATTTCTACCTGTTCTATTCATCGCTAGGTTTGTTGACCTGAAACATAAAATTAAGAATAACCTTAATTGCTGATTTGATGGTAACGTTAAATAAGCTAAAACCATGCAAAACTTTAATAATTTAAAATCATATTATTATACAATACACAGCATACATTGATGGTCTCAGACTTGGTTACTAGGGTTTGCAAAATTATTTAAAATTTTTAATCGAATAAGTATACAAACCTAAGATGCAAACCAATAAGTGCACTAAATTGCAATAATACTCACCTAAAAAGTCTACGATGAGTAAACACAGAACTAAATAATAATGTGTTAGCCGGGTACTCACGACTGCAACACAACATGTAATGTAACACGTAATGTAACAGTTACTGTAACAAAATTTGTTGTGTGTACGCTGTCCGAACCTGGTTCGCAAACGCACTTCGAACTTGGAGTGGAGTGAACAGTTCGCTGCGATCCGAAACTTGTCGGTTTTTCCAACGAACACAAAGGCGCTCGCAGTAGGTTCGTGAACGTGTTTATGCAGCACTAGCAACCAGAGGCGGAATCGACATGGTATGAATTTAGTGGAACATAAGTTCGACTGGTTCGACGAACACTACTGATTTCAGTGATCGCGGGATGCTTAAATGAGTCCGGCAAAAAGCGTCCACATAAAACTATGTTACAGTAACTGTTACATTACGTGTTACATTACATGTTGTGTTGCAGCCGTGAGTACCTGGCTTTAGAATACAAACACTTTGTAAATGACAGACATGACTTTGTTAACATAAAAATGGCGAGACATGCGCCGGTATTAATGTGTTTAAGCCTGCGTACTGTGAATTTGAAAAAGAAAGTTTTCTGCAAGCTTGCAGCAAGTTTGCAGCAAGTTTGCAGCAAGCTACTCAAATTTCTCAAGCGTGTGTCGTCAAAGTTGCCAATATTACCAATATTGCTGTAAACTTGCAGCAGATTTGTAAACTTGGCAAAGAAAAAGCAAGCTGAAAACAAACTTGCTGTAAGTTTACATGCTATCTGGGCAAGGTTATACTCCGCATATTTATCTCAACACGAGTTTTTTTTTTTATCATTTATTTACACTTTAATAATCGTCTTAACACTGCCGACTTTGAATTACTGAAAAAACTGACCTATGATTTATTTGCGTCGCTTTTATATAATTTGGCCATCCGTCGAGAATGTTCTACCCAGCAAACACAAAGATGTCCCAGGGACGTCCCGCGGACATGATGTTGCGGATCACTGAATGTCCCAAATCATACCATTTTGGTTCTTTATACGTCTTAGGGACATTCATGATACGTTCTTTTGTCACAACTTTGTGTATCCCTACGATGTCCTTATAGAACATCCTTGCGCATCCGCAACTGGATGTCCCTTTTAGATAACTGTAGGATATGTAAGTGTTAGTCATCCTTCCCCTTTTCTACATATTGAATTGGAAAACTATTTATATATAGTAATTACGAGAGCTTGAGCACAGATTGTACTCTGTGGCTCGAGTGTGACTCAGTTAACAATTGAGAAAAGAAATAGCAACTAATATGTCGATCGATACTTTCAATGCAACGTGTGTTAGGCGAGATACGTTTTCTGTTGTTTAATTCATAGACTTTTAAGCAATGATTTACTCGAGCTCTCGTAATTACTACTACATAAATGTACGTGTATTATATTTTTATCAAGAAAAGTACCATTTCCAGTTAAAGTACATCTACTTTGTGTTTTTTTCTATTGTTTTTTTTATTCAGTAAGGATAGACTTAACGTACTCCTCTGCGACTTGACGTAATGAATAAAAATAACTTTATCAAATAAAATACAAATTGTCATTACATAAAACTATATTTTTAAATAATAATCCTAATTATATTCAATATTAAAATAAGTTTAGAGATTATTTCATTTTTTTATCTTCTCGATCTCGGCGTTCTTTGGCCCTCCTTAGCGAGTGTTTTATACTTCTTCCCGATTTTTTCAGGTGGCGCCTGAAACAATGCAACTACATAAGAGATGGTAATCGTCATGTAGAGCTGATAAAAAACTTATTTTGGTATTTCTATGTAGTCTGAATTTACATTTTTCTAAATTAAAGAATTGATAAATTGATACTTCTTTTGTAGAATTCTTGATTGATCTTTTTGACGATTATATTATTGATTAAATCATAAGAAATGATCGATTATAACCAGTCAAAAATTGTTTAAATTTAAAAAAAAATTTTTGTAAACACGTCAGTTTTGCAAATTCATTAAGAATTTTTATACATTTTGCATTTACGTTTCATCAGAGGAATGTGGTGAAAACAAAATTATTTCTAGACATATTTTTAACTACCTAACTAATTATTATGGAAACAGTAATACCACGTAATCACTGCACGTAATACAATACGAGAAATTCGCACACTAATCATAACTATGAACTAAGACGCTGTTACCAAGATAAGCGATTTTGTGCCTTATCGGTCACGTTGACAGGTAGTGGGTGAATTTTTGATGAATTGTTGTGAATCGCGACGATAAAAGTCGTGAGATAACGTCACGCTTTTAAACCTTTAAATACGAACAAAACATTTTTTAATAATTCTTTGAGTAAAAAAAAATGTTTTTTTGCATAAAATAAATATTTTCAATTCACCGCATAGGTATGCGCGCGGGGTATAGGGTTTTAAATCACCATTATTAATAATTGTGATCTTTTAATTTCGATAAATTTTTTATTAATTTTTAGTAGTTCAAAATAATAATTATAAATGATGATTTTTATACATTATAAATAAACACAAGGTACCAAAACCTTGCCAAATAAATTTGTTTATGCACTAAAACACCCAAAAAACGTTAGATAATAAAAAGAACAGATAAATAAAGTAGTCAGAACACAAACAAAAACAAATACAAGTGCAAACGGTGCAAACAGAGTGTACCGCTTTGATATACCAAAGGAGCATACGGTTGTTGAGTAGGCACCAGAGAACCAGAAGGAAAGTAGGCACGCGCACTAAGTTTGCATTTGTCTCGTTTATGTACGAAAACCGATTATCGGAGTGGTTGAAGTAAATCACACACATCAACATCTTAAAAATATTTGTTATATCAAAATAAAGATTAACTAGAGTAACCGAAATTGATGAATGGATAATATTTACTTAACTGTTCTATATTTATATCATTGATTAATTTATATTTATATATTGAAACATTCAAGAAATATCTTGCAAATGCAAGAGCCTTCTAGAAGCTGTCTAGAAGATATAGCGAAAAGTAGGGAACGTTCGAGAAGGATTCGAGAAGGATTCGCCGATGTCTATAAATGCCGAACATGGAAATCGTAGGTCAGTTATTGCTGGAATGCGAATGTGTTAAGAAGATTATCAAGTGGAAATAAATCGTTAACACGCGTGTGTCTACATAAATAAATCGAGAATAATCGTGAACGTGATAATTAGTGTAAACAAGTGTGATATCCGAGGACGTTATCTTATCTCGTGTTAGTGATAGTGTTATACAACGATTATACATAAATTATAGTGTAAGTGTTTTTATTATTAGATTTTATTAGTTCGGTTAATTTAAAAGTGTACATATTTCTAGATTAAGTAAACGTATTTTTAGTCGTTTTAAATAAATTAGTTTTTAATAAATAAATTCGCAACAATATAATGAATGTATAATCCTGTTCTAATTTTATTTGATAAGTAATTATAAATAAACATTCGCATTAGGTATTACGAAAATTTTCCTTTTTAATTTTTTTTAAATTCGATTAAAAATATGAATTGACAAACGCCCAAATTTGTTTTCCCGTATAGGACATCCCATCGTACGTTCTTCATTGACATTCTGAGGACGTCCTATTAAAGACATCCTAAAGAGGTTCCTTTTAAAGCCCGGGATGTAAAGACATCGTTTGGACATAAAACGCCCCTGGGACGTCGTGTGTTTACTGGGTTTATCCTTTTGTGAACGTTCTAGACGTGGAGAGTAGCTTCGTGAATACTCACGAAGCCGAACGTTTCAATACGGTTGATGCACCTAATTAAATATTATTATACTAATGTACTAGAATGTATTTGCTGTTTAAAAATATACTCTTATTAGTAGTAAAATTAATGGTATACAAATTAAATTATTTTAAAAATAAAAATGAAAAATAAGCAAATCTTATATAAAACTGAGTGAAAAGTAACCGGTGTAACTTTAAGAGCTTAAAGCCTGTTCTACATTATACTTTTTCGTTCAATTTTCTATGCGCTAAAACTTGTCAAAGAAAAAAGTATAGTGTAAAACAGAAAACTTATTGCGTCTAAACTTTTTTTAAAACTAGAACCGCTCTAAGTTTCTGTCCAAGTTTGTATCATACTTCATACACAGAAAAGAGACAGATAATCATCACCTATTTCTTTCCGTTTTTACTAAACTTGTTTCATTGACAAGTTCTAGTTTATAGAAACTTCGATGTAAACTTGGACACAAGTATAATGTAGAACAGGCAGATACTAATATACTAAACTGCAAAAATTGCTCTATACATTTTAGTATTGTAGATTGACACAGTAATTAAGCTTGGAAGTTTTATTAGTCATTTAATAAGTTGTTGCTGATCAAGCTAATATCATGTTGCAAATGGAGACGTGCGCTAACTGAATTACTTGCGTGTTGATCGGAAAATGTCAACTTTCTGACGTTCGATGACATTTCAAAAAGTTTCTAAAACCGCAAACAAAACATAACTATTTTCGGACTAGGCTAAATTGCAACTTCCTTTGAATAGGTACCTTCTATATTCTCACCTTATCTGGGACTAGAACATTATGTTTCTTTCGGTAATCGCTTTGAATGATCTTCGATACGTTTAAATAATTAACACAACAGTGATTACATGCTGTATTCAGTATGGTTTTTAACCGTGTGTCTTTGGCGTGTTTTCAACGCGGATGTGCTGTAGAACCATACACTGTGTACAAATGGAACAAACGTGGTGATTTCACCATGATTTCAAAACCACCATGGAATAAATAAGATAAGCAAATGAAGATAAGAGTGGAGTCAAAGAAGTAAATAGTTTAAGAAACGGTGTTTTTATATATCTATTTTTATTACTTTTAAAATATAGAAATCAACACAATAACGCATTTTACACAATACCGCCGTTAGCACACATATGTTTCACACCTAATTTTTATGAAGCTTTGTATCGTCACCACTTATAGATATTTACGCGGTAATCACTTTGCATATAGAGTATACAACGTTCTCGTTTTGATTGATGATAAAAAAAAATATTTTATTATTTCTATATTATATTTAAGTTCACGTTATTTTAACAATCTTAAGGACTTGCTTCAACACCTATCCATAACTTAATTTCTTAGCGATTTAAGATTTAAACGTGATCACAGCATGAAATATCCTTTAAAAAGACGATTAGTTTATCTAAAATATAATCTACTCGATAGATTTACGAACTGATGGTAGATTCTCGACGTTATCATTATTATTAATCTTGAAGAGTTTGTTCCGTATTGGTTACCTGGAAGCCACTTTTGTTGAATAAACAAAACTGCAGCGTTAATTATATAAATAATTACAATTACAATCATTTAGAAAAACTGAGATATCAAACGCCATGCCAGTTGGACACGTTAATCGTTTTTGATAAAAGCTTTGTAAATGTTTGAAATTGATTGACTTACATGTGTTAAGCCAATGTCAATAAAATATAAATTGTATGAGAATCGGTTGAGCAGTATTTTTTTGTTTACATAACTAGAACTACACTTTCATTCAAGTGTATTTTTACGACTAACAATTTATTTATAATTGCTTTTTCATCATATCGTTTTAAGCTCGATAACATTTTATTCATCTACATTTACAATAAAAGCTATAACATTTTTATGGTTACTGAAGAATTTCAATTATTTTGCTAAATTCTACAACGGTATTAGTAAGTTGTTATTTATTTTAGTCTACAAGAAACGGTAATAACTATTTAAAATGAATAAATAATAAATACTAATATCTTGCATTTTACGTTTATGTTAATGATTAAAAAAATAGTTCAGTGATTGTAATTAACTCAAATATACACAATCAACTACTTCATCGTTAATGAAAATTTTTATCTTTATAGGATTCAAGATGTAGACGGAAGCTTTTTCGAACGTTTCGGTTCAGTTTTAAGAGATCGATCTGAGTTAGCTAAACACAAAGATCGCCAAAGCCATCTTAGAGCTACAATTGTAGCTAAACGATTTCTGCCCCGAGAATTTCTTCATTCTGAAGATGAAGCAGAACAATCGCTGCCTTCGGAGTTAGAACAAGTACACGTGACTGAGTCAGAACATGAAGCTGAATCTATTTCTGAAGACTTAAATGGACATATCGATATAAATGCAGTTAACAATGAATTTTCAGCGGCTTTGGATTCAGAATACGAAGAAAGAGAAGACAAGGATTTTTATTCAGTTGGAATGAACGTAAGTAGTTTTTGCTTTACAAACTTTGGCAAAGTCGTTATTTAAGTTAGTAATTTTCTAAATGACAGGACAAATTTCAATATTATAATTTAGTCTGACAAGTCAGATTTAGAATTTTTAATAAGGATTTTTTTTTATTTCAAAAATAGTTATTACCTACTTAATGCAAGCTGCAAGTTTCATGCAAAATAATTCAATATTTTGATCAATTTTTTTAAAATACAAAAAAATAATACCTCGTCTCATGCCGTTTTCTAAAACTGCAAAGCATCCGGTTTCTATACTCAATTTTCATTCAGGGGGTCCGTGGAAAATTAATATTGATTGACATGGTCTAAACCCGGAAGACATTCTTATCTCAGTATAGACTCCAGCTGTGAAAACCTTTGCTATTACATTAACAATCTTTGTTCTAAAACCTCCGTATTTTCCAAATTTTGCCACAAACTTGTCAAACTTTTGTAAATTTTCTTAGTCGTTGTCGTGACCACAACATCATTCTTGCATTCCTCAAAATTAAGTACCACATTCAGCTGAAATTAATAATTCCTAACGACGATGTTTCAAGAACGATGCATTTCAATGTTTTACGTCGAATTGAACTCTGCATTAATGAAGTTGAAGGTAACATTGAACACTTGTTGTAAAAAAAGTTTTGTTTTTGTCTCTACAACCAACTAAATTTTGTATTATAATTTTAATAAACCTGTACTAATATCGGTTATCAGTGTTTGAGAAAACATTTTTTTCCTTCAAAACTATGTGATGATATACATACAGATATATATACAGATGATGAGTAAGCCTTTTCGTTGTTAAAAAAATTTCGAACCGTATTACCACCCCAAGGGAAATTATTTAAAAAAATACAAGGGGGGCAAGGGTGGTTTTAACCCTTCTACAATTATTTTATTTTTTTTAAATATTGAAAGTACGATAATCCTCTAAAATGCACTTTTGTCAATTTTCATTAAATTTTTTATACGCATTTCCGAACAGCGTTGAAAAATGATGGGGGTGGCTTTGGGGCCTTTTCTTTCTGAAGCATATAATTCCTTTCTAGCTAAAAATCAGTGGAAAACATATTTCATGCTTAATGGCAATGTTTTTTCTTTTATCTTTTTATCTTCACTGTTTAAATTAACAAATTGTTTATTTTCACAACACTAAAGACATACAAAACCATTCTAAGCTACGTTTTTAGTTTTAAGCGGTCAACGATATAACAACAAACTTGAAAGATAAGGTTTTGAGTAGTGATCGTTCACTGGTCCAACAACATAATAAGATACAAATTGATCATGACATTAATGTTATTTCGTTAATATTTTTTATACTATTAAATTTTATTAATTGACATTTCCATTTTTCTGTATAATGATAAGTATTATAACAGTTGTTCTATAAGTTGTTAGTCCAGTGGACTATCTCCACTTAATACCTTTTTTTGTAAGTTCTTTATTAAAATTGTAAGTGTGTTACGTTTAAACTCAACTGCACGCTAGAAGTACGAAGCGTAGTTTTAAAAAAACTTAGTGGTTTTTGTAGGATGGGTACTTATATCAGAAATACAAATAAAATTTCTATTACCATAAACAAAATACACCATACATTTTACTTTTACCTAAAACCAGTAAAATACAAATTCTGTTTAGGCTTTTAAACAGAGCATTGTCCTTATCGTACATTTGATAAAAAGGTACTCAATTATAACGTTAAATCGAAACTACGCGAGTTACATACTACCATTGAATAATAATGATACCAAATACACAGCTTCAACTTTGCGCGGAATATATCCGTACGATGTTTGAACAAACCGGATTTTTTCGAAAACGTAAAAAACTTCGTGTGTTCGACTAAAAACGATTCCACATTAATAATTAAACTTGATTTTTGTATATCAAAACTATTCCCAGATAGCATAAATCCTTGTGGCATACTTGTTTGTTATTTGCTGTTGGGTTGTCGCTCGCAAACTTTTAAAAGTAAGTTTTAAAGCAAGGTTAAAGCAGGTATGTCTATTACAGAAAGACAATAACATACTTTCCACAAAGTAAGCAATGGAAAAGTTGTCGGTCACAAGCTAATGACAAGAATTTGGTGACTAATGCACCTTTTGAAGTTTTTCTACCTGTAACCGCCTGGGGTTGTAACGATTTTCTCCAAACAATGGCACTTTGCATTTGTTCTTTTTAAAAAGGACACTTGCTGAGTAAAAATTTAAACAGTATTAAACTTGACGTTGTTCTGGTTGTTGATAGCTTTTTTAATATAATACCTGTGTAAAGTGCTGATTGATTGAGTGCAGTTTTGTGAACACATCAACTAAAAAATAATAGGTAAGTTTTCATTTCATTACATTACATTCATTTCGCTTATACCTCTGATGAAGAAAATGTATATTTTTACCGAATACATAATGAAATTGTGTAACCTTATATGCATTTCATTAGTATTCAGATCGATTTTTATAATTTTTTCTATATTTTATTTATTGAATCTGATTATGATATGTTTTACAGTCTAAGCACGTATTCCATTGCGACGGGACTGATATTGGCACATTTGCTTCCAATCTGCTTCGGAAGCTAATGACGGATGAATTAGCAAACGAATATTCATTGTCCGGGAAAGCAAGTGCAGCTAATTTGTGCAAACCAAGGTTTGATAAAACGTGCACCTATAAATTTGTTTTTGGTGAGTAGTTTTGTTTCTTTTCTCTTTTGATATTGTTTTAAATTTGATTTTGTTTTCAATATTCAAATGCGTGTTTCTGCAATAATGTTCTTGTTTAATTTTTAATGCATGTACTTAATTTATTTTTCAGATCGTTGCGTAAAAAATTTAATTCAATTCAAGAAAAGGAAATCAGAAAAGTGGTTAGCGACTGGCTGTCTCAAGCCAAACACCGGAAATATAAAAAGTAAATATTTAACTCTTTAGTATGGATTGTTTTATAAATGCTATATTTTTATAGGGAACAACGGGCATCTAGAGAGTTGGAGCAACCAAGAATATCAACTGGAGGGGCTGAAGATATAAAATGATATGGATATATAACGTATATAAGTAAAATTAAATATTAAATAGGTATAGGTATATGTAATATAGTGTTGTATTATAGTTTCTGTACTTATTCTTTGTTACTTTTTTACTGTTAAGATGAATAAATTATGTTTAAGTTTTACGTCAATATTATTAATTTTTCGTGTCCTCGACCGTATCGAAAAGTACCTTGTCTCAATCTTGTTGATAGCAAACTTTGCACACCCTTGGTAAACACTTGAGGCAAACATTTTGCTCACTTGCTAGATAGTTGACACAAGTTTGTCGAATTTTCTTGTAGAGACTTTTGAAATACCTATGAAAAGTATGTGACAAACTTGTCTTTTGTCAAGTAGAACACTTGCCACAAGTATTTTACAAAGTTGACAAACACTTTTGAACCTTGCCAACAACATGTTTAAGACACACTTTTCACTTTTTAATGACAAACTTTTGACAAGTACTTCACAAACTTATTTTGCTATTTGGGTTATGTTTTGATTTTTATAGAGGCCACGTAGTTTGATCTTATTATTAACTTCTCTTTGTAACGCACTTTAACCATAACCGGGCCAGGCTCAGATTGATGTGAGACCTCTAAAGGGAGGTGGGAACTTTTTCGAAGGTTATTTATGTTTTGTTGCCTACTTGTCAAAAAAAAAACAACAACAAAACCAAACAAAACATAAGAGGGTGCCAGTGAATGCATTCACAAAACCTAGGTAAAAGGTAAAACAAACACAGAAATAGAATAATAATAAAGATAAACACTTAAAACTAAACCAAGAAATCATTAATTGGTTTAAGATGAATATCTTAAACTTCAAATAATAGTTATAAGATAACTTACAGTTCAGTCACTTCATAAAGGATAGGTAACACAAAACGGAATTGATAACAAATTGCAGGTGGAAGCTCTCTAGTGAAATTTCCATGTTTTCAAAAAGCAAATAATACGGCTGCATTATTTTATTCAAACGTAACGACAAAAGCAATATTTCTTAAGAGTTCTTTTATTAATTAATTATGTCCCCCAGTGACGTTACTAATTTTTTTTCGATATCGTTTTTTTTTAAACAAAAACAACAACAGGAACGTGTGATAAAACAGCACGTTACATCTTTTGATGAGATTATTGTAAGTTACATCTAATTTGTTATTTGATTTATACGACTGCAATTTAGAAACTTAAAATGCGATTTTGTTTTTGACTCATATACATCTGAGTGCATTTTAACCTACATAGAATATCTTGTTTTTACGAGATTTCAAATTCAAGTGAAGCGCATTTAGAAATGCACGTGAATCTTTAAATATTTAGCTCATCGCGTCCTATGCTTTGTTTTACTTATTAAATGTTTTTTCTTACAACACTTTTAATTTTTACAAGTGACTAATAACCTTTTTTTAAACGTTACTGTTCTTAAATTACTTGGATCTCCAAACATTTCAACTTGTCAATCAGCATTGAATGATTGTTTCGTAATGATTGATTTTACTATCGTTTTAGTTTTAATTACTGCAACAAAAAGTCATTATCAGAAGCTTAAGTAATAATGCGCGAATAACATGTATCGCTCGTCAATAATTAAGTTTTTGGCAATAACACTTGTGGAAGGTACTACCGAAATACCTATGGCGCATAAGTGGGGAGTTTTAACCTAGATACAAATTAAATCTATCGAGGAGCCGTTTTATTAATATTTTACAGACGTTCTGATCCCATTTTTGCTGAAAAAATAAGCTAAGAAAATTCAACTACTTTCTTTTGATAATAAAATTTACTTGTTGCACGAGATCCTTAAAGGAAGATAAAATTGGCATGTCTGACGCAGCTAAGCAGGAATAGATTTTGGCACAAGTACTTTGGGAACTTTATTATGTAGCAGTACATACTTTGTTTTATTATGTGATGCATTCAAACTGATGGTTACCATTCATTAATGCAACTAAAAGATTTTAATAGTATTGGCCTGAAATAAGTACCGTTTTATTTTTGTCACAAACGCGATGATTAACGGGAGTGCGTTCAAGAATCATAACAATAATAATAATTACACTATAAATTACAAAGATTGGGATGTTTCAAAAAGGGTTAAACGACAACTGACTACAAAAAATATCTTTTTAGGAGTTAAAGAAATAGACTTTAAAAGAAAAAGTAACGTTTATGATCCATTTCCATCTGTAAGTAACACGTTTATATTACTAGTAAACTAATAATTTTGAATTAAATTATTAAACTATAATGCTGAAAATTATTACTCTTTAGAATGCAATGCACAAACACTTATATGATTCAAACTTTCGTGCATGTTACAATTTTTTCTATATTTAACCAATTTGTTCTCCGAATTAATACTAAACTTAGTTAAAAGAAATGATTCTTGTTTCAGATCGATGAATTATACTTGGAATTGCTTTATCAAATTCTTCACAACGTTGGATGCGATGTTAACTATGAAGTGGGCCAAACTGCACTTTTTTCTTTTGTTCAAGATGCGTTTAAAATGAGCAATGAGAAACATAACGAACTTTTAAATCAAGCCGAGCAGAAAGAACCTCCCGAACTCTTGCTAAATGTGAAAGTTGTCGAAGCCAAAGATATAGTGCCAATGGATTCCAATGGGTTGAGTGACCCTTTTGTAACTTTATATTTATCCTCAAATACAGTGCGAAGATATAATACATCTGTAAAAACTGAAACTTTAACCCCCGTCTGGGAAGAACATTTTGCATTGTAAGTTTTTATTTATTTTCAGGATTTTTAATAATCTGATATTTTTTAATTGCGTTTAGAAACATATCTTTCTGAAAATGACTAAGTTCTATTTGTGTACTAAAGGTGAATTCATTAAAACTTAGTGATAAATCAGCGTTATTAATTAGTTTGGGATTTTTAGGTAGATAACTAATTATAGTCTTACTATTTGATACAGTGACAATGTTTAAATAAATAAAAACGTTTCGCCATTTTTGGTATAGCTTAATACATTTACAGACACACATTATTTTAGCTCAGTCAACTTGGTCCACCACTTTCACTCTTTAAATAAATTCCCGTGTAACAAATTGTGCTTGTTTTGTGCTAAATTGTGCTTAATTCTAAATTGGTAAAGACTGAAAACAAATCCAACTTGACCGAAACTCTTCGTTTTTTCGACAATACTTTTGTTTGTTTTTATTGTGCTAATATTTAATTCAATTGAAATCGTTTCCAAACTGACAAAAAAATTTAAACAATCTGGAGCCTTACTGTTTATTAAAAAATTAGAAAAAAGGCGGAGACCAACTTATCCGCCTGGCCTCCGTTTTAATTTATTTTGTTTTGTGCTCAATTGTACCATTATGATTTTTAACTGACTAACTAACTTAACTATTAGCCTTTCGTTTTTTTTTCAATTTTTTTTACAATATCCTTTGTTTGTCTAATTTTTCTTGTTTTGTAATAAATTGTGCTAGTACTGAATTCAATTCAACTTATTTTTTAATCGATAAAAAAAATTAAACAAACTCAGAAGATAACATTCCGTTCTTTTTCAAATCTTTTTTGTTTATTTATTTGTGTTTGTTTTGTGTTTAATTCTTCTAAAACTTTTTATGAATATATGTTGCCTATTTCATTTTGCTTGTTTTGTGTTAGATGACTCAAGAGAACCAAACCCTTCGAGTTGATTTAAGTATTAGCAAAGAGTATTAGTTAAAAAGCAGAGTAAAGTATTGATAGTATACACGTCCAATAAGTGTAATTAAGTAATTAGTCTTCGAACTGCTAATGAGTAGATTCCTATATTTAAGTTGTAGTAGTAATTTAAGTCTGAACAAAATTACTTATTGATCAACCTTTGATCAAATTGTAATAAAATAAATAGCCTTAGGGGTATTTTTAATTAAAAAAAATACCAATAAGATTTTAAATTGTTGTAATTCAATATTTTGTAATAAAATTATCGCTAGCATCACTGTCACTGTTATCATTAGTAACATCTTGTTTAATCTTACTTAATTACAAATTACAAATCTAACATTTCCTTCTTCATTTTTTCATGCACAGAGATTTTTTCATTTTATACGTGTAATTTAAAAATTTCTGTGTAACGACTGATTCCGCAGTACTGCACCATTCAAATAAATACTTAAAACTAGATAGTATCATAAAGCTCTAACGTAACTAATTTTAGATGTGATTTTCTTAATTAATTTACCATAACATTGGGTTCTGCGTACATAGAAACAATAAATGTTTAATACGTGGCTGCTAGGCACTAGAGCAATTCGATTCGATCTCGAGATTTAATTGTGCTTGTGCACTTAATTTGTAAATATATTTAAAAATTAAATTTCTTGTTTTTTATGTTTTTTGTAAGTCAGAGGTTTTGGGGGCCAATTGACATACGGGCTCAAGATGTTACAGGCACACGGTGCCAGTTCACCCCTGGTTTATACATGTTTATATATAATTCTGCATAGTCAAGCTGAAATAATTACAATAAAAAACCACACTTTTTGAAAAATACCACTTTTGAAACTATAACTAACACCTAGAAAGAAGCACAGACTTCGCAAATAGCAATGCTTATAATTTTATTAATCATTAGTAGTTTTTTCATCTGAAATATTAGGTTTTAACAAGAATTTTGTGGGCATATTATCTTGCGTACATACTCTTGCTTAGTTTTATTTCTTAAACAGAATTCTCTTCCTATAATCATGTAACTTTTTGTTAGTTTTAAATAAAGTATCAAAATTAATTATTTTAGGCCAGTAAAAAACGATAACAATGAAGACAGTTTATGTGTAGAAGTTTGGGACTTTGATCCAGCAGAAACCATGAAAGAAAAATTTGGAAAAATATTAAAAGTAAAAGGTATACGTGGTGTTCAACGACTTGTAAAAGAAATGGCTGTTACGGCTGCTACGGGTCAACACGAAAATGAGTTAATTGGTAGCGTCAAAATTCCATTAAAGGTGTGCATAATTTGACTTAAGCGTGTTTCTGAAACTTGAGTTTTAGACCATTCCATCTTCGGGTATGCTAATGTGGTACGGCTTAGATAAAAAGAACAAAACTGCTCGTCAAGGTGTCATAAAACTGCATTTATCTTTTGGATCGGAAAAAAATTGTCAAGCAGCAGCTCAGGAGCACAAGCATTTATTAAATTTACTTTTATTACATGAGCTTGGTTCTTCACAGGTTTGTACCTTTCTATAAAAACTAACGATTTTACAATGATTTAAAATAGATTCCTCCATACACCTGGGACGGGAAGTTTTCGACGCAAGCGGAAGCAATTTTAACGCAACATAAAATACAAAGTGGTCTTTCTCCAAATGAAATCGACTTAATTCAATGGACAGCATTTACGTCAATTCAAAAAGAGCATCCTCTAGCATTTAGTATTTACGTAAATCTATTAGATAAAATAAATCAGCATTTTAAATTACCATCGACGACGGAAGAAGAAGCAACCATATTTTGGAATTTTACAAAAAAATTGCTTCCGTCTTGTATTGGATTAATACGAAAAGTAAGAAAAAGGCCGCACGACAAAGTAACTGCTCAACAAGTAGCAGACGTTTTAACAATATTATGGCAATTAACGGCACTACAGCCTCCAAAGGATATAAATTTGCTTCCTAGTACTTATTATCCTTGGTTGGAAAACAACGAAGAAGATAATAACATAATGACTGTGTTGAAAGCTGCCGTTAGTAAAGGCGCTAAAGAGTGGCTACAATTTATCTTAGAGCGGACTGAGAAACTCGATAACAGTGCTGATGAAACTTTAGTGTATTTTAATAAAATAGTGCAACTTATTCGTACTGATTTACAAATGGCTGTTGAATACGACAAAATGTTTCAGGGGTATAAGCAATACAGTTTATTAGTATTCCTAAACGGTTTTATTTTAAATATTTTAGAATCGTAAACTTTGAATATGCCAAAACGCTGTACGATTTACATCAACGTGAAATCACTACTTTGGTTGAAAATGAAGTGGTGGCAATATGTAAGTCGTTAAAATCAATTGCCTATGATTGGAATTGCCTTTCACAAACAGATGGTAAGGATCCAACGGTTTTGGGTACAAGACTCTTTGAATTATACTTAGCTTTACAACGATTTGTGAGGTGAGTGAAGTCCTACAACAGTGTGATTATGTTTTTATATTATCTTTTCATCTTAGTTTGGGTGCGGCATTATCTACAAGCGGAATAGATGATTACGAAATAAAACATTGTCACAATTGGTTTCATGGAGGAGTAGAGCAATGGTTAGATATTGCTGTAGTTAAAGCAATGCAACGCATTGAAAAAGCTGTAGAATTAGATGATTTATCGCCAGTCGACGAAAGTGTCAAGTACAGTTCATCTGCTTTAGATACTCTAACAATATTTCACCAAGTACGAAAGACGCTGTATCAAAATTATTTACAGTAATATTATCGAATTTTCAGATAAGGATTTTTTGGGACCAACTCAATTGGCCAGATGTTGAAGGGTGTTACTTATTTGTGGCAAAAATTATAGATGTAAGTGTGTAATTTATTGTGTTAAACAGCATTTTCAAAATTTAACGATTCTAGAAATTCAGATATATCTTAATATATTTGCGTGAACCAAAATTTTATTAAAATACTGCATATTTCCACAAAGTGTGTTAATAAGGCTAAGACTACGTTTATAAATATTGAAAGTTTTGCAAATAATTCGATTTTTATTAAACATATAGGTTTCAAGTTAATTTTACTGTTCTTTGATCCGTAATGAATTTTTATACTTCTAGCCACCATTTACTTTCATTACGTAACAAAATTATTCCAATAACGAAAGCATTTAAGATATAGTTAATTAAATTTAACTTGATCATTTTCTCTTAGTTATAAAAAAACTACAGACAAACTTTCTTCATTTCAGGATTTGTGTCGATGCTGTTTATTCTATGCAGACAAAGTAGCATTTAAAGTTGATGGAATGGGCGAAGTTCAAGACGCTTATGAGAAAAGATTTGAAGTGACAAAAGAGTGGTGTTTAGCAATTAATAACATCGATTATGTTTGTCAATCATTGAAACCATTCACAGCAGAATTAAAGTTAGAAAGTATTATAGCGCAGTTGGCCGAAGTACGAAATCCCTTAGATGCTGAAAGATGCAATGAAACCTTGCAAACCGTTTTGGCAAATTCCTTAGATACAGTACAAAACAAAATTATCCAGTTACTAGAAAAAGTGGCAACTAAGGTTAGCTGAATTCTTTGTAAATAATTTCATATTTAAAAAAACTTGTTTAGATGAGTCCAGCTATGAAAAAGCTGTTAATTGAAGGAGCAGAACTTTTAAATCAAGATAGTAACAGTATTGATAGAGTTATGAGATATCTCGACAATAATTTAGCTACGTTATACGCAGAACTTAATGAGGATAATTTTAATAGAATTTTAGAAATTATTTGGGCCAATCTTGGAAGCATTTTATCCGAGTTAATACATTCAAACATAGAAGTAAGTGTAATCATAAAAAGTGCATACACCAACAATAATTTTAGAAACGTAGACCTCCCGCTTTCTTTGCCAATCTTCGTGCTACTCTCCAATTAATGGTTAACAGCTTTAAACAATCTGGAGAAAACTCTGATTGTGAAACGTTGCAGAAGATTGAACGTTTATTAAACATAAATGGGTTAGAAACTAACGATTTAATTCACCAAGTAAGTAAATCTTGTGCAATTTTAAGAAAACTAATTTTTTTAATTTAGGTGCATCTTGACCGATGGGCTGAACAAGCGGTAATATCATCTACACCCTACGGAGAATTAAGCGTAAGATTGCAATTTATGAATAACGATTTAATAATCGAAGTAATCAACGCTCGCAATTTAATCGCAATGGATTCAAACGGTAATATTATTTTATTTTTGACTGAATTTAAGCTTGTTCTACAGGTTTTAGTGATTCCTTTGTCAGGATTAGTTTACTTCCGGAAGAACGATTTACGCATATTCCAAAACCTAAAACACAAACTCATAATAAAAATTTGTTTCCACTGTATGATGAATTATTTACACTGTAAGTGTTTCATCAATGTTAACTGTATAAAAAAATACATTATTCTTGTAGAACATTATCTCCAGAGCTCAGAAATATATCTAATGGGTTAGTGCTGTTTACTGTGAAAGATAAAGACTTTTTAGGAATGAGCAATCAGTTTATTGGTGAAGCATTTGTTCATTTTAAAGATATTCCAGATACTACTGAAAATATCAAAACTTTACCTCAAGTTCGATTATTACTTCATAGACCCTCAAATCAAAGTAAGTAGTGGTGGTGTTATAACTTACATAAAAATTTTTGTTTTCAGCTACTGACTGCATTGCCGCTTTAGAAAATAGACAAGGCGATAAATTAGCTAAAGAGTTTCTTAAGAGGTTGAAACATAAGCATACCGGTAGTTCGGGTTCATGATTGTTAAAGTTTTTTAAGCGCTGGTAACTTGTAAGATTCTTTTAAAGTTGTATATGTTTTTTCTTGCAGTTGGGTATAAAATGTATTTCCTTTTTTAAAATAAATACAAATATAGATAAAACATTGGTTTAACGTTTCAATCAAGCTACCAAAGCATACTCCATTTCTAATAAACAAAAACTGATGTGGTCATCACATGGCTTTCCTATAAGTAACAATGAAGGAATGTCTACATGTTTTCTTAAGATTGTCATAAAATGATAGACGTTTGTATCGACTTCCTAGTATACTATAATTTTTTTGAAATTTTTGTCCTTCATTTTATTAAATATATAACCGAGATTTGGCAAATTAAGCTTATGTTGTCATACTGACTAACCCCTATATTTGTGCGCCTCGATATTGCTTTTCCCTTTAGTAAGCAGTAAAAATAATTGTTTTTAACGTATCTTGCTTTCTCTTCCAAATATGGATTTTTTTTCTAAAAAAAATCGTCGCAGGCAGAATTCGAATCTAGATTATATTTGTGAATTAATTTAACATATAAATAAAATATCTAATAAACTGTTAATGTTAGAATTTTTTTTGTTTGAATAAACTGTTATCTTTATAAGAAACTAAAAATAGTTCAAATAATTTACATACTTATTATATAAAAAAAACTGTTAAAAATGGCGGATACACCCACTTCCGTTTTTTTATCAGACCCATCTTTTGATAGAGCCGAGAGGATATGAAAAGCCAGCTCCATACCTAATTTCAAGTTACTAGGACTTTTGGTTCGAGAGTGATCGTGAGTACATCGTTACACACACACGCAGACTCCCAAATTTTTTTTGTCAAAATACATTTTTCTCATGCAGACCTTGAAACGTAAAACTTTTGAAAAAAAAATGCGATTGCTTATAAAAAACAAGCGTGCCATGCATATTAGCATTGATATTAGTGTTATATAAATAAATATAAATGATATACGTTAACTCGTATTTTTAAAATTCTGATTTACAAAATTTAATTGAAAAAATTAAATTTAGCCATTTCGCTACAAAACTTTATTATTGCTTTCGTGGATGTTTTGACTTGATTTTGGCGTTTTATACAAGCTCAAATTAAAAAAATGAGGAAAATTCAATTGTTTATTTTTGACTTGTGGAGCCATGTTTTGTAATTTCAGCATGAGAATATTAACACACATGAAAAGTAAGTTTAAGTTTTGCTTAACTTATAGGTTTGTAATCTCATTTTACTTCGAGAAGATTACAAGAAAATTGAAATTGTCACAAATAAAGTTAAAATAAATAAAACATTTAGTAGATATATCTATATTATTAACAATTAGCGATACCAAATACATATTCAGACAACGATTCATGCTAACCTAAATTTTCTTTTTTTTACCAACACAGAGTCATTTTTCTGCGTAATATTCCATTTCTTCTTTTTTGTAGAGTTTTTTTCTGAAGTTTTTGAGGTTTCTTGTACAATCTTTTTTTTATCGTCGTCTTCTTGATCATTTTCAATTTTTACTATGGCGTTCTCTTGAGCTTCTACATTTACATTTTTACTAATAATACTATCTTTATTAACACTATCAGTTTTTTCTGCATTTTTTGTATTAAATAAAGCTTCTAATTCACTAAGTTTCATTGGTATAGGAATTGGTATAGGTAAAGGTAATGGAATTATAATAGGGTAGGGGACTAGAACAGTAACAGGAGGCATCAAGTTTTCCAAAGTTGTTGGTTTTGGCAAGAATGGATGCTGAGATTCGTTTATAGGTTGAGAATGTAAGTATTTTGGCTGACGATCCGATACGCCGTTGTGTAAGTTTAAAAATCGATTTGGTAATTCCTTATTGTTATAATCGTTTATTCTATATTCTCCTTGAAAGTGTACAGGATCATATTTAGTTGGAGTGTGTCGTACCCGCAAATCTTGTGGAACATCTAAAATTGGAGGAGATCTAATGGATGAACGAGTTGTGTTTGATGACGAACGCCTGTACTTTTTCTGAACTTTAGTTTTCAACCTTTTATTCGCTGACAGATTTTCGGATTTTAATAAGTGTGTTGCACTAAGAAGAGGTATCGGAGAAGTTTGATCCATATTCTCTGAAGGTCTAGGTGAGTTCGGTGACGAACCGCTATGTTCCGGTGATTTACAATTCTTTAACCATAAATCGGGTGTAATTAAGCTGCCTCCTAGCTCAGATCCTTCGGAAATATGGGGGTGTAACTCCAAATGTGCTCTGGTTTCACGACAAAATATATGCATCTTGTACTGGTTTAAACATTTGTCAGAACAAAATTGAAGTTGCGAAGCACCATCCTATAAAAATTAAACATTATAGAAAACAAATTATTACTAACTAAAACTACTACTTTGATAACTTGTATTTTACTTTGTAAGTTAAAAATATACGTCATAAACAATTATTTGGACAAACAAAAACCAAAATTTTGTGTTGTACATAAAAAACCTTCTTATCTTTTTGTATAACAAAAAAAAAACAAAATTAACTTGATTAAGTCGAAATAAGGACCCCTAATTTGCGAACACTAAATGTAAATTTCACTTCGCATATTATCAAAAATATTTAAAATTTGTTTTTAAAGAAAACGATAGAGATCTTGTTCTTACAGCATGTTTAAACTAACAAAAAAAAATAGTAATTCCATACGAATAAAAATTGATATTAAATTTATTTGTATTACTCGATATCTTTTAGATTTTGTCGTTCTTGTCCAATTTGTATATATGACATTCCAAAATTTAATTACACTTTTGTACGGGTACAGATTACGTAATTAGTGTCACTACCACTGTTCCAAACTAAAAACTCTTTGTTTTTGTAACGCTTTCTATTACCTGAAAATCCACATACGAAACTGTATGCCGTAAATGCTTGCACCAATCACAAGTCCTATTTTTCTTAAAGTTAGCTCTTCTTGATTGAGAAAAACATAATTCTGAACAGAACGCTCCACCTGATGGTAGTAGACCTTTGCTGTCGCTTATGTGTTTTCCGCACCATTCGCATTCTTCTAAAATTATTAAAAAGAAGGCAATTAAAAATCTTTCTGTACAGCCATTTAGTCAAGCTAATAAAATAATACTAAATAAAAACTAATTTTTTTACTAGTCAAAAAATAAAAATTATTTTAAGATAAACATTGTAACATAAAGTCAGCTTCGTTAAATAAACATTAAATAAGAATTAAGTCATTCAATTCAATATTTTTTAATTTAATTTACTACATTTTTAATTTTTGAGATATAACAATTTGTTAAAGACAAATGTTACAAATTATCCTTAAACAAAATAATATTAAACAATAAACATCGTAATAGTAAAATTAATCAAAATCGATAAACCACTACAAAATTCAAAAAGCAAAGTATAAAAAAAACTTAAATTTATAAACTGCCAATAGCAACAAATTACAGAAAATTAAAAACAAATAATAATAAAAAAATTCCTTAAACTTTTAAAAGTATAGGTATTTATCTCAAAGGGGTTTTTATGATTGTTATGTGGTAATACGTTTATGAGTTAGTTTTATATAGATATAATTCGTATCAAAATTAGGATAAAAGTATAAATGAATTATTTCTGAAACGCAATAGCGACGTGATAAATAATATATCAATACTAAAGTGATCAACAAAATCAAAGGCTTTATTTTAATTCTAATTCCAGTGGATTTTTAACAAAAGTAAGTAATTATATCTCTTTTTCTAATACTTGGGTGGGATTGTGGTATTTATTTTTTTAAATTTAAGATATTTAAGGTTAACCTCAGTTTCTGATTGTAACTATCGGTCAATGTATATGATTTCATTAAAATAGTATTTATTAATTAATACGACTGCTAATTTAATGAACATCAATTAATTGGCATAGAGTATAAATATACTAGAATAACGATGACAATGATAGTAATAAATCTATTACAATTAATGAAATGCTGTAATAATCTTAGTAGCAAAAAGTTAAAGTGAAATAATTGTATTATTTGTATTCATGTCTATGATAATAAAATCCTTTTGTTTAAACTTTATCTAATTTAACTTTATTTAACCAATTTCTGAAAAGTTGCATGTAGATCATTTTGCGAAAAATAAGGCCATAAAGAAGTTTCACTTCTTACGTGTGTACACTAGTACACGCACACATTTTTTTTTTAAATGACCCTCTTATATGATTGACCACCAGCCGCTGCCACTGGTGGTACTTAACGTTTACAAGATCCCTGTTGTAAATTTCATATAGAAACTAATTAAAAAAAATCTATGTTTCTCTATATCCTTCGTGCCTGGAAGTTGATACAGATATTGCATATACATAGCATATAACAATCAATTGCTAAAATCACATAAAACAAATTAAGTTTTTATTCGGAAATGCACGTGCTGTATTTGCAAGCTATGGAGTAGAACATGTAAACTATAAGTTGTTTTATTAGTTTTTATTTGCTAAACAAGTAGGATTCTAAATGCAATTTCAAATTTAAGACGAGACTCTTTAACTAATTTGACAATTTCTTCTGTAGTATCTAAAGTAACGTTCACTTACTAATTTATAATCTAAAAAAATTAAGCAACTTTAATTTACTTACTGCCGATTGATAAAACACAAGGTTTATAATGCCGTCCATCTTCATACTTCACTTTATATTTTTTGGATTAATGAATATTGTTTATTAATGTCGCTTATAGAGGCGATGTATAACACGCATACATTTTGAATCGATTTTAAACACATTTCCATGCATTTCTTTACTATAATTATTAGTATAATAAGTAATACTTAAAATACGGAAATAAATACCTAATTATCAAATATATAACGTTGTGAATACAGCTATTATAAGAATAAGTAAACACATGCGACTATGTAAATGTTTCTATTGGTTTAGTTCACAACTATTGCCTATAGGTACAGTTACATTACCAATAGACTAGTTATATGTTTTTATCTTACTGCATATAAATTCCAATGATGTCCTATAAAATCCAATAGAAGCATATTGGTTAGTAAATCATTAAACTTTATACGGTAAGTAAATATTGCTTTATTAGCAGCGGTTATCCCACATAGCACCGAATATTCCAGAAACATATCAACATTTTATCTAATACTATACATATTCAGAATACTCCAGGATGCATTACAAATGTTTCAAATATTTCGGAATATTCTAAAACTTTCAATAAAAATTATTCTGGACTATACCTCTGAAATATTCTAGAATATCTGAGAATATTTCAAATATAAGTATACCGAATTATTTTAAGATGGTTTCTAAAAATATTCCAGAAACAGTAATTTAGATTATCAGATGATAGGATAATTTTTCTTACACGAAAACCTAACAAGAAAGCGCTGCAGTTGTTGGAAGGGGATATAGCTCCGGCGGTGACCAAAGTTGCTAGAGACAATTAAGAAATTTTAGATTCTGTTTCCTAGTACTCGTTTTATAGTTTTATAATTACTATTAACATGAAAAAACTTAATGACACTTAAATGTAAGTGCACTTGTTTGGTTTTATAATCCCATGACACTATCGATTTTTTTAACAAAGTTTTATTTCTTTCATTTTTTTGGTTCTGGAAAATTGTAAACAATGGAATGGATGGATGCAGTTTTTTTTCTATAAAATAATTATGGAAACAAATAATTCAACATGAAAGATTAAAATTAAAATCCCTATACTGCGTTTTCCAAGTCACCAACCTGTATATGTGTATTTTTAATCCTTGTTCGTTTGTCCCTGGCTTGCATCCGTAACTAGAACCTTAATACCTACTAGTAGGCTGTCAGTTAACTTTTTTTCTTTTTAAAATAATTATATTTGTATTCATGTATATATGTGTTGGGATTCAAACCTGTCATATCTGTGTATTCTAGAGTTGCCAACTGAGTCGGTTTTCGCCAGCTTGACTGGTTTAATAATACCACGACTAAGTGTCGGTTTAATTAAAGAATCGGCTGATAAATTACCGGTTTTGATCTGTTTTATTAAAATAGTATTACCTATATATGTGGCGAAGTGTTCGTTTTGCACATTATACTTTTATCTGTTGTGACCACAAATTGCAAACCTGCAATTTTAAACACAAACAACAGAACATTTAAAAATCACACCAGTTATGAGTGCAGTCATAAGCGGTATGTCAATATTCAGTTTTGCAATTGCTCAGTGTTGCCAACTGACTGTCGCAATTTCCCGCACAAACTGTAAAAATTCTACAATTTTACGTGTAATTCCACAAACAATATTGAAATTTGTTTTCTTTTTAAGGTTTTATGAATTTGATTTGTTGTGAGAAATGCACTAATGTATGTAGGTTCATACAGACTTTTCCCCAAAATACCTAAAAAATACCTGTAATTACATAAAATCGCCAAATTTTGTGGAATTGGAACCGCTGTAATTGCCAGATCAGCTAATTACTTATTTAGTTTAGTATCAATAACCATATTATTCCTACCGCAAGAAATAACTTAACATTAATCTAAAAAATTGATATTGTCTTCACAATTACAAGTGAATAGAAAAGTATCAAGACAATATAAATCTGTTAGATTAATGTTAGGTAAATGTTTTCAAGGCCACCTATCGTAAAAACAAAGTTTTAAATGATTAGGTATATTTTCTTATTATTTTATATTAAATTTACTTTGTTGCAGTTCAAAATGTAAACAAATAGTATGCCTTTTGAACCTGTTTCAAAATAATAAGTAAAAGTTAGACTAGTTTTTAAGAAACGAAGAGTTGGCAATCCTAATGTATTCGTTTAATTGACTTTTGGGATGTCATAACTTTCTAATGTTTATTGATCTCTTAGGTAATAAACTGATTGTATAAATCTAACTTAAATAATTATCTTGCATTTACATTCATTTAGAAAACTACGGGTCCCAACGAGCACAGGAACTTTTTGATTAAAATTTAACAAGAGAAAGGAGAGAGTTAGTTTGACGCTCACAGTCATAGCAAGATGTAGCTGCATATTTTTTGCGGGTTTTAGTTTTCGTTATATCGGTTATATCGCAGCTTAACTAAGTATAACAGATTAAATGTCAGGCTCTACTAAACTTTCTTCTTAAACAAAAGATATATCATTACATAGTTTAAAAATGTAGCCGTCCAAAATGCCACGCTCGTACTAGACGTTGGGCTCTTTACATACAAAATTACTACTTATAACTTAAATTTCTCCTTACAATTTGTTTAGAAATTTAATGCTATGCATTTTTATTAATATAATTAAACTGACATAGCGCCTGACGTAGACTAGGCAGCAAAGAAAGGCGACTATCAAATGTTCAAAAAAAAAACCTTTACAGAATTTGTAAGTAAGTTTACTAATTTAATATCCTTTGCGTAGACGGACTCTATGATTCTTTGCACACTAAACATTCAATTTTGGTTGTAAAAATACATCCGTCAAAGAAAAATTAGGCCTTGAAAGCCGCAACAGCTAAATCAACCCACACCAAAGATAATAGTTGGAGGTTTAGTTACTTTTTTATTACCAATTTATTATCACTACCACACTAAATTGATTACTCCTACGAAAACGTAGTAATCGCGTTGTGAGCTAACTTAGATCCAAGTTGGACCAATCATAGAGTAGATTTGCTTTAAAAAATGAAATCAAAATCTGCTTGCGTCAAAATTTACTACGTTTTTATTAGTTTCCATGTAATTATTCTTACCCTAAATTTATAACCCCTACTACCATTGTTGAATACTCGCTTTGCGGGCTAGCTTCGTTCTAAAACTGAACCGGCCCCAGCATAACTTTGCTTTGAAAAGTAATATTATAATGCAGCATGCAGCATGCAGCTTACTTAAAAATGTATTAACATCTTATTACTAAACCCTACATTTAATATTTTGACAGCTAATAAGTGTAAAAATTGCAATACGCAACTAACAGTATTATGTTTAATTTTATCGAATATAAATGCATTACCTCCTTCCAAACCACTTTTGATACATTTAAATCATTTATTTTACATAGAGTCAATACTTATCTACATTTATTACTTAACTTACTTATTTATGTCTTAAAAAGTTACAATTGAGTCTAAATACGTAAACATGTTAAAAAAACTGGTGTGGTCACCACCACCACCATAACAAATAAGGAATGATGAAGGAATGTTTACGTATTTGTTTAAGGGTATGTTGTCATAAAACCATTTTGAAATGATATGTACACTTCCTAGCATGCTATAATTTTTTTTAAGTTTTTCTCCCCGATTTCATTAAGATATAACCGAAATATGGCAAATCAAGCTTATGTTGTCATATTGACTAACCTTTATATTTGTGCGCCTCGATATTGCTTACCCCTTTAGTAAATCAGTAAAAAAAACATCGCAAGCAGGATTCAAACCTATATTTATGAATTTAAAATAATTTACATACGTACAAAATTATATAAGAAAAACTGTTAAAAATAACGAATACACACACTTCCGTTTTTTTTATCGGATCCATTTTTTCACAGAACCGAGAGAATATGAAATTTCAAGTTACTAGAACTTTTGGTTCGAGAGTTATAGAGGATACATCCAAAGATAATTTAAATAAGATGCAGCATTCCGTATATAAACAAGTCAAAAGAATATAGAATTTTAAAAAAAATATTTTAACGTATCTTGCTTTTCCTTCAATATATGAATTTTTTTTCTAAAAAAAAATCGTCGCAATCAGAATTCGAACCTAGATTATATATGGAATTCACTTTAAATTATAAATAAAATATCTAATAAACTGTTAATTTTAGAAATTTTTTTTTATTTGAATAAAATTTTAGGAAGAATTATCTGTATAAGAAACTGTAAAAATAATTTGAATAATTTACATACGTACAAAATTATGTAAGAAAAACTGTTAAAAATGGCGGATACACCAACTTCCGGTTTCTATATCAGACTCATCTTTTGATAGAACCGAGAGAATATGAAAAACCAGCTCCATACACACACACACACACACACACAAGTATAAATTTATTACATCATCCCAACCCACTATTCATGCGTTTAAATGTTTAGGTGAGTTGTATACACTTACAGGTTTCATTATTTTTTAAATGCGAAATTAAGATGAAAATCGTCATAAAATAATCTTCCGTTACACTCGCACTGGGGTTTTATTTTGTTTTCTCTTAAAAGGTGCATAGTCGTCTTGAACCACATCTCTGTACATGTAAAAGTTACTAAAAATAACTTAAAATTTATTACGATCACAAATTTTTAAATTATTTAAAATTTAGATTTCTTCGCATTAACCAAACAAAATAAAGCTTTCCCATATCTTAAACACGTGTCATCATTTTCACTAAAAGAATTTCATTGGGAAGTGTTGTTTTCAAAGAGACTAATTCAAACTTGTCTTGAACATATCTTTAATTTCTTTTGTTATTCAAAATATTTTTTATGCCTCGGCCGGAAAAATTACTTTTCCGGACTAGGCCGGTAAAAAACGTTACTATTTATTTTTATTTATTTAAAATAACGTATTATAATCAAAGCTTATCACTACTTAATAATTATAAAACTTAACTTAACATTAATCAGATTCGCTTTGATTAGAGCTATCTTCCTCGTCTAAGCCACTTTGTAAAGACATTAATTCCGGTGCTGTTTCAGGTAACAAAAGTGCTAATGTCTCACTAGAGAAAGGCTTCCTTTGTTGGTAGGGTTTTTCTCTAGTAATGCTTAGTAAAGAATCCGAAGTTAGCAAAAGTCTGTTAAAGACATTCCATACAGACAAAAATGTTTATTCCGGACTTCAGATGGCTCTTCAGATAATTGGCCTACCACTCTTTTAATTTGTTTATATAGTTCTTGGATATCCATTGAACTTATTGATAAAATGTCCGTTTTATAAAGTTGTTTGAACATAAAAACTTTGCTTTACGAGGTTGTTTAAATTAAAAAGATTGTTTTAAATAAACCAACCAATTCTTAATTAGGCGCTGCTAATAGCGCAGCGGTGATTCATTGTATCTAGAGTGCGCAAACGCCCAAAACGATTTGTCTGTACGTTAACTAAACTACTGGCTACTGTTAGCAGCGCCTAATTAAAACGTTTGTTAATTTATTTCAAATAAACTTTTTAATTCAACCAAGTTTATAAAACGAAGTTTTATAATCAATTTTATAAAACAAACGTTTTAATTCGAACTACATTTCATATAAAATTTTTATAGTTATGGAATTTGTTAATGTTAACGAGCCAGAAGTTGCTTTAAATTTTTTTTTGTAAAAACTACTGTTTTGTTTTCTATTTTATACAAGTTCTATTTTTTGTTTCGTATAAAACAACATTTTGAACCGGACCGCAAAAACTACTATAAAATATTATATTTCTGTAAATAAATAAGTTAATAAATAACCAAATAGCAATACTATCCACCAAAAATTTTGCGGATCTGTAAATTACTTAAAAACACAGTATCTAATATCGCAAAAACATAAACATATTTTATGCAAAATATTTTTTTTACCATGTCACATACTAAGCATTAATTGATCGTCTTGTAATCGATACATATATCAAACAAAACCACTATAGCAGAAAATGATGACCAATTAGATATTTGCAAACGTATAAAATTTCATAACAAAACTATAATAAAAAATACATGATAAAAGTTAATGTGCTTGTTAATGTATGATTATTACAACAATAATAAGCTTTATTAAATATTACATTACCTGCTTCAATTACAAGTAAAAGGTATCGATTTCTGGTGCGATTTTTAAATTTTAATTATTATCTCTTTCACTGCATATTACGTCACGTTCCAAATTGCAATCATTGACCAAAAATAATTACGCCGCAACGTGTAATTCGAATACTTTTTATATTCCGCAAGTAACTTAATACGATTAATGCTTTTCAAGCAATTATATAAACAGTTCTAATGAGATCTTTATAACAACGTCCATGATATAATTAAACTAAAATGCTAAAAACGTTATTATTGAACTATTTAAACAATGAACGAGACATTATGATTTTATGATAATTTTTAATGTATTAATATAAATCTGCCACGAGTTTCTTTGAGTATAACCACGTATAACAAACCAAACTAAATAAAATTTAAGAGTCAAGTACGTATTTTTTAAAACTCAATTATAGATTTAAAAATCTTTTTGTGACTTTTGGTGCAAGAATTTTTGTAAACCCACATCAACATATTCTTAGTTCTTATACATACATACACAACACAGTTAAATGATTTATAGAAATCTGAATGTTAATTAACAGAAGTCAATGGTAGAAGCAAGTAGAAGTAAGCTAGATAAATACAGACTGCGAGACAAAATATGGAAAACCATGTTTGTTGTTTTCAATGTAATTTTAAAAAATTTTCTATACACCGTTTGAAGAAATTTTAGAAAAAGAACCAATTTTTTTAGTGGAACGCACTGGGCATATGTGATCGTCTGAATAAAATCAAATAGACAAAATTATTGAAAATAGAGTCGATTTTCGAGATCGGCGCCAATCTAAATAAATATTTTCTACTTGTAACATCTTCAGTAAATTACAGTTAAAAAAATGAAGAAAAAGAATTTTGTTTCATCAATATGGAGATTTTAGTTATAATGAAAGAAACTTAACATATTGAATAAATCTTAAATTAAAAGTTAAAAAAATTAAAGAAAAGAAAATTCAAAAAACACTAAATTTAAAATTTAAAAAAAATTAATTGACGTATATAAATAAAAACAATCATAAAACGTAAGGTAAAGGTAAAACTATTTTAATTGTTTATTCATTTAATTTTTTTAATTTTTCTTCACTTTCTATTTTCGGTGCCTATATAAACAACAGCTTTTAAGTTGTTTTCAATTTTTATTCTTGCAATTTTCTTTTCGTCGAAACTAGTTTTCTTGTTTATTTTCTTTATTTTTCTTCGTATTTGTTTTTAAGTTTTTTGAAACAAACTTTGATTTATTACAGGGCATAAAATATGGCGGTTCGCACCGTTGCGCCACAGGTCCGGCGAACCGGCCCGATTTTGGGTACAGCGAACGGCCTTAACTGACAGCGAACCGCCAACAATTACAAATCTAAATGAAGACAAAACTTTGCCTCAAATTTAAACATATGTCAATTGATGGATTAACATTCAACAGACATGCCGTAGTTTCTGTTACCAGAAACCAGATAAATGATTTTTCAAAACGCCACTGGAGCTTATAAAAATTGCCCAAAATCTCAGAAAGCTTTACCTAGTCAATATAAAAATGCGCTAGAACAAAGTTAACAACAAACGAAAAAAATAACTATTCCATACTGCAGCATTTTAAAATGTATTTTTAGTAAATTCTAAGATATGCCGTCACTATACAAAGTAAAAGATTAATAAAATAACTTAAATACAAATACAAAAAATTCATTAGAAAAACTTTTAAAAAAATACATTGTTAACGATGGAATTCTTTTCGTTTACGAAACAATTTTCCTATTATATGTGAAAAAAATGCTTCGTCATTAAAAGATATTATAAGATTTTGAGGCTTAGAAGTTAGAAATTCGATACATAAACTGACGTTTCATATCAGCAGTGGTATCAGTAATAGGGATGTTATGGAAGAGGTCATTTTATCGGAGGCAGAAGTGAAGCGGAAGTGCAAAAAAGATAAATAGGTTTTTCGGCGGTTCTGCAGCAAAGAAGGCAAAGTAATACAATACAACATCCAAAGATCAAGATTAGAAAGATGCAAACACTAACATGCAAATTAAAAGTGGCGCAATTTATCGTAAGTGAAAGTGAAACTGCAAACAATTTCTCAGAGAGTTCTAAATTTGATGGAAAGTATGAACACGAAATTTAGAACATTCATTTCAGACTTAGGCTTCAAATTAAAGTTTGGAGTAAAATATTGTCGAAACTCATAATAATAATAATTTTGTAAACGATAAATTTAAATTAAGCACACAGAAAATACTATGGCGAAATTTGCTTCATTGCAGTACTTGAATGAGTTGAATTTTATGAAGACAAATCATTTGAGAAATGTATAGAAACTATAGCTGCATAATTTAAGCTTGGGACCCCCATCTCTCTCCTTCTGCCCTCTTACTACTATTACTAACTCCCATTCCTTCACTGACTAACTTCTCCAACTTCTATTTCGCTTTGACGTTGACTTAAACGTAAAATACAGCTACAATGTTTTAAGTAAACTGAGTGGATTATCCCTCGATTTGCAAAAACGTGACATTTCGATTATTGAAGCACATCATAGAATTGTTATTTTAAGGCACATCATAGTATTGTAATTCAGATCTCGGTTTTTGAAGCGAGAGTGGACGAACCTGAACGTTTCCAATTTGAAGTTTTAATCGCTGCCGGAAAATCGAAATTTGCAGAAGTCACTTTGTATGAGAGTGGTGGTCGAAACAGAGATGCTGCAACTGCGATAATGATACCCCGCGCTTAGTTCCATCAAAGTTTACAAAACAATATCAGAAAAATAATGTTTACCGTGAGATCTTCACATGCAGGTAGTAGTGCTGTTAATTCACAAGTGGATAAAAGTGCCTATGAACTGCTTGTAGAACAAATCAAAGTGCTGTTTCCAATTTACTGGAACGATTACATCGGTGTTCTGCATGAAGAGAATAAAGTTGTTGCTGTTTGTGACCTTTGACCAAAGGGAAAGTTATCGGTCTTGAACTGAATGACTTGCTGATGCGTTCCAATATCAAGTGCTGAATGCGAAAGAGTTTTCAGCGTAATGAACTTGATGATTACCGAGTTAAGATCTTCACTGGGAATCAAAAGAATGTCTAAACTTATGTTCATCTTGTTATGTTCGTTCTTGGCTTACAAAAGGCAACCATGCTGCTACTGATATTAACAGTGTCGTACGTAAAGAGGAAAACTACAAATCTGATAAACTAGTGGTGTGGAAATTGTTCGATTAACATTAACTGAAATGATTTTTAATTATATTTAATTTAATTATTGCATTCATTATAATTTCTTCAAAATGCGAAACACACAATTTAATTTCCACACTTCCACCAGTCTAATATTCCCTCGCGTACGTGAGCAAGAATACATGATACAAGGAGCTCCACCGGCGTCTAAAGCTCGGACACTCCCAAGTGGGTAGATGGCGGTAGAAAACTTCAAAGCATTTTATAAGATTTGTTAAATGCAAAACTTATTACAACGATGCTTGTGACAACTTTATGGTAAACCATCCTGGCCAGACTATTAGTTTAAAAGATATTGCTGCACTGGTTGGTATTGCATACGAAAGGACCTTTAGTACGGTGAGCATTATTAAAAGGTTTGCTAAATCGGGAATACGCCCTTTTAATGCACATATCTTCTCTGAAGACGAATTTCTTAGCGCACCTGTTACAGATAGAACAGAATCTCCAAGGCGAGAATATACGCCAGATCCCCCTGCAAATGAAGTTCAGCTAAGACTTTCAGAGCTACAACAAACACCACCAAATTTTGATACAAATGGAGCTCAAGGATCTGCATTAGATGAACATACATCAGAGCTGACTACAAATGAACTCGCCATTGATCCTTAACCTTTAAATTTTACTAAGACTCCTCGTTGCCCAAGCAAACCCAGCAAAAAAAACAAACGTTGGAAAGAAAACAGGTAAAAACAAAAATACTGACTGATTTTTAAAAATAATATATTGTGTCCATTGAAAATTAATTTTTAAACAGTTGGTGCACGTGACTATTACTGTTATATAATGGGCTATAACTATACGAGAAATGGTAATGATAAAAAAAAGATTTCTATTCTATTTGTTGCTTAATGTGTTACGTGTATCAACCCTCCTAAGTTTCCCGTATTCAGATTTCCGACAGTTGCATTCAAAAAACCTTAATTGGCTTTTCTTATGTAAATAATTAATTATCAAATTTTTAACCAAGATCTGAATGAATTTTTTGTCAAAAGACTAAGAACATAAAACTAGTCAAACACCGAAGCAGTATTTATTTTTACTACAATAAAGATACACTCTTGGTTATTGAATTATTTTCCGTTCAGCAAAGATTTGTAGTAGCGAAAAAGATTAAAAGCGTTTCACTCGTTAAAAATAAAGAGAACTCTAAAGAAAATAGATGTATTAAGTGAACTCAAAATCTACTATTAATGTGATATTTCCATCTTGTAACAACTTCCACAACGTAATAACTACATAAACAAATAAAATAAAATTGTGTGAAATATCATTGTTCTGTAAAACCACTTTTTTAGTGTAAAAATGTCATAGAAACGTTATGTATGTATGTATATTTTAAAATGTGATTCAACACTGTTTATACACGCTTGTTATTTGTAGAAAGTTACAATTCATGTTTTTCTTGTTATACTTATACTTGTGGTACAATTGCAAAAAACGTTTAATTTTCACATAAAACTTCGAGTTGTAAGATAAATAATCCAAACTAAAATTTTGAAAGAATCGTTTTGGTTTTTCTTTAAATAGATTACAATCCAAACGCTGTAACTCATTATATTCAATTTCACTAAAAACTAAACGATCCCACAATTGATAATGGATATTGTCATATCTATCTTCTTCACTGGCTTTATTAAAACTTGTTTTAAACTTTTTAATCATACTAATTGACCAATGACAGTAGCTATAAAAAGTTAGTTTTTTATTAGCTATTAAAAAAGCTTATCATCTTCGCAAGATTGTTACTTATGTAATAATGTGGGTTTTTTAATTTTATAGTTAAAATGTAGCTGACTTTTTCGTATATGCTTATAAATGTTAGACAACTGTTTAGAGACGAAGTTTTTGTTATAATTGGTTAAATCTAAGATCACTATTTTTTACTTCCAAGGAATGCTAGTCGGCAATAAGCCAAATCATTCATGAAAATATAAATTGGTCTTTTAATTTTAATGTAGGTGACCATAAATCTTTGTAACTGGGTAATGTTTTATTTGCCCGTTAGAAGATTTACCGTGAAAAACATTTTTATTTCTACACGGTCGTAAAAACATAATTGTCACCATGTTTTCGACTGCGTAATAATTTGTTCGATCAAGTTAATTTCAGATAGTATGTAAGCTAATTTCAGAAAAAAATATGCATAAACTACATAATTTATGTTAGAATTAAAAACCTAATATTACTAGCTAAAATGAATCCCTTTGAGTCAAATAGCGAGAAAACTTTATTTATATATTCGTTCTTTATAGTACAGACAGATAAAAGTGAGTATTTTAATCTACTAAAAATTAAGACTTTTTTCAAGTTTTTGCAGTATAAGTATACAACATACAAAATACTCGATACCTAATTTATTATTAGTGGGTATCAATACAAACCACCTAAAAATACAAACAAAAGGATTGATAACCATATTCACTAATTACAAAGGTTGATTATACGTTCATATCAATTATCGTACCTATATGTATAAATAAAGTTGTACTTTATTTAAAGCAATTCAATTTATGCATTCAGAAAAGACGTCAATTACTTTTTGTGTTTACCTTTTGTATAATCATAGCAACGTAAAAGCAACAACTTGATATTTCTAATAATACAACAGCGGTGGTATTGTATATTAGCAAATATTAGAATTCATAATCGAAATTAGTAATTTAAATGGATACAAAATTTTAAATAGTATTTTTATACAGGTTTAATTACACTTACCTATAATTTTGGGAGAATCTGGTTCTGAGCTGTTACTTTCATGCTGAGAGTGACACGAAGAAAATAATTTAGAATTTTCGTGGGTACTGCCATAACCATACCACGCTAATAACTCATTCATTGCGGATTCTGCATATTCCTAAAATAACATTTCATTATTATATCACAGTATCACAAACTTGAAAACAGTAAATTAAAGTTATTAAATTCAATAATATATTAGAATTGTAGATATTTGTTAATCATACAGATTTGTTCAATCAGACATATGATTGATTTGGCAAATAAAAATTTTAAAGCACTTTCAAGTTAAGCTTACAGAATGTAAAGATTAAATAAAATGTCAGTTTGTAGTTTTAGGTAGAAATAACAACGGTACTATTTACCAATAACACTGGTCGACAAAATTTTTACCTTAAGTCGGTAACTGATAATCTAATTAGCATATATAAATTATTCAAGAAGCGGCAATGTATTGTCTTAGCTCTGGTTACAAAGGCAACGTAGTTTCAGATTTGTTCGCTTACTCAAAGAGCGAATAATTTTCGTTGTTGCTCTAATTTGATTGGTTGATATTGTTTAAGAAGAAAATTTATAAATATAATAAGGAGAATAAGCTCTGGCAATCATTTTATGTATGTAATCAGCAATAGAATAAAAGGGAGGCATATGCCAAAATCTGGGCGCAATAAGACTCATAAAAAGAAGAAAATGCAATCAGCAGATACTGTTGCTTCTTATGTCTTTGAGTTAATCGTGACAGAAAAAAGCTTCTGCAATAAACAGAAGTAGCCATTACGATACTAGTTTATACCAGAAAAACAATGTTCATTATCAATTTTTAGTAAAAAAAAAAAACATAATGGCGCCGTTTTAAACCAGAACTTATGCAAAGTTCTTAATGCACTAGATCGTGAAATTGACGGTATTAAATGCTTTTGTAAAAAAATCTAAAAAAAATAAATAAAAAGAAAGTGTTTTTTGAACCTCAAATACACAGAACAGTAAGTGATAGAATATTTAAAACAAATATAACAACTCAAGAAAAAACAGTACGGGTGTTCATTTTTGCCAAAAATTATAAAACTTTAGTATTAAATATCGTACTTAAAATCTATCCCTGTAAGTGCAAATTTTCTGCTCGGATAACGTTGCCCATGTAGCGCAGTTAAGGGAGGGGGTACATAGGGTCCAAAACTTAATAAAACAGTTAATAGTTGTATCCAAAATAATAATGTGATATAAAACTTGACAAACATTTCAATTCTGATATTGATACGTGTAGGAATAATTGAACAAAGTGTTGCAAAAGAAATTCAAAGTATAATACTTGACAAAACAACAGATGCGTCAAGGTTGGTCAAGGCTACGACGGTGCAACAACAATAAGGCAGATCTTTAAAAAAAATTCACTAAAAATAATTTCGTGTCTGCAGTTAAAACGAATTAAAAGCGCCAACACCCGAAGTCAGAAATTAAAACCAATATGTTCCATCCGTTGAGTAGAAGGGCGCGTAACTTTAATTAGATTTCTTCAAGTTATCTTTGGTAATAATTGAAGCATTGGAAGAATTCAAGGCTTTTATTTAATTGTGAATAGAGACAATATCTTGATTATTACTACCCTTATCTAAGCCACTCTAACCCCAACCGATGATTTGTTAAAGGTACAATTCTAGGTACATAGACCGCAATCAAGTGTTGATAATCATTTTTACGAAATTTTCACAAAAACTGTGTACATGGCAAACAATTGCAATGCCAAGGTCAAATTTCTAGAAGAACAGGGCGCCAATTTCATCGACAAAACTACGATAAAACTAATTCAAAATAATGTTATAAGATTTCCGTTTTTACAGGGTGTAACAAGTATAACTAATAATCTCTTAATAGGAGATACCAGTAATGATTTAGATTATATTTGCATGATAAACATGACCCATTCCTTATAGTTTTCGAGAAAAATTAATATTAAAATTTAAGACGACCCTGTTATAGTCTATTGTAAATTCGTAGGAAGAAAAGCCAATGACCTAATTCAGGATCGTTTATTAGTAAACAACACGTACAAAGTGCAAGAATGCGATAAGATTGTTTTGTTTAGTTTTACTGTAGATTGTTGAACACGTACAGAAAGCATAGCCTTGGTTAACATAAAATAAGATATGTATGTATATAAGAGTAATGATCCGATTAAATATAGAGGTATTATAGCATAAACGATATGAAAACAGGCATTTGAATTTTTGTAATTGTACCCCTTTGAAAATATTTTTCGGACTGCGCCACTGACTACGTCAGTAAAAAGCACAGAGAGCGCTTTTACCAAGAAATATGGCAACGTAAAAATGATATCAGAGTTAATGAAATCTTGTAATGGTAGCAGATTACTTCTGCATATTAACGAGGTAAACTGCTGATATTGTTTATAAAATATAATCTAATATTAGTCACATTTCTAATTATAACAATCTGAAAAAAAATGTTAAAATATGTTATAAACCTTCTCATTAAAATCTAATCAAAATTACAGTTAATATATCTATCTATCTACCATTTTAAACCATGTGTTGCTCTTGTAAAAGTTTGTTTTAGCCCTCTATCGCACGTTGTATATTTAAATAGATATACAAATTTCTTTTAAAACCTATAGCTTTTAATAAGAAATTATGCGCTCATAAACAATGTATATGTGGATGTACATGTATTCCAACTTGCTCTCCACCTGCAAAATCAAAAACTGTTGACTCGAGCCAATCACAAAAGGGAATGGTTCAGCTAAAGCGTGCTATTTTGCAGTTTTGTAGATCACCTCAACAAAACCGTGTGCCTTTGTTAAGTGTCTGTGGTGGAAATTATTTATAAAAAATACAGTGTGTTACTTCATCTGTGCAGTTAGTATTTTTATAGTTAAAATTATCAAATTTTTGATGTTGTTCAAATAAACAAGTAGATTTGGTATGTAATTTATTCATACAATGTGCATTTAGATAAATATAAATTTTCGTCTTCTAAACTATTTTATGGGAAACACAAGAAGGTGGTTGTGGCTATACATTCCAATAAGAGTGAAGTTGTTTTTGTTGAATTTTAACGAAGACGATATGGCTTTCAATTTGAGGTTAAAAACTGCACCTGTACATCAACATCGACATCAACATCCAGGGGTAACATTCTTTTAGTCTAAACAAATACTGCTGGTATATCTTGAAATGTACCAGTTTAGAACAGTCAGTTACTTTCTGAATCTTTGGTTTTTTTGGAATACTTCAAAAAACTATTTCATAAGAACCCTTTCACACATATTGTTGCAGAGACTAATTTATATGCCACCCAAACCAGTGTCGGTTCAAATTTCCACATCAAAGTTGAAAAACTGGAATAATTCGTTGGCATGATATTCTACATGTCCATAATTACTGTTCCAGAAACAAATGTGGAGTTTTACAAGTATCTACTGCAATGCCTCTTACACATTGAAAGCAAATAAAAAAAAACATCAACTTTTCTGACAATTCTCAGATTCCAGTTGCTTTCTTTTCTGATCGTTTCCTCAGAAAAATCATCGAAAGCGTTAGTAGTAAGCTAAAGAATATTCCATTAGAACAACATTTGTTAGTGAACGAGCAAATTTTACTTTTCAAGGGTTGTTCTGGATTGAAACAAAAAAGTCCAAGAAATGGGATTATAAACTTTTTTGCTTTACAGGTGTAAGTAGAATCGTATATAACTTTGAAGTGTATCCAGGATCGGTGGAGCAATCGGCACATCTCCCAAATATTAGTGCAAATTTTAATGTTGTCTACCGTTTAGCTGATTGTATACCAGAAAGTTGCAGTCTTTTACTATTCTATGATAACAGGTTTTTCAGTCCGAATCTACAGATAGAACTTGCAAAAAAAGTATTTACAGCTCAGCTACGATCCGAGAAAATCAAGTATCAAATAATGGAATGCTTTCTGATATAGGCTCGTCAAAATGAAACACTCAGAACTATCAAATGAATGAATAATAAAGTAGTAACCTTGTTGAGTACGGTTTGAGGCAGCAACTACATGTCAAATTTACCAGTGTTGCTTTACAATACATTTACGGGAAGGGTACAATTGGTTGGTTCTCTCTTGGCACTCTATAGAATAAAATTTAAAAAAAAACAGTTTTACATGCGCATTTTTACCACATGCTGAATATGTGTGTTGTTGTTGCATGGTTGTTGTACAGACGTGTTTCAGGTGACACTGGAGTACCAAAAGAGAGACAAATGTTGCTGTATGATTTCATAGTTCATATCGCAGAATCATTATATTGGGCTAGAAAACAAAGCAATCGAGGAAGACCATCTGCAAATAGAATGAAGATATCCTATAAAAAAGCAAAATTTACAGGTCGTCCAAATGTAGATTGCAGGAACGATCAAGGCCTGAATATGATTCATAGTGTAACAGTATCAAAAACTTATAAAAGTAAAGTGTAAGAAATACAATTGCAACTTGTGTTTTATGCCCGACTTGTTTCACACTAATGAATAATAAACGTTAATTAATCACTTTCTTTATGTGTTCTTATTAATAAAGGATTTATCTCTTTCACTAACAATGAATTTCCATTAGGTATACTGTAAAACAACGTAGAATCCTCTACTGCACAAGGTATAACATAACCAAATATGCTATATATACACTAATAGGTATTTGCCAATAAACCTATTCATCTTTAACTTACAAAGTTTAGTACAATAGAGGAATAAAGAATTATCATTAAACATTATATGTATTTGAAAATTATGTTTTAACAGTATCTCTTCGTGAGTAATAAACTATAATAAACAATTAAATATCTCATAAAAATAAAGTTTCGAATAATAATAAAAAAAACTTAAGCCCGGTTGCATAGTTAACTATGTCGTTAGTCGACGATGTTGTTAACTAAATCGTAGCTATTGATCTGAGAATGTCGTCAGAAAAACAATTGATTTTGTACCAATGACCACACTTAAAGACATGACCACGTAGTTAACTAAGTACACTGTCAAAGTAACAATGCTTTATGCGACTGAGCCTTATTAATCTTTATTTATGAATAGTGTAAATTATGATCTATACAAATAGGAGAAAACATGGTTTGCAAGGGGTAAAAACAATTAAAAAAATATCTAAATTACATACAATGGCAAAAACATCGATACTTAATTAAAATAAATAAAAGTAAAAAAAAATAAGTTTATTTCAGGCTCAAGTTGCTCAGAAGTCTACTGTGAGTTGTGACGTGCGACAAAAGCTCGGCTTGTGAAGATCACAGAAATGGGAAATTATAATAAAGCTGTAATCCGTAAAAACTTAAATTCTACTATAAAAACGAAATAACTTGTCAATGCTAAAAATGCACACAAAAAATGTTAACATAACACATGTCAAGAGTTTGACTGACCCAAAAAAATCCCTAGCTTAACTAACTTAATTATGAAATAAAATTTATAATTTAAAAGGTTACTGACAGTTGTTTATTTGCAATATTATGTAATATTCGTATACGTAAACATCTTTTTTGACCGTGCCAAAATTTGTAACAAACTTGCAAACAACAAATAAATATACTGGCAAACCATTTCGTTATTTAAAAGTAATAAAAGTCTAAAATAATATTAGATCGCTTCAATTAAATAACGTATGCCAAATGTAATTCAATTTGAAAGAGTTATATTAGAGTTCGTGTGCTTAAAACTATTGAAAATAGAACTACACCTTAAACATTTTCAAATTAATAACTCTTTTAAAATTAATGTTTAGCGATATATTATATTATTGCTAATCAAGTAAATTAGAAAAGTAGTTAACGAATCTTTATGAATCAAAAAAATGTTAAAATCTACATAAAATCTTAAGCTTTCGCGGTTATTTTGTTTATGATTATAAGCGACTTTCGGCTTAGACCGCGTCGTAGTTAAACAGCCAGACTTTTTAGGCTTGGTCCTAGTCTCTCCTTTAGACTGCGGCTAAGCCAAAAGTCACTTATCATCACAAGGTTAAAATTTATCTATATCTATATCTATTTTTGTCCAGGTTCAGATCGATAAGCATGTGTCAAATAATCAAGAACCCGAGAAAGTGTTCAGCTAAAAATACGTCGTACTTGTAATTAGCACTTTTGAATTGTAATTATTCTGGTAGTTCGTTTATTTAACATAACGATCGTTATTTTTTTTTTATTTTACACAGGCCTTTATATTTTGGTACCTTATTGACACCTGTAGTAACATTTCGTGTGTAGTGCATAATTTCGCTAATATCGGCGTATTTGTCCGGTTGGAACAAAGATTGGAACGTTCAATTTGCCCATTGGCTCAAGAGGTGCCGATAGCAATTAATATGTCAGTTCATACCTAACTATCCTGTCTACCTGTCCTTTCGGTTCGATGCTCGATAAAATAATCATAATTTTGCAAAAACATTTCACATCTTGAAATTCTGGCATTAACAGTTTGATTACTCAAACTTAAATCAAAACTATTGCAATCAGTTATAAATTTAAATTTTATTCCTAACAGATATATCTTAATTAAATAAATCACGACTAAGCATTCTAGATCAAAGCTATGATATGTACTTTGATTAAGATATTGAAGTACGATGACTATAATATAATACTGGCTGAAGTTTTTCCCTTCATTTTCGTAGGAATAATATTGCTCCAAAGTCTGACGGGATTGCAGTGACATCTTCAAAAACTTTCTTTAAGGTATGTAAGTAAGTCCATCGCGATGATGTAAGACGGAATTGATGCTTTATTTACATCAACATGATGAAAAACCACTTTTTAACCCAATTGAGGAGAAACATTTGATTCAAAAGATCTTCAATTAAAAGGACAGAAACATCGTCTTCCCACCTTTATCGGGCAAACATAATGATACTTTTAGAAAAACTTTTGTATTTGGTACACTGCATCTGAGGATCAAACTTGTGTCCGTGGTAGTCTCAGAACATGTCCGATTACACTCAATTAGTAATTAGATAGTGTAACCACATGATCACATTGCCTGATAGAAGTAATACTATTTACATCAATTTAAAGCTAAGTTTTGTAATAAATACACATTTTCTGGAACTACAAAAAACAGTTCTTTGTGGCAAGATGACAATCTTGTATTGCATTTTTCGCACTTCTGCGAGATCTTTCTTTCTGGCAGTTCCTGCATCTTCTTTTTGATGTGTGAATTGACCGATGTCTATAATAATTAGCTCTGGAATTGTTATCTGGTCTTTTAACTACACAATGTTTTATTTTTGATATGGTAGACAAATCCTCTGATGTCCTTGATCTTCCTGGGCAAACCTTCTTGTCCGTGTTTGCTAGAGCGTTTGCAATTTCACTTCATAATTTGTTTAAAGGTGTGTATCTTTCATGTAATGAGGTACAATCTTGTCTGTAGATAATCTAGGCATTTACTACACATATGTCAAGCAGGTAAACTATTGTCTGTGATATTGACCTGCGTTCTAGTGTTTGATCGCACCCATGTAAAATTATCTTATCTTATCTACAAACTTTTCTGTCTATGATAAAATAAATATACTCGTTCTTACAACTTCTGTTTTGTCATTTGTTCTCTTACAGGTTTGGGGAGATTTAATCGGTGTCTCCCATCCTAATTTTCCGTCGTTTTGGCGCATATTTAAATTGCTTTATAATTTAGCAGCAGGAAACTTACGACCCAATCTCTGAATCAAACTGAGTTAGTTGTTGTTAAGTTGTTACAAATTTAAAAATGTTATATCCAAAAAACAACTTTAATATGATGTTTTTCAAAGAAAAGGAATGTTCACAAAACTGCCAATTATTTATTAAAGTAAGCATATGTCTTCACTGACGATAGATATGATGTTAAAGTTCCATTGGATACTGAGAAAAGTTGTACATATTTATGAATACATAAATCAAATGTTTAGTTTAGTTCTTAGTATATTATGTATACAAGAACTTTTAATTTTTTGAAATACCATAATAATGAAGCACACTCGTAAATAAAAAGCAGTAATAAACCAGGTAAAGAACAAATAATAAAGAGATAATTGAAACTTCACTAGTGTAGTTCTTCCGGTTAATCCTAAAAAAATAGTAGTAATAAAACAAGACAAAACAAAATGGAAATTATAAAACGTAGTTCTGTACTAAAAAATAATATCTTTCGTATGAATGATTATACACAAAAAAGTTTAAATTACGAATATATTGATGTGTTCAACACATTGCTTATTTATTATGTAACTCACTCGAGATAGTCGCAGCAAATAGTGTATCCATATAACATTTTTTTCTAAATGTTTTTTTTTTAATTTTTTTGTCTTGTTTTTTCCTTATAGTATGTTTTACGTAGTTTTTATTTTTGTATTTATTTAATAATTCAATAAACTATTTAGTTATCAAGTGTAAATAAAAATTCACATATGTATTTTATCAAAGTGAAAAATAAATTTGCATTTTGTATTCATTTAAAGAACTCGTATAATTATTCCGAAAATGACTTTTTGAAGCAAAACTTCTTTAGGCGCGACTTGGGAGTAACTCAGATTTTGTTTCTGACGAAAGTAACGCTGGCGTATTTCCGATATTTAAAAACAGTAACTAAGCATTTATTATTTATATTTCAAAGGTTTATATTGACATCAGATATTATAACCTTTAATTTTGTTGCAGTTACTCACGTATTTATAATAAAATCTTTGAAAAAGTAAGGGTGGTATAAACAAATTTTATATAGAATATTAAACATCAATAATATAAAATAATCAGTTAATTTAAAATGGCAGTCCCAGGAACATTTTCTCTTTCATTAATAAATAAAAATAAACAAAAAATCAACAACCTGCAATGATATTTTAATTTAAGTTTAATCTTTTCAGTAATATCCTCGGTAATATCTATGTTATGAGGGACAAAGATCGAATTAAGTTTTACTTTGATCGACCGTAAAGATTTTTTTACAAGAGTATCGAAGAAGTACAGTGCAGAAATATACTTTAAACGATACTCATTTTTATCAAATTTGAAACAAAATTTAAAAGCAAAAAAAGTTTAACAAAAAAAATATGCAAAAATATTTAATTATTTTCCATTATAATAATATAAAATCTGAACTGCTCAAGGATACTTTAAGAAATAGAATCCATAGTCTGTTATAGGCATTTCAAATTTATTGACATGGATTTAAAATTGCTTGTTTATGCTGTAAAAATATTGAATCTATATCAGAAAACAAAAAAAATATTAATAATTATTTAAAACTCTTAACATAATTTCACTATCAGTCATAATATAAATTTTGGTAAAGTTTTAGTTATTGCAAAATCTTCATTTATCTTGAATAGAAAAATCTAAAATACTTTCGTATTTTATTACTCCGGCAGAAAAAGCATCCGATCTTACAAAACAATAAATATGCAATAAATATGAATTAATAAAAATGTACACTTGTTAATTAAACAAATTATTCTGTTTAAATAAAAGCAAATTCTTCAAGCACCTTCAATAGCTTTACATTTTCTTATTTATCGTACTTTCAATTTTAACTTTAACAAACTACATAGTAAAAATAAATCAATTTCAACTTTTCAACAGAAATTACCTTTTGAAATACCTAAGTTTACTTCTTACTTAAACAAAAGAAACAAATAAATTTAACTCAGAGCTGGGCAAGTTACTTTGTAAAAGTAGTTAACTACTAACTAAAGTTACTTATTTTTAAAAGTAGTGTAAGTTACTAACTACTAACTACCGTAAATCGAAAAGTAGTTAGGTTACTAACTACTCAAGAATTGTATTCTAAAATATAAGTTATTTTTTTCAACTACTTGTAGAAAATGTAGTTCTGAGACGATTTATGTTATACCACTTTCAGTCATATAAACATAAGTACCTATAGACACTGAATTATTACTACGTTAAAGAAGATAAAGTAAATCAATCATACTCACACGAAAACAGTAAAACAATTTTAACGTAAGTACTATTATTCTACTATCATGTATATCTATTATATTACAAATTCTCAAAAAAAAAAAATTAATAAAATAAACCTTTAAAAAAACAGAACTTAAAGTAATAAACTTATTGTGGTATTCAATATTTATTTCCTTTTCATAAAAGTAACTATTCAAAAAAAGCATCAGCAATTCTTTTGAGCGAATTTATGAATAAAAAACGAAAATAATCGCTCGACAGCAGCTGATGAAGGTAAAATTGTACTATATCTAATGAACATTTTTTTAATAATCTTATAATCATCTTACATAGATATATGAATTCTGTTATCTTCCAAGTGTTTTAACAATGCCAGTTCTATTCATCTGGTTTTGTGAGCATATTCATTCTCAGTATCAGAAGAAATTTGTAACTTTTTAGACAAACCAGGTTCATCAAAATCAAAAAAACTTTCATTTTGTTAAAGTAATACTTTGTTTACGTTTAGATCAGTGGCATTTAACATTTCGAAACAAATTAGGTTTGCTGCATTTATAAATTTTTTTTTAAAGTCTACATCCATGTTTACTTCTGCGTTACCGTTCATCACTTGAAGGACACGTTTTAATCTGCGAAACTGCAATGGAAGCTGAATAATTGTAGCCATATTGCATGTAATTGAAGCCGCTAATAAAGTAGTTTAATTACTAGTAAAGTAGTTAAGCTATTAACAAAGTAGTTTAACTATTTTTGTAGTTAAAATAAGGTAGCTAACTACTTTTTAAATACGATTACACAAAAAAAGTAATTTATTCCAACTACAGTTACATTATTGAATTAAAGTAACTTGAATATATAGAATACAACTATCGTCAACAAAAAAGTAGTTAGATGAGTAGCTTAACTACTTTGTAGTTAACTACTGCCCAGCTCTGATTTAACTGATGTCATTTGCATGATTTAGTTGTTTTTGTCAATCATAATTTTCTTTTAAAAACCCTCCTAGATAACAAACAAATCTGATAGTATTATTAAGTGAATATTGAGTTCCTACAAGTTGATGTATCGATTGTTTATCAGAGTTTTTCAAGTGTGTCAAGTCCAACTCGATATTACCTCTAAGTTTCTAAAGTGACAGATATAAACAAAAATTCAAAAGTTATAAATTGACCTAACGACGAAATAACATACATGCACGACACATATGAGCGAGCAAACGACAACTTTAATTTGAAAACTATAAATTAGTACGGAGGGTAGAAAAGTTGTCATTGGATTTAATGACAGCGAAAGTCAATGATCTATTGACAAGTGACGCTGTCAAAATCAATAATTTATTATTTAATCTAGGTCAAAATCCCAACTATAAAATAGGTTAGGTACAATGTCAGTATAATTGTGAAAAACAACATCAGAACTAGTAGACAGATGTTTCGTTCTTTAAGAACTTGTCAGCGCTAAGATACACCGATGTGTTTCCACCAATGGTTTCCACAACTATACTGACAGACAACCGTCCGCTAGTTCTGATGTTGTTTTTCACAATTATACTGACATTGTTCCTAACCTATTTTATAGTTGGGATTTTGACAGCGTCACTTATCAATAGATCATGGATTTTTCTACCCTCCGTACTAATTTATAGTTTTCTATATTATCATATAAAAATAATGTAAGGAAGATGCAGCACTCCGTGTATAAACAAGTCAAAAGAATATAGAAAAAATTACGTATCTTGCTCTCCTTTCAAGATATAGAATTTTTTTCTAAAAAAAATCGTCGCAGGCAGGATTGGAACCTAGATTATATATTGAAATCACTTTAATTTAACTTTAATTTACATACGTACAAAATTATATAAGAAAAACTGTTAAAAATGGCAGATACACCGACTTCCGGTTTCTTTATTAGACCAATTTTTTAATAAAACCGAGAGAATATAAAAAGCCAATTCCATACCAAATTTTAATTTGCTAGGACTTTTGGTTCGAGAGTTATCGTGGGTACATCGTTATACACAGACACACACACAGACATCCAAATTTTTTGTCAAAAATACATTTTTTTGTTTCAGGAGACCTTAAAACATAAATTATGCAATAAAATTTTTTGAAAAAAATTGCGATTGCTATACTTTTCTTATAGGAAAGTAGAGTAAAAGATACCGATATCTTGTTATAATCTTTGCTTCTGTATTTCTTCGTTAAAACGAACGTCCATATTTTATATCAATAGATCCATAGGCGCTGCGTTCGTGGGTTTGAACTACTTTTTAAACCCACAATAATCTTTTTGTGGGTTACTAGCACTTACAATAATTTCTCAATGTTTCTAGAAATCGTACATTTTAAGACTATTACATTTTTTGTCATCTGCAGACATAGATTAATATAATAATGATACATCTGGTGTAGTGATTACTGTTGAAACCCAATGTGTTGTTGTTTTTGTACTGTTTAGTTCTTCAGGATAATGTTTAACTTTAAACAAGATGTCATAACGCTTCCAATATTGCTCTAAAAATAATAAATTACTTTAGCAAACTTTTCTGAAGCTACTAGAGATATTTTCTCAATTTCAAAATGAAGAGAAAAACAAAAGTGATAACATTTGTCATTTTTGGACAATCAAATATGTTTCTATGGCTTCTATTTTGATAAATTATCCGAGTCTTATAGATTTTATGTCAAAAGTAATAAAATTTACAAACGATAAAATTGAAGCAAAAGCAAGTGGCTTTCTTTTGCATTGGGAATCCTTTGAGTTTTTTTATTGTATAAATATACTAATTTTAAGTATTTTCTGAAAAAATCTTCAACTGCTATGTTTACATCTTTAAAGACTGTAATGGACATTTTTATAAAATAAAATTTTTGAATAATCAAGGAATAAACCCTTTTTTCAAACTACACCCACTAAAGCTTCCTTGTCAGCGACGTGTTTTACGGGGACTAGGTGCTGGTTTAGAAAACTACATGATTGTCAATGTTATAGACCACTATAAACAACAGTTTTTTAAAATTATAGATAGTATTGTGTTAGCGCGAGCGTTTGATTATAGTCGTTTCCGCTAGATGCGTAAGTAATGTTTACTAATTATAACCTATCTTGCAAATTTTGTGGGTGTTAAAGACTTAAGTCGCTCATTTTTGGATGAATCAAGGCCTTGATTTATTTGGGTAATTGTACGCTGCCCTATTTTAAGAAGATTGGTAGTGGGATTTACCTAAGTAAATTTTTATTTTTATTTTTAATTACAATTTCTTCGGTAGGTTGCTACCGGAAGTCCCTTCCTTTCTTAAAGATAAAAATACAGTGCAATGTCGACTTACGCATGGCCGAAGTAAGTGTTCCTCTAGAACGAATTCTTTTGCAAAAAATCTAATTAAAAAGACGACTAGTTAAACTTTTACGTAGACGACATCGACAACAAAATTATTGCTTTGCAAAACAATGTTTTTAGTTAGTTTAATTTTTCAACATAGCAACATTTAACATCTCAAATCATTCTAACTGAGCAAGATGCTTACCAGTGGCAGCTTGAGGTAACACACATATTTTAAAATGTCTGTAGATATTATTGCATTTTTTTAAATCTGTTCTTTTTAAAAAAATATTTTATTATAAACTGCATCAAAAAATTGCCGTGTAAAATTACGTTTTGCAGTTTTATTTGCTTAATTTAATTTAACCAAATTTGAAGTAGGCCTTCCCAGAGATTTTATTTCAAACTTTTCTTCTAATGACAGTCTTATGAATTCATTTTTAAAAATAAATTCTGCACTTTTTTCCTTTTTTTTAAATTATGTACGACAAATATACCGTTTCACTTAGTACACGTACAACACGTTGCAGAAATCAATCGGTACAAAATCACGAGCTTATAACAACGCGAGTCCATTCACACGGTAAAACTACATATGAAAATCTCGTAATGAGGGTCACAAAATCACGTTACAATGCTCTGATACATATAAGACATGAGCTCCAATAATTGTAGGCCGAACATGAAGATACCTATAAATATGCTTAAATATTTTAATTCACAATAATTTGTAAAGTTAAGTTAATTTAAGGGCTCTTAAAGCTCTTATGGATCAGTCGCCACTGATGCTAACGTAATTGTCTTTTAGATTAGATTGAATATATTCGTCATTGGAGTTATTGTCTAATGTAATTAATTATTAGTAGAAGATATAAATGTAATTAAAACAAAGAAATCCTTTTACAAAACATTTTTTAATTTTTGTTGCACTTGGTATATTCGTCATTGGAGTTATTGTCTAATGTAATTAATTATTAGTAGAAGATATAAATGTAATTAAAACGAAGGAATCTTATTACAAAACATTTTTTAATTTTTGTTGCACTTGGTATTATAGAATTCATTAAAAGGAATTGTTCCCGACAACTAATTTGCGTAAATTTGTGCATTTAGTAACTTCATCCTAAATATTCAGCTCTAAATTCACTCTAATGAACCCGTTATGGAATATAAATCAAGTGATTAATCAATGCCTTTTACGATTGATAGATTCTTAGACAAAAATATGTTGTATTCTCAATTTTTTTATTATTGACATTAAAGTATATTGAAAATATGTTCGAAGTAAGTACGTGCTAGTATTTAATACAATGAATATTTATAAGATTAACGCATTAAGAAAGTAGTGGTACTATAAAATGACATTAAAAAAATTATAAATACGCTGATTTATTACTTAATATATATTTTGTATAAATTAAGTGATCGCAACATAAATTCGGAAATGCTTATAAAAACCACAACCAGAACGACATGCAAAACCTACACTTCAGACAGTAAAACAGATTCAAAACTACATAACAAACCACAATCAGAAACAAAAACTACGCCAGTTGAAACGTGAAAAAGTTAGGAAAAACTCCAGACGAAAGTTTTAAAAACATTAGGAAAAATAATTTACGCAGTTTGAGTACATAATTATATGTATATTTATTGATCTTTATGAAAAATTAACTAGGAATACGTGTTTTTGAAATTTGCAAAATGAAGAAAAAAATGAAAAAAGCAAGACCGACATTGTTGGCCATTCGATGATTAGTCAAACATAAAATAAATTTGTTGTTGCGTTTCAATGTCATAAATAAGACTAGGGTCTCGCCTACTTTTCTAAGAATTTAAAAAGCAACCGAAATCAAAGTAAAAACTTAAGTAATTAGCTTGTAAACCAAGCCAGATTCTAAACTCCAAAAAGGTAAGAAAGAAATTGATGAACTGGAAGAAACAAATGACAATCTAACAGAAAACTTCTACAGGGTAAGGTAATCAACTTATAAAACAAACCAGATTCTAAACCCTTTATAAGAGTAACCTAATAAGAATTAGTCTCCGTATGTAAAAAAGGAGTATCGTCGCGTTGTGTTGAGTACGAGATTGATTAGGTAACAGTAAAAAAGAGACATGTTTTTAATAAAATAAAAACCGGAAATCGGGGTAGTCTGAAACAGTGTTTATAATTGAAGTCAATAAGCGGTGTTTGTTTGTGATCGTTTCTATGCTCTCTCCAGTGGAGGCTGGTTCATAAGGGCTCTAGGGCGCGAGCCCCTCCAGACGTTTATAAAAAAAAGGACAAATTATTATTATTATTATTCAAAGCAACGTATATTAAATAGGTTATTTAGTTTTTAATTCAGTAATAATGAAGCAGTAGAATTTGCACGACGTATTGTAAGTGAAACGGTATATTTGTCATACGTAATTTTCGATAAATGCAAAAAAGTACTGTACTGTGTATTATTATTTTATTGGCAAAATGCAAAATTTTTTCAACTATTAAAAAAATGAAAAACGCATTATTCCGGTCTTTAATAGGGTTGCCATTTGTAAAATCACAAAACCGGGAAAAACAGCTTTCAAACCCCAAATTTTTAAACTGCAAACCCGGACAATTTTTTAAATTATTATAATGTAAATTCAATCATAGCAAATTTAAATTATTATATGTACTATTATACGTTAAAAAATGTTCTTAAACACACAGTTAAAACGTGTATGTGTTTATTATTTTTGTATTCACTATTAACAATACACAAATGTATCATGTACACACATATATTGTAAGTAACTTAAAAAATAAATTTAATTGATAAAAAACAAATATTAAGTTCTAAACTGGAGACCTTTCTAGAAACGATTCTCTATATTGAATGTAAAAATAAACACATTACATAATTATTATGATTCTTTAATTACAACAAAACTTTCTGGAACATCTTTCCGGCCAAGAAAAAATCTGTAAAAGTCGACACGACTTAAAGTCCTTGTATCAAACACAATAATTAGCATTAGTATTCTCTCGATAAATCACTAATGACTAAGCCAAGAAAAGGTTGAAATAAAATCTAAATTTGGAATTGAATCAAGCAGATAAAACTGCAAAACGTAATTTTTTACACGGCATATGGATGTGATACAATAGTTGCCTTGTTTTTTAAATTTTTTTCATTTAAATGTTTTAAGTTTGTACCTACATCCTAACCTCGTTAATTTTATTGGCTCCATCGAAATAAAACAATAAACATGGAAAACAAAACGGAATTTATTTGTTAACATTTTGGTAGTTACTTACATAAATTTTTTTGGTACGTTTTAAACATAATTTTTGATTTTAAAATATTTTAAATATATCTTATAAAACATTTTTTGTTTTTCTAACATTTTTGCACTTGCAAGGTAATTTCTTCCATTAAAACGTTTTTGTAATAAAATATAAACTATGCAAAAACAAAAAATCAAAAACAACGTCAACTACTATTCTCGATTACATATAATAGGACAACATTCGACAGATTACCTTGTACCAAAAAAAAGGAAAATAAAGTTTGTTACTACCTATTTGAAATAACTCTATGAAACTAATTTGTTTTATAAAAGAAAAACGACATGCGCTTGTCCAATTTATATTATCGGATAAAACTTATAGATATTCTTAGAAGATAATCCAAAGAGATTTCGAGAACTTTATCCTGATTTTTCAGCGTCAACCTCGAAAAAGGATCTATCCGTAATTCGAGTTTTTATCTGTCAAGAAGAAAAAACCCTGACAAAAAAAAGAATACACCTAACATTTTTGCTTTCAATGAGCATTCGATTTTTACAATAAATAGTAATTCAAAACACGTTTTCAATTATATATATGTATATAGATTGTTGAAATGCAAAAAGGTAATCCGTTTTAAACAATTTATTTAAAAAAAGAACATGAAGTAGCAAACAATACGATAAAATAGATAAATACTCATTGATAAAATCTGTATAACACATATGCGGTTTTCTTCACTTTCTACACTAAAAATTGATTTTAAGCTGTGTCTGTCGTCGACTATGATTCAAAAAATCTCAAAACTCTCCGTTTGAGTCTAACAAAATACGTAATCGCAATAATTTTTTTAAAAAGAACCGAAGTTAGAAGACATTTTTAGAAGAATAATGTGCTTATGGGTACTCTTATGATTTTCTCTAATTCATTAGTGTGAAGTAGTTCTACTCGTTCTAGTTAAAACCATATATTTTCGGTGCCAGTCGACACTGATGATATCGTGTGTCTGTGTGTGAAACCGGGCTTACAAAAGCACATTATTTATGTAAGTATTTTGTAAGAGATTGTTGCGTCTACAAGTTCTTCACATGTACGATGCACAGTAGTACATACAATACAGTAAACATCTTATTTTACCTTAAAATATAGTCTTACTATCTGTAATTATATAAGAATAAAATAGAAATAAAACATTATAATTTGTTCTATTTTATAAATTAAATCTATGTTTGTTGTATAGTATATTTAGTAATATAAAACACTACAATCTGTCGGAATTGACGAAATTCGTTTCACCAAAAAGTTAATAAGGGTGTAAAACTGGAAAATCCAAGTACGAGTTACGTACTTGTTTTCGGAATATGTTAAATAATAAAAAACATACTATAGAATAACAGAACTTAAATTTGCAAAACAACTTTTCCATACAACATGGATACATAAAAAGACGCTGACAAGTAACTTAAATTCAAACAAAATAACAAAACAATCCTTTAGAAATAGAATAATTTTGGAGCCTTGTTACAGTTAATCTCGTCATTAACATTGATTAGGAAAAAAAATATTTTAGCTGTTGAAACCAGTTTGGTTTGTTTCTATATAAGTTTTCAGAAAAATGCGTTCGAGGATACATAAATATAACGCCGATCCAAAAAAATATATGAAATTAAAACGCGTTGTTTTTGTTATAGACGTAAACAGCTTTTGCTTGGGTCCACGATTAAGCAGCGATTGATTAGAAAAACTGTTTGATGCATGCCGCTACCGCGTTCGTAAATAGAAATCGAAATGTAGCATTTAAATGTGTTTGCTCAATTATTATCCCATGCAAAGACCTTAATACTTCTTTAGTCACATTAAAAATAGTTCAAAATTAAGATATTCGAAAAACGCAGATCATTAACGCGGCCGAAATAGAAATAGTATTCTCTTCATTGTTTAGGTTATAAGCATTTCGGTAATGTTAAGAAATGTTTTATTTACATTTAATGCACAAATATAGCATCTGACGAAATTAACCAAGTTCGCTGCGCAGTATAAAATAACATGTATTTACGATGCCTGCTGATGGATATCAGTTTCCAGCCATCTGCTATTTGATACCCCCTATCATGTAACGTGTTTAAATTTCACGTTTCTGTTAGATCCGTGTTTACTTTATATAGAAAAAAATCTAATAATAAATTTTCCCTATCTTCCTTCTTCATCATTATAAAATTCCCAGAATTAATTTTGAACTAACGAAAACTAAAATAGTCTTCAATCTATATATATTTTCAACAAATACGTTTGAGAAACTCGAACAAAAGTAAACGAATTATGTTTCAGTAATTCTATTCTAATATTTCCTTACTATGTTTCTGAAATTATATATAACTTACTTACTTTTATAGTTTCATCTTGAGTTTCCTTTTTAATTTTCGTCGGCGTAAGCAATGCGTCACTACTTTTCTCCATTAAAAAGTATTTTGTTCAAGTCGGTTATTAATCATATTTGTTAGAATCACAACACGAAACTTTAGGTACTAATTACACTACGTCGTGATTTTGAATCAAGGAGCTTTCTTAGAGATACGCAGAGCTTTACAATCGTAGGTGGTGTGATTATTTTTGTAATAGAGGTCATTCCCGCCAGTTTTGAATAAACACGCAAGTTAAATTTAGGTGCATGCGCCGTTGCGTAATTGACATCTAAAAGCAGTGCTGCCACCAAAGCTGCCACCTTTGGCTGCCACTAAACGAAATATTCTCGAAATAACGTTATAACCTAGAAGAATTTATTATTTTTAGGTATTTGTCAGTATTTGTTTAATACATAGAATGTACGTAATTCATTGATAATTGCTAAAATGCCATTAACGGATAAACCGATTTTAAGTTTAAAGCAGGTAACTACTTTTTTCCTGTATTACATAATCAGTTTTTAATTTAAGGGTTGATCGAGCCACATATTGAATGATAGAATTCATGTTTATTTGATCAGGAGTGTTTAATATTGTGTTTGTTATAAACAGTAAAGATTTTCAAATTTGAATTAATTAAAACAAGCATACTGTATGCATACATCTGGAATATTAGATCGTTGTTTTGCTAAAGTTTGTAACTGAATAATTGTTTATACATATTTATTGGAAATAATACAAATATTTCCGGTTTAACAGATTTAAAAATAAAACAAACTACATGTGTAGAGAGTATTATGGAATATCTAAAGTAGTTAAACATTATGCAACTTTAAGGGATTATACGTTTCACTGTTAGCACGAATCACTCATAATTACTGCTAAAAAAAGTAAACTATTATTAAATGGTATTAAATACATATGTTAGTATTTGTAGTTGTTGGTGATTTTCTGAAGGGTATCGAAAAAATAGGAATTTTGTAGTGATCACTGTATTTCCACAGAGGGTTATATGAATAAAAAATTAGATTATAAGTTAATCTTCCTATAAATTAAAGGAAACAATTTTTTGTTTAATTTCACTAGTTGTCGTTTTTAGAAAGCAAAAATTCAAAGAAACAGTTTTTGCTAATAAAAAAACTCAACTTTCATTAAAAAACCAAACAAATCTGTAATCACAAACGAGATACATATGTTAAGATCAAATAAAGATTTTATATTTGTCTACAGCTGTTTCTAAGATGTCTTGATCAAAGACTTAGTGCATAGTTTGGGAAAAATTATTTACACACAATTAAAATTTGATTTTTCACATCTAATATTTAAACCTTATTAGGCCCATACAATAAATCTTCAATATCTTTAGCAGCTTCTTTTGTGTACAGAGCATTCCTGTCTTGCGCGCATCATTATGAGTTCTTATTTCTGCTATGTTGCGCGCTTTATCTATTTTCTTCGTATACCATGCATATGGACCAACGAAGACTCGCACAGAAAAGACTAGAATAGTGACGTGAAGCTTTGATTAAACGTGTATGGCAGTTTGTCGTGATTTTGAGACATATTTTCCAAATTAACTGATCCAAGTTTCATTATTATTTTGTGTAAACTCGCCAGAACATCCTTGTAATAAATTCCGATTACTCAAATCTTCATAAATTTGTTTTATCGCATTTAAAATATCTGATGGTAGAGGACGATAATCATGTTGAAAATCTGCTAATTGAGTAGCCGTAGAGAGCCGCCGCCGAGCGCACTACGAGTCAGTTCCCATCGTACAAATTTAAAAACGCGGGTTGATAATGTGTAGCCCAAATGGATTTATACGTACCATGTCTTCTACTAAATTACATTTTTTTCTTTATAGCTAAACTATAATAAACAATCAATTTATCTATAATTTTTGCCACCCACCATTTTTTCTATCTTATTTTTTAACATTCTTTTACACACTCTCGAAGACTACAGCCCATTTGCTTCTGCACATATTTAATACACTGGTTTCTTGATTACTGCATTTTCAGTATAACAAGCAGCTTTTAAACTTTCGTCTCCAATGTAGTTTACGTATATCACTTGATGTTGATTTAATTTCTCGAACATCTAGACAATTTCCATCTTACCGGAAGAACCAGAATGGTTAGCACAACATCTTTTTGATGAGTTTCAAACTACCTATTGAACTTTTTAGTATTTGCTTTTTTTCGAATTAGCATTCTTTGTAGTAATAAGTATGCACTTTTTACGAAAGTATATATAATTATCTTACTACCCTTCACTGTCCAGTACCAGATAGGTCAATTTTGTTGTATTTTTGGTTTTGTGCTTGACTATAGTGTAGGATATATTTCTTATTTAACAGAGCGATTAAAAAGTGTTTTCACAACGGTTTTTATACGTACTTATTTGGTCAGTAAAAGCATAATATGAAGTTTTAATAAGAAAAGCTGGCATATCATTCAAAAAAACTTTTGTGAACGCTTGTTAATATTTATTCAAGCACTGTATTGATTTTATAAAACCGTAAGATAGAAGGACTTGAATTGACATAATGAGGCAAGCACAAAAATATACGTAACTTAGAAACTATGATCGGATTGGCTCAAAATTTGGACTTTATTCTCAGGATATTAATCTTTCAAAAAAGAAAAATTGAGTTTTTCAAAATTTAAAATGTATATAACCCTTTAATACACCGCTACCATTAGTCTCTTCAGGGTAATTATTGCATATACATAACGCATCGTCTTCTTTAGCCCATTATCTGCAAATATCATCTACATCCTCGTCCGACTCATCATTATCATTCTTGATAGATGGTACACCGCCATCGCCATTTACTCATTTATAAACCTCTAATGCTGAAATCTGAACATTGCTATGACCACTTTATTCCACGGATAGGTCAATACACGTAGAAAATAATTATATACACGTGTACGTAGAAAAGATGTAGACAATGCGTTGATAATGTAGATTATGGCGTATAGAATGTCGAAAACCCTTCATTTTAAAAACCGACAACCATTTAAGTTAGAATTCAATTACTTTAAGTAGTATAATATATATATTAGGAATCTGTTATTTTTACTGAACACAATAAAACAAATGATCAAACGTAACACTCATCCCAGTTAAAAATTTCAGCTAGATAATCAACTTAAAATATTTAAATATTGAATGATTTAATCATTTCTAATGTGGTTGAGAAAAATAGTTCGTTTTTTTGATGACTCGAGTAAGAAAAAATAGCATGTTACGATTTCTAGTGACTCGTCAACATTTGTCATTTATCACAAATTCTGTCACCGTAAATAAAGTATGAGATTACACAGTATCCTCTCATAATTAATGAATTACCTCTGATTGTTTATTTGAATCACAGAACATCGTATATAGTTGTTTTTAAAAGAAAATGCGGAGAAAAAACAATTACTTGAAATTCTTTTCTGTATTAGTTCAAGCAAATTGACTGCTTATTACTTACATAGACTAAACATATATACGGTTCGCCATTACTCCGGTCTCGGTTTCTAGTGCCTTTGTATAAATGTTACAATAAAATGTTTAGTCTTCGCTAGGCAGCATAATGTTACATTTTTTTAAATACATTTTAATTTTTTTTAATTAAAAAAAGTAGTAATAGGTAATAATGTGACAACTTAACACAATAAGTAACTTTTATTGCCTATTTGTTTTTTGTTTAATAGAAGCAAACCCTACTAGAATAAACCTGCTTGATTAAAATAATGCTTGTTGTGATTTAATTGAAAATTTATAAATATCTTCATAACTGTGGATGTTAGGAGAAAAAAGTACTAGTGCAAATCGATAGAGAAATAAAAACTACATTAGAACTAGTTGAAAGAAATCAGCGCTCATATACACAACACCAGCTTTGTGACCATTTCTTTCAGATGGTGAATTTTTAAAGAAATTGCTCTAAATGGCAAATACAATTAATTTAAAACGTAGTTTTATAAATTAAGCCTTCATCGAACAGCATACAAAAATTGATGGGTTGCTACTTAATAAAGTGTAACTTTATGCTTCCCGGCGAAAATTAAACACCTTGTACAAACAAAAAGATTTTTAAAACATGCAGCTTTTCAATAGAAATGAGTACAGTACTAAACAATTTATGCTGACATTTATACAAAGGCACTAGAAACCGAGGCAGGAGTAATGGCGAACCCTGTATATTTCACGAAATTTTGGATGTCCAATTTTGTTTTAGACTTTTTGTTAAAAAATATCATTCTTAATAATAAGCGGACACTTATAATTGCAAGTTATCTTCCACTGATAGGTTGTTTTGGATGAAGAAAAAATTCTTGTACTTGTAGTAACGCTTATTTTTATAGAAATACGGATACTTTTGATGTAAACTAATAAAAAATTAGAAGATAACATGACATAACTTTTTCAGAATCACAACTATTAAGCAAGTTTGTCTTAAGCATAGTAATTTACTGCTTTAGCTTTGAGGCAAACATTTTTTTTTTCTAAATATATATTATTTCCTACCACTTATTTTCTACATAATCTTCTACGTGTACAAAATGTATTTTTCTACAATATTTTTAGTCCTAAAATTTAGTAATTTACGCCAGCATTTTTCATTGATGTTACTTTCTCTCACTTACTATTTAGTAGAAATATATATTTTAAATTGAATGTCTCAAATATTTGAGCTTTTTCAATGCTATGTGCTTCTTAGGGGTTCAATTTCTTTGATGATCTCAAAATGTTTTGCATAATAAATTTCATCTTCAAGAAATGTCTTTCTTGAAATCTGGGAGTGCAATTTTTTCTTCAATTGCAAAAGATAACCAGTTGAAAAATGTACTGATTAGTTTATAATAAATACATTTTTATTTTAATAAAAACTTACCAAATAAATATTTAAACTTTCAGTTCCTATTAAAACAAGAAGTTAAAAATTTGTATCGACGAATTTTAAAAACTATCCGTCAAGTTCCTGATGAATCGAACCGTAACGAATTAAAAGCTTGGGCACGTTCTGACTTCCGAAGCAATGCTCATCACACCGATGAAGTAACAATCAAAATGTTAATCAAAAGTGGGGAGAGGAGTTTAAAAGAATTAGAAAATAATTTATGTTTAACAAGATAAGTTTTTATAACAACATTTATTATAATATTTTTGTATATATAGAATAAAAACAAAGAAATAGTAGTAACGCAGTTCCAGTTAAAGTTATAAAAATTGAAGCTAAAGTTATGGTGTTCCTAGATTGCACTTTATCTTTTAATACAATTTGTGTAAGCAAGTTTGTTATGTGATGCCCGTCCATGTAAATACAAGGCATTACATTGACTAACGCTAAACCTAAAGAAAACAAAATTATGTATTTCAATAATTTCATAGTGGTGTCAGCTATTAAAGGTGTGGTAAATAGGTATCGAGGAATATAAGGGGATACATGTGTTGCATGTAGTACATCTAAAGGATGACCGATGTATATAACATCGGGTTTTTGAATAAGTTTTATTTTTAATAAAGTCGTGGCGTTTGGTAATAAGGGATAAATACAGTGGTAATTATTTGGACATATTTGGGTAGTTAAATCACAAAAGTAATTGCTAGTTTCTAAGACTTTACGAGCAGGTAAACACATGTGTGGAGGTAATTCTAAAATTCCATCGTTATTATCTGCATATTCAAAGCATAACCAATCTTTTTTAGTAGGTCCACAGCAATCATACGCTCCATTTGGTAATTCAAAGATAGGTATGCTTTCATCTACTGAATGAACCAAGTCCGTTGTTACACAGAAACCTGGTTTATTATTCCAAGTATTCACTAGACATTCTGTCCAACTGATTTCATCCCTAACTACACAGTCATTAATATTAGTTATAATATCGCCTGCATATAAACCACGTGGACCTGCTAAAGGTGAATTAGGTTCAACGTGTGTAATATATATGCCATTATCTACATAAAATACTGTAGAAAAGGCATAAGACATAATGATATAAATGAGAAAAACTACAAATGCTAATACTATATTGTGCCAAACGCCAGCACATAATATCCGTAATGTTTTCCATGGATTTAGAGCAGTTAATTTTTCAATGTTTATGTTAACATATGCCACAGGAATAACGAATAAAACAATGACACCTACGTTAACTAAATGCACATCTTCTTTAACTGCTGCCAATGCATGTCCTATCTCATGAACTATACTACAAAATATTAATGTAACACTGTAATATCCTAATTCAGAAAGAGGCAAGTTGATTCCAGGAATAATAGGTTCGACAATAAGGTTCTGATTTAAATCTTCACCTTTTGCTGTTATAATTTGAAACAAGGCATAAAGAATTAAACATACAGATATTGGCAATAACATCAATGTAGTATATAATCCTAATGCAAACCATACATTAAAAAAACGTAGATGTGAGCTACCCCATCGCACTAATATTCTATTTAATGCTGTAGTATTCCATTGAAAATGAAATAACTTTATTTTAAATCCAGTTCCGTGTAAAAACTTTATGTATGGATAATGAGCACACGACTGAAAAAAATTGGATAAATATCTAATTTGAATATACTCTTACAGACCTTAAATAATGTATCGAAAAAAAATAATATGCAGTAAATTACTGTTATCAACAATAAACAAGTTGTAACATCCATTTATGTTGGTTCTATCTTGTACATTTTTGGAAATATTTTTAATTTGTCTAGTTTGAAAAAAGAGTTAACCTATAAAAAACCGCATTAAATACTGCAAAGCACTGACTCATCTAACGCTGACGGTAACCAATTACAGACAGAGACGTGGTAGGTAGGTAGTACACGTAATAGTAGAATTTTGGTTTAATTACATCTTAATTAAACTTAATCTCAATTTGTCGGATGCTTTTAAGTTTCTATAATTAAATAGCATTAAAAAAATTAAATTTGAGAGAATAAAGTGTAATTACGCTATAATTAATTAGAATTACTAAAAAAACCGTATTAAGTATTACGTTACGTATTTATATAATATTTTTTTAACGTTCTATAAAAAATAATTAGATTCCTTGTTAAAACAGTCAGTGTTCATTCAGTTCAATGCTGCAAGAAAGCCATTTCAATATATTAAGACTCTTTGATTAAAACTATAAAAATTTAATTATTAAAAAATTACACAAAGAGAATATGAAATCGAGACATCTGCGTTTGAATTGAATTGAAAAACTAAATGCGTTATAACTAAAACTATAGTAATTTCACAATAATAAACTACGTTTGCTGCAAAGAAATTTTAGTCAAGGTATTGTATTTCTGCTGTAAAATGCTAGTAGGAGTATGTATTTATGATTTTAAAGGTCATCTTTTACAAATATTTTGTAGCATTATAAACGGGTTTACATAAAATATCTTTTAGTAAATTTCGTAGAATTCTTTGCAACATTGAAAAAGTATATTATTTACCTGCTTTTGGGTACTGAGATCAGAAACAGTTATATACACCCTGAACAAGAATAATAAAAGTTTTCTTTACTAATATGCATTTAGATTTCGTGTTTGCAGATTACAAAGTTTAATTTTTTATATCGAGATTTAGTGCAACGTAATTGCATAAGCAAGTAAGTGCTTATAAATTTGCTTATTTTTTATTTTTGCATTATGTTTTCTAAATATAGAAATGCAAAAAGTCATTTTGTAAATAATTTATTTTAACGCAGCGAGTACACCTTAAATTCGATGTTTGCTGTTCAACGTTTACAGAAAATAATTCAAAGAAATTTCAACGGTCATTGCTGTGTCGTTTCTCAACAGACTAAATATTCACTATTACATTACACAAGACATTTAACATAAATACATAGTTTTAATTCACGTGCATTATAGTCAGATTACATGTTCGAAGAGTAGCCATCTTGTTTTTTTATTTGCGCTTATCCTAGTTTACATGTATATATATAGTTATAAGCTGCACGCAATTGAGCCCGATATGTAAACAGGTGCCCGATGAGCCCGGGCGGTAACGCCTTTCTACACGACGTTATTTTGCCCGGTTATATACAGATTACTTGTTATTAGCGCGATTGCGTTGCCAATATTATACACGCTCTAAACGTAGTTATTAAGCGAAATTCGACAATGATTTGAAATTTTAACATTTGCGTTTAGTCTTTACAGATAACTTTCTTAAACATCTTCCGATCTAATAATTTTTTTAAATTTAACTTGATTAATATTGACGTAACAAATAAACTTTCTGCAGATTTAAAATAAAAACTGTATTCAAGCATTAAACTCTTTTTATGATCGGTGCAAAGTTGGTTTTATTTGTAAATATAATTCAAAATTGTAAGCTATAACTTGTGTGTATTAGCAAATTCTTATCTGAAAAAAAAACATACGCAGAACGGCAGCAAATTAAATAATTTTCTTTAAAATTCCGCATGTAACTCTGTTTTTGGCAACTTTTTTAAAAAAATGTTAAATTTAACCGTTGCCGCAAGTTGCACGACTAACGTAGAGTGTGTTATTTGTCATCAGTTGACAAGCATAAATTAATTTTTAAATCAAACTTAAAATATAGCGCATAATAAAAAAAATAATGATTCTACAATCTTATTTTGATGACATACGTATATATACAGAGATGCGCCTAAAACTGGAATATATAACGGTTCTTCGGGCTAGAGAACGTAGCGTTTATATGTTCTACGGGCTCAACAACAACCTGTTTACATGTCTGTACCTACAGAGTCTTATTTACGCACACAAACTTTTTTAATAAATCGAAATAAATTGAAAGGTTAGTTTTGGGCATACAGTATGTCATACAAGATTATCATGAAATTTTAGTTGAAATTAAAATATGTATGTGATAGTAAATAGAATACTCTGTTTCACATAACGAAATTGAGGAATTCTAATAAGTAGTCTGAAACATTTTCACTCAATTTACTTGTTTCTTAATGTGGACGTTAAATACCGATTAAAGTAACAGATTTATCATTAATCGGACCGTCACAAACTATTAAAAAAAGCTTAGAACGAACTGCAGATCATCATATAGTAACTCCAGAAACAATGTTCGATTTCTGCTCTAATGAAATTCTTGGCATAAAACTTAGTTTTTTGTATCGAGTGTGAATGTTCAAGCTGCTGTAACATATGTATTAATAAGATAATAACATAAAAAGGTACAATAATTTAATATAGTTTAGGTTTCTCACGGTCACAGCTAGTTGATACCGTAAAGGTATTCAGTTTTCTATAATTGTGATGCTGTCAATATCGTTAAGCCAATAAGCTAAGCCTTCTAAGAAAATATAATGTTTTATTTCAAAAAATTCAATATTCCATCATATGTTATATTTACGTAATAAACCTCACTTACAATACACACAATTTCAATAAAAATGAAAACATAATATAACGTTTCAAAAACATTCAACCTACTTGCTGTACTATAAGATACAAACAAAATAGATAAAACTATACTAAATATATAGAAAACAAACATGTAGTGTTTTATGAATTTTCACACAAATAAGTAACCAATTGCAAATAATATTTTTAACTTAATAAAATTACTTAGATATTTGCTTTAAAAAACCAAGTGTATAGGCACTAAGAATGTGACAATAACAAGACGACCAATGTAGCCTGAAAAACGCGATTTCATCGAATTTCAAGCATTTTTTTGTACAAAAAGTGTTTTTTTTGATCAGTTGTTGGGTTAATCCTCCTTAGGATATGTAAACTTAATTTCTGAATAACATTATGTGCTTACACTAAACGACCAAGACACTAGAGTCAGTTAAAAATCACTGAAAATAAGTTAAAAAACGTATTTTTAGCAGCGCGTCATTGTTGATCGGTATTGAATAAATTTTCGTTGTGCACTCAAAAAAAGCATAAAAATCATGTTCTTCAATTCGGTCAGGTGAAAACAGGCGTTCATCAAAACTAAATGTGCGTAGATTTCTTTTTTAGGACTCTAAAATAAGTCAGCTTTTACTTTTAGACGATTTCATATGAAATGACTCAAACTTTAAAAAAATATCTTATTTCTTGTAAGAAGTGGATTAACTGTTTGTCTTAATTATTATTTTTCTAACTTTTAAGTAAATTGTCATCATAATTACTTAAAAACTTTATGTCAATTTTAAAATTTATGACTGTAAGTTTTGTTTCTTTTTCTGCTAGGACAATGCTTTTTTTTCAATTTTGTTTGTAAAAGCTTTGTGTTGGTAAAACCAAATTTAATTTTTTAAATTGTACAGTGTTATCTGCAAAATTATCATAACTTTCCATAATTATTTCACGAGAAGTAATATTTTCCAATTGATTCTACAAAACTCTTTCAGACTACTAAAAAATTTCCATGTTTCTAAGAATTTTTACACTACAAAACGAGATTCCTACATTGTTTTTAAAGATTTTTAGTAAAAAAAAAAATTATATGAGAAATGCTAATATCATATCCTAAAACATACTTTTTTCGTTATAACGGTTTTATTAAATGTATCTATTTATGTTTCAAATCATTTACATCACATCATGTATGAACCAACAAATCATTCTTATAACTTTAAAGTTTCTTACCTACCTATATTGTACTTTTGATTCAAATCTCTTTAGAGGTTTTTAAATAATTTTTTCAATACTTTTAATTTTTAATTTAATTTAATAGTTATAAAAGCACACCTATCCCTCGATTTACACGGTAGATACGTTCCTGAGAAAAACGTGTAAACCGAAAATTAAAAATTTTCAAGTCAAAACCGTGTAAATCGAAAAGCTTGCAGAAAATGCATAATTTTGCTATTTAACAGTTGTGACTTTTTTCAATATTTTTAGGTGTACACAGAAATAAAAATAAAATGCATTGACAGGTTAATATATGTAATATATTACGGAAACACTGGTTTTTATTTAATTACAATACATTAAACAGAAGAACAAAAAATAAAACCAAAGGTGTTTTATTAACCTTCATCACTGTCAGAAATTACTCTCATTCTTTTTTTCGGAATCGAAGGTTCGAATTCACTTTCATCACTCGAAGTGCGATAAAAACAAAAAAAAACTTATTTGGAAAACCGTGTAAAAGCGAAAACGTGTAAAACAAGTACCGTGTAAATCGAGGGATAGGTGTACCACATTCTACATACTATGTACGTACAAGCAACACGTAAAAATTGCAAACGTTTTTAAAAATCAATTTCCGATTTTTGGCTAAAACCGTTTGTGTTGTTTTTGTGAAAAAAAAACTAAAGTAAAATACACTTAGAGTATACGTTTACTGCTTGTTATTAAGCCCGTCCAACGTTGTCGCATGTTGGGCTACACAATGTACCGTCCGTGTCTGTAGACAGTTTGTATATAAAAGCGACCTCTGCAGCGATTAACTCTGAACTATTTTATATATAATGCAGATATAAACGGACCAATATGAAGCCCGGCCAAATTTTTGGATTTACACGTTTTGATGCTTATATAATCGTATTTTGGTTATATACACATGGATACGTAGATGAGCCCGTAACGAAACGAAAGTGCTCAAAAACGTCTAATCGTTTTTTCGAAATTGTGACCTATAAACGAGTTTTTAAAATACTTAAGTTACTGTTCTAGGAAAAATACTGTACAAAACTTGCTGGAAAGTGTCTATCGTTTGCTCACTTTCCATGCTCATTATGTAATATACTATTACATAATGCTGATAGTTTGATAATTTTGTTTCTTACACTTTTAGTTTAAACTATTTTGTTTTGTTGAAGTTATTGGCAGTTGTAATGCTTTTGAAATAATTACATAAAGGAATTTTTGTTAAAAAAAAAGGTTACACAAAAAGTAGCTGTTTGTATAGGTAGTACCTGTATCTAACAGAATGATTGCGTCGGTTGTAACTGTTTCTTTATAATAACATAAAAAATTACCAAATCTGAGGCTAAACGCCATCTCGTAGGAACGGAGCTACGTACGAGTTAATCCACATGTAGGAAACTATGAAGTTGTTAGTTAGATAGTAAATATTACAACCGCGAATTTCAAAAAATGTATTTGAATTATACGCGGCATAATATTCCTAACTGTACTACGCAAGTGCAAAAATTTGTTTAATCAATTAACACCCGAATGGGATTAAAACTATGGCAATTTGTTTTGTATAGTTGTGGAAACTGCATTAGAGTATTCCAGTGCTGAGGAGTCCAAATAGGACGAAACAGCTGTCCACTGGTCTCTAAGATGGTTTCTGCAATTATATAAACAAATTTTTGCACTTGCGTAGTACAGTTAGGAATATTATGCCGCGTATAATTCAAATACATTTTTTGAAATTCGCGGTTGTAATATTTACTATCTAACTAACAACTTCATAGTTTCCTACATGTGGATTAACTCGTACGTAGCTCCGTTCCTACGAGATGGCGTTTAGCCTCAGATTTGTTAATCAATTAACACCCGAATGGGATTAAAACTATGGCAATTTGTTTTGTATAGTTGTGGAAACTGCATTAGAGTATTCCAGTGCTGAGGAGTCCAAATAGGACGAAACAGCTGTCCACTGGTCTCTAAGATGGTTTCTGCAATTATATAAACAAATTTTTGCACTTGCGTAGTACAGTTAGGAATATTATGCCGCGTATAATTCAAATACATTTTTTGAAATTCGCGGTTGTAATATTTACTATCTAACTAACAACTTCATAGTTTCCTACATGTATAAAAAATTACCTTAAATTAAAAAAAAATCTTTTTCATAATTTTTACTCGTCTTAAACAAAAAATAAAATCGTTTGCATATTTAGTAAAGATGAATTGTTTGGATAATTTAATAATTTTTTATCACTGAAGAGTGATATTGTTTAACAAGATTCTTTTAAAAACGCTCTGATAAGAACTAATAAAAGTAAAAAAAAGAACATCTACTGACACATTACAATAAAACTAGGCGACAAAAATGCAACGGTAAAGTAGATTTGACGCCAAAACATCTGGTTGACACTGTGCAAATAAAAGTAGTTAAACTTGTAACTAGTCTTCAGTTTAGATAACTTATTTAAAAAAAAAAGTTAACAAAAAACATTACATTTAAAACTAAATTAAATTAACAGGATAATTATTAACGGTTTTTTTAAATTTGTGTAAATCCTGTATTATGTAATTTACGTATAAAGAGTAAAAACAATTCTTTCTATGTATTATCAAATGTACACTTAATTTTTGTATAATTTTTAAGTAACAAAAAGGGCGTCTGTTTTGTCAAATACTTATAAAAAAATGTATTAACGTCAAAAATGTCAAACATCTTGCCAGGGCCGCCCTGTGCTTTAAGGCAACACGATCACTGCTCCATGGCCGCTATGTACTTTGGGGCGCCCTTACTTAAAATTCGGATAAGAAATCTTACATAGTTAATAAATCTTAATACAATATATGAATACTAACAAACTTATATTATAATTTTTATTAAATACTATAAAATCAAATTAAAGTTAAAGCTAAAAGTAGTAAACAAAAAAAAAACACAATGTATGGAAACACGAATAACTTTTGCTGAAGTCAAATTAAAAAACTAATGAAAGTCTTACACGTTTTTGTGATTAATTTAAATACTACCCTGCTAATGTTTTGGTTGGTTATGTTTTACATTAAATTTATAATACTGATCAACAGTTTTATTTAAAAAAAAGTTGATTAAGATTCAAAACAAGAAATGTTAATTGATTGTTTAATAGTTTTATGTCAATTATATGCTAAAGATCGAGTTTATAAATGTATGACGAGATACGTTTTTATAAAATTTCGAAATTAAAACTTATTTTAAAAAATAGTTTATTGCAATGCCGTTCAACCGGCTTATTGTATGTAGCATAGTGAAGGATTTACCTGACTAAAGATTAAAGAATGAATCATTTCACAGTAATGTGAAATTATATAACGTAGGTACTTAACATCAAATTTAGGTGCTTTGAATGAAATTTAATAACTAAATCATTGATTTCTTTAATTACTGTGAACGTTTAAACAAACGTGTTAATACTAACAAATAAAATAACAATTTTAACTTAAAAAGCTCTTGATCGTGTAATACCTAAATTTTAAAACTTATATGAAATGTTTTATTTATACATTCGTATTATGTTACTATAATATTAACATAATACCAATAAAAGATCCAGTCTATTAAATTAGGAATTGTTATTAACAAAAACTTAGTCTAGGGAAACTGAACATTAGGATCACAATTTGTCATCGGTATCTCACTTTGGGATGTCTCCATTGTCTTTGGGTTTATTGTCTCCGGTATTTGATCTCTTGTTGTATGCTTTTGCATTTCCTCCTTGTCAGCCCCTACATTAACTGTTGTTGTACTTGTTGTTAATGTCTCTGCTGGTTGATGTGTCAGTTTATCATTTAGATCTAGGTGACTCCTTTTCAGACTGTCTGCATGAATTAGCTTTACGATACTGTCAACAATTATCAAATAGGTGATTTTTCCTTTTATCCAAAAGGACTCTTTTCCTCTTTTAAGGTATGCATTAATACTTTTTCCCCTTCTTCAAAAATTTTCATCTTGTCTCTCTTTCTATCTTCGTTTTCTTTTACTTGGACATATTTAGTTTTTTCTCCCTCTACAGGTTTCATTTTTAACATGGTGATTCTGGTTCTTGGAACTTGCTTTAACATCATGGAGAGCAGGGCTAACCCCAGTTACACTGTTGGGTGTTGTTCGGTATTTTAATAAGAAATTGTCGATCAACAGCTGTAAACTCTTGTGAGTATTTTTCTTTTGCATTTTATGTACCTCCTTTGTTAAACACTTCTTTATGGATTGCACTTGCTTTTTAGCCATGCAATTTGAGCATGGTGGTGAAAATGTACACTTGATTTCATTTGACTTGCAGAATTATTGGTACTCAGTTCCAAAGAGGAACCGTTGTCGGAAACCACTTCTTCCGGGATACTAAAGTATGCAAAACTGTGACGTAGTTTTTCAATTGTTTTGCTTGCCCCTGTTCCGTTACGCATAATATACACGTCTAGCCATTTGCTATGACTATCAACAAGTAGTAATAAAAGATGCTCCTTGAATTGCAAAAAATCTATATGTACTCTTTTCCAACTTTGAGAAGTTCTTAACCATGGAGTATACGGCACGGATAATGGTTTATTTTGATTTAGTTGACAGGGTTCACATCTTTCCACAAATTTTTCGAAATCAGCATCTATGTTTGGCCACCAGAGTTCACTTCGTGCTATTAATTTCATCCTAACAACTCCGATATGCTGATCAGGTATTAATTTTAAAATTGAGTTTCTTACCTTGAATGGTATTAAACGATTTCCCCACCAAAGGCAATCAATATCTAATGAAAGTTCAAAACGCTTGGTGAAATATGGCTTGAGGCCATCGTCTGTTGTTTTATCTGGCCAACCAATTTTAGTAAGCTTCATTGCTTTTACGATAGCTTTATCCCTTTTTGAACTCTTAGCTATGTCTGAAACATTTATTGGTACTTCGTTATGCTCTGCGAAGGAATATATTGGTTCTGCTAATATTTTCTTTGAAGGCATTTGACTCATGCAATCTGCATTCGCATGATCTGGACCCTTCCTATACTGAATGTCATAATCGTAGGTTGATAATTTAAGCGCCCATCGTTGTAATCGCGTTGCTGCTAATGTTGGAATATTCGTCTTCGGATGAAGTATAAACTTAAGTGGTCGGTAATTAAAACAAATTTTCTTCCATATATATATATACCTTTGGAATTTTCTCACAGCAAACATTATTGCTAGTGCTTCCTTATGTATGTATGGATAATTCCTCTCCCTTATTGGTGCAAGTGTGCTCGATACAAACATTACTGGGTGTTCTGTATCGTTTATGATATGGCTCACAACTGCTCCCACACCACAGGGTGATGCATCTGCTGCAATTACAATAGGCTTGCTAGCATCATACTGTACTAATGCTGGGCTCTCAATTACTATTCGTTTGCAGTTTTCGAAAGCAGTTTGGCATTCATTTGACCAAATAAAATCTACATCCTTGCGTTCTAAATCGTACAAAACTTTCAAGTGTGATAAAGCCATGAGTAAAAACTTATGATAATAATTAACCATTCTTAAAAACGATCTCAACTGGCTTACATTTTCCAGTGGTTTTGAATTTCCAATTTGTTCCAATTATGATGAAATTGGTTTAATACCATGACCATCTAGTATGTCACCTAGACATTGTATACTTTTTCTAAAGAAAACACATTTATCTGCATTGACCAAAACATTATTTTTCTTTAATCGATCTAACACGTTTCTGACATTTTTCTCACATTCTTCTAAATTTTTCCCCGCTATGATAACATCGTCAATGTAACATGCGCATGATGGTACTCCGCTCAATATCTTGTCCATTGTTGAATGGAAAATTTCTGGCGCGGATGTTATTCCAAAGGGTAACCTTGTAAATTGGAATAACCCCAAATGTGTGTTTACTGTGAGTAATTCTTGACTACCAGAATTTGCCTCTAATTGTAAATAGGCATTTGATAAGTCTAGAGTTGTAAAATATTGTCCTCCGGATACTGCATTAAAAATATCTTCACATGTGGGTAAAGGATAATGCTCTGTTTTCAGATTACGGTTAATTGTAACCTTAAAATGTACACAGATTCTGACTTGTTTCGACGACTTTCTTGGGACTACTACTATTGGACTTGCCCATTCTGAATATTTGACAGATTTCAATATTCCTGACTTTTCCATAGTGTTTTATATTTCTTTCTTTTATTCTTTAATTCTGTGTTCACATTAACCATTACATTTCAACTATCTTAACTCTAATTCTAATCCTAGGTTCTCTCTTATAACTATTAGATACACTGTCATTGTTTTCAGACATCTCATTGTCCGCATAATTATTTTTAAATATAGAAGCATTGACCGATTTCCTTATGTGAACACTATTACGTCTGTAAACACTGCCAGCTTCATCTCTTACAATATATGATCTAGGCCCTACCATCTTATCTATTCTATCTGGAATCTAATTAGGTATATTCTTATCTTACATCTATATTTTCCCCTTCAACAAAATGGGGCCTATTCTTAGCACTTCAATCATAATACTTCTTACCTAATTCTCTCTTTGATTGTATTTTTCTCTGTATATCTATATTATCATGCACAGTTGGAATCAAAAGTTTTTTTAACACAAGTAACTTAGATTTTAAACTTCTACCTATCATTCATTGAGATGGCGTTAGATTTACACTAACTATTGGAGTGTTTCTATATTCTAATAAACTTAACTGTAACTCATCAGATTTTTAAAAAAAATCTTTAGCTATCCCGACAGCTTTCTCTGCTAATCCATTAGATTTTGGATAACGAGGGATACTGTTTGTTACCATAAAACCCCAATTATGACTAAATTTTTTCATATTAAATGACCCATATGGCATGTTATCAACTACTAACTCCTCTGGTATTCCATGCTTTGCAAAAAAATTTTTTAAATTTTCAATCACCGCACTACTTGTTTTACTACTTAATGGCAAAACTTTTAGCCACCTTGAAAAATAATCTACAATAACCATGTACGATTTACCCTTGTAATCTAAAATATCACTAGCTACTTTTTTGAATGGCCCATTAGGTATTTCATGCAGAATCATGGGTTCCTTACAATTTGCACTTTTAAATTTATTACAAATTCGACATATAGCTCAATTTCTTTATACATGTTTGGCCAAAAAAATTCATTTTTGCTCTTCCACACGTTTTATTAATCCCTAAATGATTACTATGTAACAGTTTCGTAATATAATCAACTAATGTTTTTGGTATAATTAATCTTATCATTTAAAAATAGCAATCCATTTGCATAAGAAATTTCTTTTTTATATGGCCAAAATACCTTTAAATCTTTTGACAATGGTAGTGATTCTATGCGACCATAGATCGTTAGATGTGGAGGATAGGCACAACTCTGTAGTAATTGTGGCTACGTTTCGTTGGCACAATAGCCAAGCTATTAAGTTTTTGGAGAAGTTGTATCGTTCTCATAGTAAGTAATTTTATTGCTTTTAACATTTAAAGAACACAAATTGTCTAATAAACATAAAACAAATAATAATCATTATTACCTAAAAAAAACCGTATTTATTGCTTCACGGCAGTTTTTAGATTTGAGTTTCTAAGTCTGTAAGATCTTCTTTACTTGGTAAATTTTTCCAAAATATTTGTTTTCAAAGTCTGATGTCCACTTCCTGCTCGAGTCCTCATTGTATTGTTTTCTTGCTACAGTGTATTGAGATTTATGATTGTCGTATCTCTTGCAAATGTCACATATTGCTTCTTTAGCTTCTACTAGTCCTACTTCTTTACAGTCAGTGGCAATGGAAGTAGTTGACGTTTCATTTTCGTGAACATGATTTTTATAGGTGGAGCACATTGCACACTCATCTTGGGTAGGTGATGCAAAACCTATATTTACTTTATCGAATAATTTTCTATAGGTTTCATAACTTATTTTATAAAACTTGGGTAACAAGTCTTTGTGCATTTCACGAATTGTTATATCACACGTTAAATACCTTTTATTCGAGGCATGTTCTAAATTGTAATGTGAGACTTGCGGATGATAGGAATCAATGTGTTTTTTCGCATCTGCGTAATTTTTTTCGGCGATTGCTCTCACCGTCTCAGCCCGTTTTTGACCTCTTTTGTCTTTTAAGTCTACAGGTAAATCATTTACTGTTCTCTTTAAATAATCAGTGATTACGGAGTTTGATCTTAGACGAAGAGCATTCATAAACATACGTTTACAAACTACTATCATGCTTTTGGTTTCAGACTGAGAAGCTGACAATAAGTTTTCTAGCAGCAGCGATTTATCTTCTACAAAGTCTACGTTAGGCAAATCCTCTATCATAATATTAGTTTTCGACTGGGAATTTAAGAATATATTTTCTCTATTTCAACATCAGAATTAGCGATTCTTACACTAAAATCCGTGTAAGAATAAGCTAATTCTTACACGAATTTTAGTAACGTTAGTTTTTTCAAAGTTAGTATCTCTGCATCGTAAGTTGACGTTACATGAAAAAGAAATCAAAATGCAAAGTTAACAATTGAAATTCAAATTTTGATGCCAAGATAAAATAAAAACGTCCTATTAATTCAAAGTTATTTACTTATAAAGCTATAAAGAGATAAGTTTGTATGAGATTTTAGGTTAACACGTAAATTTCAATATGTCAAAGTGTAAGTGTTGCCAATTCAGTAAAATATAAATTTCCCAATGTTGTTTTAAAAATTAAAATTATACGAAAAATATTAAATGTTGTATCGAAATAGAGAAAATCGTATAAAGCACACGTCATAGAATACGTTTCAATCACTCGACCGCTTCATAAACTCACCGCTGCGCGGCTCGTGTATGAAACGCGGTCTCGTGATTGAAACGCGTTCATTCTGTAACTTGTGTTTTAATATACTATTCTGGTTGCAATTTTATTTTAACATTTGGTAAGTTATATACCATCGAAAACCTTCTGGGTACATCTGCAACGACTGTTCTATATTTAATATTTTTTTTTGATGATATGTTTATCCAAAAACAGTATTTTTTCTTTAAAATTTAAAACGTTTTTTATTTTTCTGTCATCTTCAGTAAATCGTTGAAAACACCACTGTCAGCAATTCTGTTTGCAAGAATTAAGTAGTTGAGGCACATAACATTTTTTTATTTTCTTTGCTTTTTCCAAGTTTTTACGTTTAGTCTAATTATTTTCATTAGTATCACTTAAATAAAAGTTTTCATTTAGTTTTGTTCATTCTTGTTTTCTTTGTCGATCTGGAACACTTCTTTTGCACTCTCTTCACTTTTATGTAATTTATCACTTTGCATTTCGATCTGTTCTGCGGTTATTTCTTCCATAGAGATGATTCCAATACCGTCGGTGTTTGCATTGAACTCTAGTAAGTTATCAGAAATGCTTAAAGTGGGAGTGCTGCTAAATACTTGTTCTTCATTCTTTGTATTGGTTTCTGATACATTTTGAAGTTGAACATAGTGTTTTACTGTTTTAGCCCTATGATCTATAGTTAAATGTTTTCCGTTGATTTCTGCTTTTGCTGAAGTGGTCTTGAATGGTTCTGGGCTAGGAAAAATTTCAGTTTGATCCATATATTCTAACAGTTTAATTTTTTGACAAATGACTTTTGTTTTCAATCGACATGACGGATGAAGATTAGGACAGAATACAATTAGAGTTTACTGTAACTTTATTAGCTCCATTAAAACTATGTTGTGGATCACTCCACCTGTGAATTCAATTTATATACAATTGTTATTAAAAACAAACAAACCTCTAACTAATATGTATTACTATGTATTGAATATTATTTTTAAGCACAATATTAGGTAGGCACTTTTATATGTAGTTGAAAAAAGATGTAGATTACTCAAAAATAAATAGAAGAAGAAAAAATTAGGGCGTGTACTAGTGTACACATGTAAGAAGTGAAACTTCTTTATGGCCTTATTTTTCGCAAAATGATCTACATGCAACTTTTCAGAAATTGGTTAAATAAAGTTAAATTAGATAAATTTTAAACAAAAGGATTTTATTATCATAGACATGAATACAAATTTTTGTAAATCAATTAACTAATTTTTGTAGATTCAATTTCATATTTCAGTTACCATAAGCCATTAATTACAAAAATATATAATAACGATGACAATGATAGTAATAATTCTATTACAATTAATGAAATGCTGTAATAATCTTAGTAGCAAAAAGTTAAAGTGAAATAATTGTATTATTTGTATTCATGTCTATGATAATAAAATCCTTTTGTTTAAAATTTATCTAATTTAACTTTATTTAACCAATTTCTGAAAAGTTGCATGTATATCAATTAATTGATGTTCATTAAATTAGCAGTCTTATTAATTAATAAATACTATTTTAATGAAATCATATACATTGACCGATAGTTACAATAAGAAACTGAGGTTAACCTTAAATATTTTAAATTTAAAATTAGATAAATTTAAAAAAAACGGATTTTATTATAATAGACATGAATACAAATAATACAATTATTTCACTTTAACTTTTTGCTACTAAGATTATTACAGCATTTCATTAATTGAAATAGAATTATTACTATCATTGTCATCGTTCAAACAGAAACTGCGGTTAACCTTAAATATATTAAATTTAAAATGTCATCGTTCAATCAGAAACTGAGGTTAACCTTAAATATATTAAATTTAAAATGTCATCGTTCAATCAGAAACTGAGGTTAACCTTAAATATATTAAATTTAAAATGTCATCGTTCAATCAGAAACTGAGGTTAACCTTAAATATATTAAATTTAAAATGTCATCGTTCAATCAGAAACTGAGGTTAACCTTAAATATTTTAAATTTAAATTAATAACATATTTCAGAATTTATACTCTATGTCAATTAATTCCACCCAAGTATTAGAAAAATAGATATAATTACTTACTTTTGTTAAAAATCCACTGGAATTAGAATTAAAATAAAGCCTTTGATTTTGTTGATCACTTTAGTATTGATATATTATTTATCACGTCGCTATTGCGTTTCAGAAAAAAAGATGGCGCGTAACGGAAAAAATGTGACGGTAAATTTTTTTCCAACGCCGATAAAGAAGTTTCACTTCAAAAAATGTTTTTTACAATAAGCTTTTATTTAGAGAATAGAAAAAGAACTAAAAAATTAAAAATATAAACAAGTTAATTTCAACAAGGAATATGCAATTTTCTTTATTTTATGTATAATAGCAGTATGAAGTGTTTAAATAGAAATCGTGTTGCACCTTCTTTATTTTGTGTAAAGTGCAACATGTTTTGAAGTGAATACTCGACACTGCTATAAGTACATAAAATAAAGAAAATGCCATATAGAATGTACAATTCTATCTTTAATATGTAATAAGTACTTACCCACCATGTGGTTTTTCTAGCATTTCCAGTAGTTTTCTTCCTCGATTAAACATATTTCTTGTATACACTACGCTACTATTAAACTTAGTCGGCAAATAAATTACCTGACGTGATTTATCTAAATAAGTTAAAGCGTGTTGTGCGGTAGACTTCACCCTTATATTTAGCAAGATATTTTAAAAGAACACGAGTTAGATAATGTCCCCTGCTGTCGTCTTCGCTCTTTACAAAAGGTTAAGTAGAATTACTTGATTCATGGTTTGTTTTTTATAGTACTTAGCGTAAAGTAAATTCACTTATTTCTTACTTAAATTGCAAAAGTGTCAAATATCAGCAAGTAACTCGAGTAGATTTATTTATATAAAGGTTAATTATAAGCAAGAATAAGAAAATACAAAACTTTGCAGGTAAGAAGGTTTATTAAAATATGTTTTATTGAGAAGTAGAGATGCTAGAATTTAGTTATGCTTAACTTGGTAATGTAACACCACTAGATTACCAGAATCGGTGGAGACAATAAAGGGTCAAAGAGAAGACCAAATATAGATACAAAGTAAAAATCTAGTAAGTCAAGTTACTTGATTCTTTGTTTACGCGATAGCGTAATATGTTGTTCAAAAATACATACTTACCATGCATTGAATTAATTATATTGAAATATGAAATTTGCTGAATGTTTTATCATTCCCATCGGTCTTATGCAATATTGTTTTGTCCTTTTTACTCGCATTTTGAAATGATGCCACCTACAACAACAAACAATTTTGCAAAATGTACTCATTATTTGTTTTTTAAAAAAACACGTTTTACTCGTGAACTAAAAAGTAGAAAAAAAAATTTCTTCAACTTAAAACGTGAGTGCATTTATAAGAACTTGTATAATTTAAGAAAATACATTTGTATGCGCCCACGTTTTAAGTTGAAAAAAAATTATTTTCTACTTTTTAGTCCACGGAAAAAACATGGTTTTATAAAAAACTTTTTTTATAAAATATTTTTTAAGATATCTTGAAAACTAAAATAAAACTATTTATTAAACTTCTTGAATGGAAAAATACTTCTTGAAATCTTTTTTGAGAACCACATTTTTACCTGGGATATTACATCCTTGTAAAGAAATGTGGAAAGCAAATGGTTTAGTTGTGAAGAGTTTGACGTTTACAGTAAATAATGGTGATTCAGATAAAGTAGAGCGGAGAACTGAAGAAAGTGAATCTTTAGGAAACGATGATTAATTAATTATTAACTTTGGTCATATTGTATGTCATTTAAGAGATAAATACAATGTGTTGTATTTTATACCAAAATGATTATGTTTTCAATTTTCTTCTATGTTAATTATTTAATAAAAGATTTGTTAAAAAGCCGAACTAGTTGTGGTTATCAGAATTGTGATTAATAAGTAGATTAAAATAAGATATTTGTACAATGATTATGATTGTTTATACATGATACCATTGATAATATAAAAACATTTGTATAACTACTGCTTATGCTACCAATTATACATTCGTGTATTATTCTTTAGGTTGCCGTACATTTTCTCATTTAAAACAGCAGAGTTTCAAGAACATTTTACTCTTTCACCAATAAATAAAAATAAAAGAAAAATCATCAATCTGAAATGATATTTATTTTAATTTTTATTTAATCTTTATCTGCATATACATTATCTACTGCTTCAAGAAATATGTTTTTAACATTTTGTATTTTAAATGTATTTTTTCTAGCAATTTCTTCTTTGTGCCTATATTAACTCAATGATATTTAATACACAGTGATAAAGTTGAAATTGTAAATTTGTTTACTGGTTTCTGCTATTTCATTCATTACACGTTTTGTTACTGGAATGCTTGTTTTGACAAGTACTAAAAGTTGTGCTTTAACTATGTTTACACTGTATTTGTTCAAATAACATATTTGTTTGTCCTCTTTTCTATACCTTCTTATTTCTCGAAAGAATCGTCTTCTCCACGCTATGATATCATTTTTTTTTCAAGTATCGTACTGTTTCGATTTCTTTTTCTGTAAGTTAAACGACCCAATTGTTGATTCTCGCTTTGTTATTGACATTTTGCTGTATTTTGCTTAAGAATTAATATTCCAAAAAATATAGTTACTTATTTTTATGCCTAATATCATTATTGGCAACACCGTCGCAAAACCTTATTCTTCTGAATTTTACTGTCGTCAATATTTTGGTTAATACCGCGTAACCTTAGCGTCGTTTTACTCAAATTGATTTTAAGTAAAATTTTGTGACTTAAAGTAAGAATCATGTTTTACATTATGCTCTGAAATATGTCTTTCCAACAAGGTCATATTAGTTTTGATTTTTTGGCGGTTTTTAGTACATGTTTAGTAAATGTTAACGTACATTCACACTTGTTCCTCTTAATCTATTATAAATTGTTAGGGTGTCAACAACTGGTTATACAAAGTACTTAAATTCTAGTGATTGATATGCATGTCAATTAATAGAATTTATACATTTTACCAGCTGTGCAGTTGTTGTCACTCTTAATTTTAAGTTTCTTTTCTTAACTAGGTATCTTGGTACCTCTTTATTTACAAATGTACGTTATAGTATTATATTTGTCTAGATCTAGATAAAGAAATTGATTTAAAGTTTTTTGTTATTTGTATTTAGATGCTTAATGTCAAATCTCAAAAAAAAGTTTTACAATGAAGAAACTATTCACAAGGCATTAACAGATTTATACAAAAAGGACCTTCAATAAAATCAACATACAAAAAATTTTAAGTTTCGCGTTCAACCGTTCATTTTAGATTGAACTCTAACTTTTAAAAAAGTAGACATGGACCTAACGCCTACCTAACAACAAAAGAAGAAAATACTTTAGTTAACTAGATGTTGGAAAGTCATAAAAAAAGGTATCCAAAAAGGAAAATTGATTTGCAACTGTCAGTTAAAAAGTTCATGGACGGCCGAATCCTTTTAAAGAAAACATAACAAGTATATTACGGGAAGCACTGAGTATAACATAGATGAGCAAGATAATGTAGAAAATTGAGACAAAATAAAGAAAACTGAAAATAAAAAAAAGACTGACAAAGAAAAATTTGAAAATAAAATGTATTATAGCAACAAGAAAAAAATCACTATAATTCAGAACATTGTTCTAAAACAAGACAGCTAGACATGTATTAAGATTTCTTAGAAACATCACAAACGCCACAAAGAACAAGGAAGAGAAATTCTCGAAAAACTTTCTTTGTTTTTATTTCTTCAGATTACAAGAAACAACTAGAAAAAAAAAGAGATTAAAAAGGAAAAGGAAAGGAAAAAGAAAGCAAATATTTTAAAAAAGGAAAACGAGCAAAAAAGCAACAATTGAAAAATGTAAAAAAGAATAATCAAACCACTCACAGCGCTAATGCAAATAAAATAGGAAACCAAACTAAAGCGAACAGTGCACACAAAACGAATACACAGAAAAAAGATTCAAAACAAGGAAGGGCTGCAAAGTAATTTTATAAATAAGTCCAGTTCAAAATCTTACAAACGAAAATTATTTTTTTACAAAAATTCGTTAAATGAGGGGAACATTTTGAAAAGAGGAAACATATGTGCGATTGGGATGAATGGAAATAGAGAAAACGAGGAATGTCCTAAGGAAATTAAATTTATCTATGAACATGAAGAAGTCAATCACTTAGACAGACATATAAAGCCAGAAAATCTAATGGTGTATTTTGACGATACAAAAAATTATACTGCCAATAAAAGATTGTGTTTTATATACACACTAAACATCGGCCTAGATATTAATAAAATTGGTATTTAATGTCCACCATGTAACAGAGCATACCATGTAAGCTGTTTACAAAAAAAGTGTTTGTATGAAGACTATATTACTTGTAACACATGTAAAAGAGTATTATGCACCTAATTAATATTTTCTGTAAATATAACTAGTTACCAACATCAATTGTTTTTGACTACACAACTATTCTGTGTGGCAACACATATTCTAGATATGTCAGAATTAAACGGTGCCAACTATGTGAATGTCAACAATTAGTGGAATGCCAACTACTGGGATGTCAACTATTACTCATAAGTGTCAAAACTAGAACTTTGCAAAACATTTTGTTTTAACTTTTTTTTATATATCAATATTAGAGAGTGTTCAAATTATGTTTATACCTTAATACAATGGCTTTATAATCCATTTCTAATCTTAAATCTACTTTTAACATACACGTTTATTTGTTTATGAACAGTAACGTGTTAAAACTGGTTAAAGGTGTCAAAATTGGGTCGTTTACCCTACCTATAAAATAACGTATATTACAAACACGTGACACTTTTGTTTGGTTAACTAACCTAAACCGATTTTTTCAATAATGTTTATAACGTAGTTACTTTAAAGTTTGGCATATACTCATCTTTGTTAATACAAGCACTAATTTTGAGTATTGTTAAAAGTTCGTTACGTAAAAAGAACGAATACACAAATTTTTTTAAGACGCTTTTTCTTCCATCTGAAACATTATCTAATATTGGTTTTGACTTATAGTAGACTTTAGGAGAATGCAGTACGTGATCTATATAATATTCAGTTAGTACATTGTATACAGTAGATATAGAAGTACCTATGTAAATAAGTAAAGTTAATATAAATTTTGACAAGTAGGTATATAAAAAACGTAAACAAAATAAATGATTAGATTACCTGCTCCTGTAGCTATAATTTAACTATGATTGGTTTTTAAACTATTGGTTGACTTTGATATAGATATTTAAAATTGTTTCTTTTTCAGATACTGCTAAATGTTTTGATTTACGTTTTTTTTATTGGCGAAAGATCTATAATAATGTATTAGATAAGCAATACATATTTTAAATTGTCAGTTGGTAGGTGTTATAATTCTTGCATCTTCTTGTTGGAATTTCAATGTATAAAATACACGTAGGAGCGTAGTATTAGTTCTTGGCTTTGTGCTACTAGCCTGATGGTACCGTATTTTTTAAGTTTCACGGTTATATTTATTGCTGCGAAGTAATAATACTTAATTACAGTTAAGAAAAAAATGTAACAAACGTTTATATAGTAATAAAGTGTTACTTTACTTAGAACTTAAAGATTTAACTCCAAAAAAAAACGGTTATGTATACACGTGTAACCGATTGTACACACACACAGACAATTAAAAAAATTAAATGCTTAAATATACTAATTTAGGCCAACAATAAACATACTGCAAGTCACTTATGCAAATGGATGTTCGGAATTTTGTCGTCCCTAAATAACAAATGTCAAATAATTCTATTTGGATTCTATTACTAATACAAAATATTTAATTGTGTACAGAAACGTATTAAAAAAAAAATAAGTAATTTTATACAATAGTATTTTAATTCTTTCATATGAATTTTGTTAGCTACAATTTACTATAAAAATGCAAAAAGGTTATCGTAAAATCACACGTGGTAAGAATGAGATTATGTTTCTTAAAGGAAGCTTTCGAAAAAGTTCATGCACTTATGTACCCGGCGGCTAGAGAGCTTTTAGCAGGATCTTTAATGGTCGAGTACATTATAATCCAAAGTTATATTAACGTTGCGCTTCTTTTAAATATGTGATCTGTGCTTTAATCCTAAAAAAACTGTAAAAACATACTTTGAAGTGTTTTGTTAATAGTTAATGTTTTTAAGAAGTTCAACACTAAAAACTTTTAGCATTAAAACTACAATACTACCGACAAAATGTACCGATTTTCGTGGAATGATTTAGACTTTCTTTGGAAAGATTTAAAGCAGCTTGATATGGCTTAAAACTTATCTGCCTCTGTGTCGTAAAATACTAATGAGGTATGAAAACCGTTTATTAATTTTTAAATTGTATGGCATTTATGGATAACAAATTAAAAATTACTATAGAGAGACTTAAAGCAAGTTAGTATCATCATATATTTGAAATGTTTGTATTATAGATAATCATAATATCTAATGATGTATAAGTGTCTTTTTCAATTGTACCTAATGTTTTTTAAGTCATTAATTAATATTAAAATCAAATGTATGTAACCAACAATGCTTGTGCTGGTTATTTTACTTTTACCGGAGGCTTGTTAACTGCAAACCCGCCTAGCTCAGTGGGGATTCTTATAAGAAATCAGTACTTTTCTACTTCGTTCATTTGTGATAACACTAATATAATTTACAACCCAAAAATTACTTATCTTTGTTCTATTCTTTTAAGTTTTTGAATATAATGTTTGTGTGATTTTATTCATAATTAACTTAATTTTATGTGAAAATGATTCTTCCAAAAATTATTATAGGCGAGTATTACGGCATATTTCTGATCTGATCCATTATTAAATACAAAATAGCATTGAGTTCTTTTCGCAATGTGGAGCTGCTCTTAAATTTGATATATAGAATTATTAAACTGTTTTAGGACAATTTTCGTGTCCCCAATTTTCTTGTTTCGTACGGCATAAGGACATTTTATGTCAACTATTGAGTTTTAATATCCATAAATTTTAATTTGGTTATTTCTTTTTCATCTGTCCTATTCTACAAAGTATTAACAAGTAATTATCTGTTAAACCTATTAGAATAAATCATATACACTAAAATCTGCTTAGACGGAAACTGCCAGGACCATGAAAATTTTCCGTTTTATGCAAGTTTTAGTTAAATTATGTAAAAACTTTCTTTTTATACATACTTCTTAAAATAAAACGATAAGTCGCAAAAATTGATTTACAAAATGCCTAGATAAGCGTTATAGTCCAAGCGGCGATCGCCGTAAAAGGGTGGTCAACCAGAATAAGTACAAAAATATATTTTATTAATTTTTGGATATTAGATGAATAATAAACCATTGGTCTGTTAGCCTTTGACGTGTCCAAATTTTTTTTTTAATAAAATTTCTAATTTATTTTTTCGTAAAATCGATCTACATAACATAAGCATAATTTTTGAGTTTACGATAGCGTTTTTACTAGATAAATACAAAATTTCAAGTCTGGCGTTCTTGGTCTTGACGCAACTGTGTTATACTTTTAAGGTATTTATTGCATTTTGGTGTACTTATTGGTTTGTATAACTGCTTTGATTAAAAATTTTAAATAATTTAGCAAACACTAGTAACCGCGTTTGAGACCATTAATGTATGTTGTATATTGTTTAATAATACTCTAAATATTTAAAGTTTTGCATGCTTTTAGCTTATTAAATATTACCATCAAATCAGCAATCAAGGTTATTCTAAAATTATTATGACAGGTAAAGTGGAACAGAATTAAAATAAACAGACAATAATGAAGTTCTTACTAGGTTGTAGAAACAAGTCTTTATTTAATGATAATACCAATAGGCAAAATGATTTTTTGTTTTTTTTGTACCTTTCTTCAAAATACAGTGATATTTCTGAAAGTTAATAGCATTTCCATGACAAAGCAACGTTAATATGTCTACAAGTAAGTACGTCTTGCAATTAGATATTTCAATTTCATTTTTACAAATTTCAAACTTTTGCCATGACAAGGGACTGTAACATTTCTGCAAATTAAAACCTTGTCATGGCAAGACGTAACAATATTGCTACAAGTTTGTCAAATCAGGTTGTCACATGCTTGTTATTGCTTCCTTAGTCAACTTCCAGCAAACTTGCTGCAAGTAAACCATAGAGAAGAGGTAAAATAAACTACCCATCTAACTCTTCGTTTGCTAATCACATTTTAAATTTTAATCATTTTTTTGATTTAAATAAAGATTATGAAATTCTTTACATTTGTAATAACTATTATTATATTATATATATATTAAACTAATTTTTTTTAAAGAAATTTTCAAAGAATATAAAACTCATCCAAATAAATCACTGAATGAAATCATGAATGATAATAAACAATTTCTTGTTTTCAAATAATTATATTTTTTTACTTCCTTCCTTTTTTAAATTTGTCATTTGTATATTCACAGAATATCCATTTGTAGTATTTACTGAACATGCGCTAGTAAGACATTTAATGTTAACAGAACATTCATATAACATTATTTGTAGAAACTTGTATATTTTACAAATATTCAATATGTTTTTTTAAATGTTTAGTAAATATAAAATTAAACTTTTTTGTGCTGACCTTTATTGTATAGATTTATTAATAGTAGTTTATTTAACGAGTTCCTGTGTAAATTGCTCGTTTCACTCGGGTTTAAAAATGCCCTCTTGGAAAAAAAGCGTCCAATTTAGACAGGAACGAGTTAAATACAACATTTTATTGCTCGAACAGAGACTAGGAGGCCCACAAAGTCTCAAAATCTTTCAAAAATAATTTGACGTTTATGTTGACAAGGGTGCAAAACTGTCAAAGACGGTTTACAATAGCGAAAAATTAAAATTTATGACAGTTAAGAACAATAAAAGCTGTTATTTAAGTATCAATTTTTAATAAAATTTAATGACAGATGTTGATAAAACTCAAATCTGTAATGACGAAATGCAATCGTTTTTTAAATGAATTTGATAATTACATAATATTATTACACTTCTACTTATATGGAAATAAAACGATTGTTGTTTTTAGCAATTGTAAGATATAAACAAATTTGTTATACTTGTTAAAATGGGGTTTGTGCTATTCTAAACAATAACACAGGTAATTCTGTATGTTAATAAATCTATTGACAGTAAAAAGTAAAGTAAAAGAAAAATTTCCGGTCGATTATGATGTCTGTAAAATACATCAAAACGCACGGAAGCACAAAAATGTTTTTTTATACTTCGCGTCTATAATCAAAGTTATTATAGCATCCATTGGAAATAATGACCCGTAAACAGTTCCGGATTAGGCAATTTTAAATAAACTGCAATGTTTTTTGATCCTTTTCTTATTGTGTTGATACCAATAGGGCTGTTAATGCAGCGACCATTTCTGTATGTTACAAAAAATCTATTGTCATTAGTTTTGGCAGGTCTAAGTTTTGCATATTGCTTAATCAATTCAATCCAATTTGTATCAGTGATTGCGAACGTGCGTAAAATATAATTTTTTGTTTTAGGAAGTGATATAATTGAATCTTGTTTGAATTCAATGTCATCTGTAGACAAATTGAGTAATTCATCTCTCCGACAGGCACCATTAAAACCAATAATCAGGATGACCTAAAGTTCATATCGTAACACAAGAAGTATACTCATTGTTGTATTAATTATAAAAATACTTACTTTCATAGCTAAATGTAATTCATTATCAGCTTCGTTTATAAATTTATTAATATTGTCTTCTTCTAAAATTTTTGATTTTTTGGGCACATAACCAACCGATGCCTGTTTCAGTAAAGCAGGTAATTTATTAAACTTTGATATATCTACGTTTTGATGTAAATTTAAACTACACCGTAACATTGAATACATTGACCACAAAGTTGATGATTTGTAATTATGTCGCGGTAGTTCAAAGTAAGCTAATAATGCATTTTCTGTTATTTTTGTCACTTTTTTTTCACGGCACCATTTTTCAAATTTGATGTACTGCTTATCATATACATGTTTTGATTTAGTAGGAATTAAATTACTTATAGTATTTTGCGCAATTTCTCGAATTTCTGGTGGAGTACAAGATAATTCTTCGTCCATCTTTTTTAATTAATTTAAAACAAATGCATAATTACTAATAAACAAATTCGAATTTTAAGTTTTGAATGTCAGTGTAGCCAATTGTTAAAAATTTAGAATACATTATAATTACAAATTTTTATTTAAGAATTGAATTAAAGTCGCAAAATATAAAAAATAGTATAAAAAACTCGTTCATAAGTTATTTTATCGCACTTGACCATTAAAACACTCGCCGCAAGCGGCTCGTGTTTTAAACTTGGTCGCGTGCGATAAAATTCGACTTATGAAACTTGTTGTTTAATAACTATTCTATTATTATAATTCACTGTTATGGCAAAACACCTACCTACGTTGATATGATCCTCTGAAACAAAAGCATTTTTTTTCCTCTCACAAACTAAACTATACGATAAGTTGGCTACTATTTCAAGAAAAGAATTACACATAATACAATGTAGTTTTGATGTTGATGAGGAAGATGTGAAACTTTCTTTTATAATTTTCATTTTCAAGTTCCTAATTTGAAATAAGCTAACTTTGATAAATAATCTTGAATTTTGATATAAAAGTAAATTAAATGTTTCATAAAAACTTACCTATAACTTAGGTAAATGTTATTTATGATTTTCATCTAACGAATTACTATTTATTGAATTAATTGCAGATGGATTGTTGTTATTTTTGATGTAACTATATAGTTTCGGTTGCTATTAATCTAAATATTTATTCCCAAAACCACCACCATCATTAACTTTATTTTTTTTAGAGCCAACAATTCTATTTGTTCTTGAATATTTAAAAATCTGTCAAAAAACTTTATGATTCTTAAAGACCCTAATCTTGACTGCGTTTATATTAGATTTGCTAGCATACTTTTGTATAGAAGCATGAAATTTTGTTAATTGTGATCATTTATGTTGTTCATTTTGACTTTAAAAAGTTACTCAGATTGAGATGGTACAATGTTAGTAGGTACGATACGACATACATGTTAATGTATTGGTTGGTGGACCAGCTTTGAATCGCTCTGTTGAGATGGTGGATCAATTGTAGATCGCTTTGTTGAGATAGTGGTCCAATTTGAATGGCTACTCTGATGATAGCGACTGTTCTTATGTCTTATGTCTCGAAAGTCAAACGTTTTAAAGTTTTTAGAAATAAATGTTTCGTGCATCAACGTAATAAATTGTTTTATTTTACAGAATAACTAAAATTAATTATATTTTACAATGTTTTGATTGTCATTTTTCCTCTTCCCTTCTCTATCTTTCTAATTGTTTAAAATGACGCAACAACATGTTTACTAAAATCACTTTAAAATCATTATAATGTAAAGGTTGGTAATTAGTAGAGACCGGAAAAAATACACTAAAAAAATGGGATAAAATAATAATAAATATTAATAACCGCCTGCAAGTATAATTTGTGTTTTCCAAGAATGGCAACATGGCAAATTTCCTCAAAGCTGTTTTATCACGAGAAAAGTTTAGTTTTTAAGTAGCTGGACCACAGTTACCAGAGCCAGAAAATCAGAAGCGTGTGGATGTAATCAGCTAAGTTACAACACGTCGAGCACATTGGTTGAGATTTTTTTGGTGTAATAAATTTAATAAGTATACATTGTGCGTATTTATATAGTTGTAGCTTTCCCATTATCAGAAGAATACGGACAATTTCGAGGCATTCTTAATACGGCGATAGACAGTGAATAATCATATTTTAAGAACGCGAATTAATAATTTTAAACTCGTTAAATAAAAAAAAATTGTTTGGAATTCGCGGATTTGCTATGCCAATTGATTACGCGCAATTATAATTTGAATTTGATAGGAAACCGTTTTAAGAAACGGTAAGAGTCGGATATGAGATAACACGATCAATTGTTTAAAATTTATAGGTTTTCTGAATTGAGTGTTTATCTTGAATAAATTGCAAGTGCTTATTTAAGTGAAAGTGTGATCATTTTAAGGAAAAACGGCTCAAATATTTCGTGTAGTAGTTTTACAAAAGCTGGAGTCCAGATTAAGGTTTGATAATCCTAAAACATACAAAGGTAAGATGTAATTTGTCAGAACGGCAATAATTAGTATATGCATGAAAATATTATTCAAGTTTAGTTAATAAATTTTTAAGTTTTCATAGTAACTAAAGTTTCCTGATAAGAAAAAATAAATAAAACTTGTGGCGCTCATTCGTTGACGAATGCATTATTAATTTATTGAAAATCTTTTTAAAATTAAATGTTAATTTTGGCAAACTGAAGCAACAACCCTCATTTACCCCGACCCAGCTTTACAATAATTATAAACAAACTTCCGGTGCTATAAAGTTAAGCAGAACAATGGCAAAAATGTACTTTTGGAAAAAAGTAGTAAATTATTTTATAAATGTTTATCGTTTTTTAAATAAAATGTATTAAAGAAAAACAAAATATTTACTTTTCTAACGTACGTATGTACGTCCCTTATTGTGTACCATTTTATTTGTACGCTAAAAAGATCGTTATCTAATTATTAATTGTAATTATGAGTATAATAAAATTATGTACCATTTCATTAAAAAAATTGCTTCAGATTTAAAAAATATAATTTTAAAAAGACGAATTGTAACTACATTAAAAATTTATAATAAAATAAAGTGCTTTTTGTACTGTCAAAAGATCAAAGATCTGAAATTCTTACGTAGCTGATGAATTTTATTTTTCTTCTACGCGTTTCTATCATAAACTTCGATGGAATTTAAACTTTAATGAAGTATTTAATGTAATTTTACGCGAAATTGTTTTTTTCCATTGCACTTTTATTGTTACATTATACTTCTATGACGCAATTGTTAAACATTTTAATTCTCTAGATTAAATATGAATTGCAAGTAAAACAATGCAGCACAGTCTTTGCAAAGAACTCAACTTAATTAAAACTTTCAAAAATAAGTTAAAACTTTTAAGTTTAAAGTTACTACAGAAGTTACACTATTTTTCCTGTAAGATGTTACTTATGAAACTTTACCTGAAGAGAATTATCGTCTTATTCTAGTTTTTAGAGTTGAAATGGTTTGAATGATAATGCACTTTATATTTTTATCAAAATAAATATTCTTTTTCTATATTAAAAAAATATATTAAAAAAAAATTTAATTTAGAATACTTGTACGTACATTATGTTTAATCAAATCGAATGTACTGGAAATTGTGATACAATTAAACTAATAATAATTTGGTATTAATGTGACAATAATAAATTATAAAACCATTTTGTATACTTATTTTATTTTTACGTCTTCGGTACAAACTGTTTTAATTCAATTTTTTAAAAATTTATATATATTTTAAATTATATGTAATAACGTTTCTGCCTTAAAGTTATTACTGAAACGTTTTTATAAATAAATTATTTTAAAATTGTTACATTGGTGTTACGTGTAGGGTCGCGGTTTTAATCTATAAATATAAGTAATTTAATATTGCTCACGTAATGTAAAGATTCTGTAAACAAGTAATAGTTCGTGGCTTCATGTGTGTTTACAAACTTAGTTCAGTTACCTTTTTTGTCAGTGCATATTATTAAGCCATTTAATAATAAAAGATTGTTTGCTATTAAAATTTAGTGTTATAAAAAATTGCATTTCAAAAGTGACTGCAAATCTTATCAAACTTTTTATTCGTGTTCTTAACTTATGCCAAAAACTCGTTATTAAGTGAAAATGAATACGAAACTATTTGAATTTTTCGAATCAATAAAACATGGTCAAGAATCGATGAAAAAAAAATATAGAAGAAAAACTGCCCAAAAATTTTCAGAAAGTGGAAGAAAATACTAAAAAAAAAACAAAGAAAAACTGTCTGAAAATTCTCAAAAACTAAAAAGAAAATTGTTGAAAAATTTTAGAAGCTTAACAAAAAAAAATACAAACAAACATAAAAAGCCAAATAAAGACTATTGATGAGCAAATACAAGTTAGTATAAAAAACGAAATTAAAATTGTTCAAAAGGGAACTCAAGGAAATGTGTTAAATTTAAAAGAAAAAATTTGCAAATCTATGAATGACAAAATAGAAGCAGTAAGAGTCAGAATGAAACTGTTTAAAGAAAGTATGACCCGAGGATTGAACCAATAAAACTGACATGGTAAAGGAAGCGTCACTAGCGAAGATTTAATAATGGACCATCTAGCAAGTTTAAAGTTGTACCTCGAAATTTTGATGGTAAAGTTCTATGGGCAATCTATCACAAACAGTTTAAACCTGCAGCTGCAGCTAATAATTACAACAATAAACAGAAAGCAACGGCTTTACGTAGAGAAACGCTTGTCGTTTTGCAGACTGTTTATGACCACCTGCAATTGACTATTAAAGCTTTTGTGGACGGCCTCCGATACAGCGAAACGCAGCAAACTATATGGTTAGCTTGACCTAAGACGCTAGATGACGCTTTAGTGTACGCCTTGGCGTTTGAAACAGTAAGAAACATGCATCGCACCAAGACGGTCATAAAATCCGCTGTGCTGCAGAAGTACCCTTGCAAACAATAGAAAGCATCAACGAGACAGCGCGAAGAATACTTTGGAAAAGAGGAATGACGATTTTGGCTGTGCTGAAATAGGCCACGTACGACACCGTACTATATCTAAAAGAAAGACAAAAAGATCGCTCAAAAGCTTAGAACGAGTTGTCTAAAAGAGACAAAAGACAGTTACTGGTTGACACAGGAGCAACGAAGACCATCATTTGTTCTGATATATTACTGGACAATGAGACACATTACCAGTAACAGTGCGACTTCGAACGGCGACAGGCGAAAAAATACCTACTCACGGGCAAATAAAAGTCACCATTGGTTTGGAAAATGAAGTACTTTACTTATTGAGTAAAAGCGTTACTCTGCCTAGAAGGACCGAAAATGTGGTGCTGATACGCTTGGATGCAAATCTCCGGAAAGACTTAGTTAAAAAAGGACTAATCGTTGGCAAAAAATTAGTACGACTAAAAAACACAATGCCAGTAAGGATCTTGAATGTCAATTCCAGTGACGTTAAAAAAAAGACCGTGGTAGGCCAATGCACGCCAGTATCTCAAATTGTGAGATGCGTGAATTCTAGCGAAGTCGTTAAAGAAGCACCCACAACATCTATTAGACATTTTTACTTCCAAATGCCAAAACTTTATACCAAGACCAGTTGGCTAAAGTTAAAGTGTTGACTCAGCAGTATCACGATGTGTTCGTGTTGGATAGTGATTTTAAAGAAAAAACGAATGTGGTAAAGCATAAAATTAATACCGAAAACGCTCCCAATACGACAACATGCACGCCGACTTATTTTGGTGAAAGGAGAAGATCCCAAACAAATAATTACGGATATGGAAAGAGAAACTGTGATTGAACCTTCAAATATCTTGCAAAGATTGTCTTGAAAGACGCGTTTGGTTTTTTCTAGACGACGTGATTGTGTTTGGAAGGTTGTTTGAAGCACATGTGAAAAACCTGAAGCAAGTGCGGCAAATCTAAAGGTGAGCCCAAAGAAGTTTCACGTATTTAAGAGAAAAGTGCAATACCTTGGTCACGTCGTATCTAGAGACAGAGTAAAGGCTAGCATAGCCAAAACCAATCAAAAAACATTGGGGCCGAAGTTTTTTTGGGTTGTGCATCTATTATAGATGATTGGTATCCTGATTTTCCAATATTACCAAACCTTGGACAAAACTGGCTAAAGAAAGAGCAGACTTTAAATGGAATAAAAACTGTTAACACGCTTTCTATTGCCTAAAACAAACCGTAGTCACTTCGCCAATTTTAAGTGATCTAAGAAAAGATGGAAAATTTAATTTGGATACCAATGCAGATAATCCAGCCATAGATGTGGTTTTCGCAGGTGCAAGATGAACAGGAAAAAGGCATTTTATCAAAGTTTTCTCCAGGTCAGAAAAAAATTACTGCGTGATTAGGAAAAAACTGCTAGTAGTCGTCAAGTCTATAGGACACTTTTACAAATATTTGTATGAAGAAAATTTTTACTTAAGACGGACGCGCCGCTATGCACGACTTGAAAAAAAGATGACAAGCGGGAACTTGAGCAGTTGAGTCGCAAACAAGAAAACGATCTTGACGTAAGAGTACTTTTGAACTGGAAAGCAAACGACCGGCGACCAATCTGGGAACTAAGGACTGTTTAAGGGTTTAAGGCGGTCTTCTTAAGCAATTCCTAGAAACTTCCGAAGACACAAAAAACAGAGTGCAGTTAGTAGTGCCGCAGAGTTGACTGTCACTTTGGCGTAAAAAAGACATTAACTAAGGTCGAGAAAGATTTTACTGAGTAAAGTACAAAGAGGATGTCATGATGTCATACATCGCATCTGAAAACCAAAAGTGGTTCACATCGATCGTCTATTCCAGTTTTCTGGCGATAACAACATTACGCAAGCCCAGGTTCGAAACAGGGTAATCCCAAGCAAAACCAGAAATCAAGTCAATGGAGTAGATTTTGATAAATTTATGAGCATGTATAAGGGTTCTGTAAAGACTAGGTTTGGAGTTACAACCGAGGAACAACAAAACCTGTTCCAAACAAAAAAAGATTACGCCATAGCACATTGCGTGGGCGAGGATCTTGAAATGTCCAAAAAGGTTGCAATCTTATTTAAGAGGAAGTTTGAATGGTTAGGTGAACTACGAAAACGGCAACCGGCGGTCTGAGAAGTTTTAACGTGATGACCAACGTTTTATTTTCTATCTCGTTACCAAGAAATACTCACGTGCAAAGCCGTTATACGAAAATCTGTGGCGAGAATTATGGAATTTCAAGAAAAAAATAAAGTTTCACAATATAAATAAATTGGCAGTACCCAAGCTTAGATCAACTTAATTGGAGGACAGTTTGAAATGTTCGAAATATGTTGGAAGTTGTCTTCTGAAAAACAGACAGGCGGAGTTGGACTGGCATTTTTCTTCTCGTTGGGAGGTAACGAAAACAGTGTTTAAAGTGTTTTGTAATTAGTTATGTCTACTATTAGTTTTATAGGCTTTCATTATTACACATAATTGTAGGTTGTAAAGTTGCACTTTTTTTAGCGCAGGTAAATAATATTTCATTATTAAGCACTGGTTAATAATAAACATATTTATATTTTTTGATAATATCTATGAGTTTTAAAGAAAAAAGTTTACAAAACTGTTTACCAGGGGAAATAATATTATTTAATGATATTTATTATAAGAATTTAAATCGTTCATTAAACAAAAAATGTTGTTACATGTCGTTATTTTGTATTCATCAAAGAAGTTTATTTTAAATTAAAATTAGCGACTGCACTGTCTAAATACGTTACTGATTCTGTTTATGGGTGCGGATAAATGCTATATTACTGTCAAACGACCATTTTTATTTTTCCTTTAGCGGTTGGAAATTAATGGTAAATGTTCGTGCTTTTGGGTGTTATCTTAAGCCATTGGATGTGTTAGAGAAAACGACAACGTATTCCAGAGCGAATTTGGAGTTTTGGATTAATTACGTGACGTTCCTAGTGAGTTTCGGGGGACTACGATGTTATCTTTGCACCCGGCTGTTTTTGGGATATGTATGTAACCACCTCGTTTAATATAATCAAAAGGAACGAGAGAAGATTTACACCTATATCAGAATCGTATTACTTCGTTAAATTATTTCATGCACTTTATTTGGTATAGCATAGATTTTTTTGCATTTATATTTATTACTTTACTTATGTCAACCTGGTGCGTACTACTTTTTTTTAGTAACGTAGAATTCTGCTGTATGCTTTAATTGTGTTCATTAACCGTCAGCCTTCAACGTATTTAGTCTGTTTTATGTAATAACGTTAGATCATACTGAATTTGCTTTCGGTCGCAAACTTTATGTGATCTGTCACCTTATGTATTTTTGCTGAGTACGTTGACGTGACATTTGTCAACGTCATAGCTAAAAAAAATAACATTAACCGTCGTACATAAGCTTCTATACCACGCGTAGTTTTCGTTTTAAATCAGATAAACAGGAGTAGTGGATATCACTACAATTGACGAAAAAGTGTCGGTTTGGTAAGTTTAGTACTCATATTTTAGTTTTTTGCAATTAATTTCTATCATTGTCGATTGTCGACTTCTTTCGCGACTGCCCAGTAAACACAGATTGAAACTGTTACAGTCACAAAATTAAAACAATTGTTTCATTACGTTGCTTCGTGTTAGTTCCATTTTTATATCATTTACATGTATCTGACAATGAATTAATTCCGATTTTTCACAATCAGTTTTAAACCGTACTTACAATTTTTTTCCCATAATCAGCAACCGTCTAAAAACTGATTTATTAAAAACGAATATTTTTTGAATAACTAGAATTGTTTCAAGATCGATTAAATAAGATTGAATTATTTTCAAAACAGTGGAATCGTTTTAGTAAAAACGAATACTTTGTGATAAGTTAGCATTAGTCGTTGCTATACTTTTGATTACTGTCGTCAACGCTTGCGCTGCAAATTGATATATTTTAACTTGTTCGGTTGTAGTTTGATAAGTGAAGCTGTGTGTACAATTACGAAATGGAACGATAAATGGTAAGTCCAAACATTTTATTATAATCCATAAATGTAATCAATATTATTATCATTTCTGTTCTTTATGTATTATGTTTTAATTTGTAAAAAAAATGTAAATTACCACACGTGGTTGCGTTAAGATAGATTATTGCGTAAATCTGATCATACTTTAGGATTTATAATTACAGTTCAATTCTTCAAGTTTTCTATATGATTATGTACAGTTAAAGGTATTCATAGTGTTTTTATAACTTTCTTATGATTGCTAAAGTGATATTTATATTAAGTTTGTGTTGTTTTTGATTAAAAAAATGTAATTAATTTTGTGTAACTCTATGATTATGTATGTATATAAATGAAATATTTATTTCTATGTTACAGATGCGGTTAAAAGTTGCTACCCAACACTAACTGATGCAGTTTTCGAGGCTTGCGTGAGAAGACCACATCAAAGAAAGTTGCAATATGTAAAAAACTCAATGTGTTATTGTATTTAAAAATATTTATTGTGCAATAAAACTTTAAACGTGCATTCGAAAATGTATTATTATATTATTGAAAGAATTATTTTGGTTCATTATTGAAACAAGAAAATCATATATTTATTGATCATTTAGTATCAGTTCAAGAACGAAGCTTTTAAAACGTAAACCGAATGCAACAGATTTGAATTTAAAATACCGAAACTATACTGATTCAAACAAGTGAAACAGCGATAGACTTATAGCTATTTTATTGTAGTTAGGTTTCTTTTATGTTTGAAACAAGAGTGAATCATAGTTTTTTTGTTTTGAAACTGTTACTAAACATTATCAATGTGTTTACTGAGTGCATAGTAGACGAAGTAGTTTGCTCCAGTAATATTTATATTTAAATTAAAATTATTCATTTATAACATTTGCTAGCAATTATATATAACTTCTTATATGGAGGCTTGCTCGAACAAAAAGCCATACATTGATATTATAACTGCAATATTACTATATTAATTGACGAATTTTTAATTGTTAATGTTCTATTTCTCTCTGTTGATTTTAACGACTATTCTCTCATCTTGAGATTAATATATTATTGTTAGAAGTTGTGTTTTGTGAATTAGTTCGTTTTAGTGATCGAAATATTTAAACAAAGTCTGTATTGGGTAATATTTACTTGTTTTGTCGATTTTTTAATTTAGTGTAGGATTAGCACGCCGAAACTTGTAGTTCGCTTGCCGATACAATTGAGTTAGTGGCCAGTAATAAAATTGCGAAAAAATTCTTGTAATAATGTAAGTTATTTGAAGTTCGCGATTAGCTAAATATGAGCTTTAACCGAATTAAATATATTTTGGACATAACAAATGCTTAAAGTAATACTGTTTTTAAACAATTTTAGCAAGTTTACTATAAAAAAAAACTATATTTTATCTATTTATTTCTCTATTATAATTCAGAATTGCGAATTACGTCAATATTAATTCTATTAAACTAATGACAACTGTCACAATTACTCACATAATTTTTAATTTGAAATGAACAAACATCTTAAATGTTAAACTTGTAACAGATACAAAGGTTTTAATAATTCTAGTAGTGGAAAAAATTGTATATAGACTACGCTTGAGAATATAATTATAACTTGTGCAACTTATATCCCCCGACGCGTTGCGTCTCACGATGTATTCTGTCGCTTAGGTTATAATATAATCATACATTTTTCAACTTTAGTATATAGTTTACTATTTTTTACTACGAGTTGTATAATATATCATTTTTACGTATAATAGTAGTTTGTGAAGTATCACTTTTTTAAGCGCAGGTAAATAATATGTATTTCATTTTTAACCACTGATTAATAATGAACATATTTTCATTTTCTGATAATTCTATAACAATTTTAAAGAAAAAGAAATTACAAAACTTTTTACCAGGGACAAGAGATTTAACTTAATGCTATTTTGAGAATTTCATTCGTTCATTAATTTGATTTTAAAAATGTTATTTGAAGTTCGGGTTTAACTAAATGTGAATATTACTGAATCAAATATACTGGGTGATTCAAAAATGGCGCATAAGCTCATCAGCACGTTGTAGAGGACTATTATTTAAACTATAGAAAAATCAGAAAAAAAATTTGCTGCTACATTTTTGTAATTACCAACGAAGAATTAAACCTAATATTTTAGGATAATTAGGTAATATGATCATTTCTTTTTATTACCCACTATAAAAAAATACTTAAATTATTATATGAAATGACGAGAAGTTACAAAATCCGCATGAATTCAAAGTTGAGGTCTCAACTTAACTTCTTTCTCGGCAAATTAGCGGCTAAGATTTTTTTTACTATTTTTCCTGCACTTCAATTATTATTCCTTATAACGTACTGAAGAGCTTATGCGCCATTTTTTAATCACGCTGTATGTTAGATATAACCAGAGCTGGGCAAGTTACTTTGTAAAAGTAGTTAACTACTAACTAAAGTTATTACTTTTTAAAAGTAGTGTAAGTTACTAACTACTAACTACCGTAAATCGAAAAGTAGTTAGGTTACTAACTACTCAGCAGTTGTAATCTAAAATATAAGTTTTTTTTTCAACTACTTGTAGAAAAAGGAGTTTTGAGACGATTTATGTTATACCACTTTTAGTCATATAAACATAAGTACCTATAGACACTGAATTATTATTACATTAAAGAAGACAAAGTAAATCAATCACGCTCACACGAAAACAGTAAAACAATTTTAACGTTACTACTATTATTCTATTATCATGTATATCTATTTTATTAGAAATTCTAAAAAAAAAATTAATAAAATAATCCTAAACCTAAACACAGAACTTAAAGTAATAAACGTATTGTGGTATTTAATATTCATTTCCTTTTCATAAAAGTAACTTTTTCAAAAGAGCATCAGCCAATGCATTTCTTTTGAGCGAATTTATGAGTGAAAAACGAAAATAATCGCTCGACAGCAGCTGATGGTAAAGGAAAATTGTACTATATCTAATGAACATTTTTTAATAATAATCTCAAATAGATATATGAATTCTGTTATCTTCCAGGTGTTTTAACAATTCCAGTTCTATTATTCTGCTTTTGTGAGCATGTTCATTCTCAGTATCAGAAGAAATGTGTAACTTTTTAGACAAAGCAGGTTCATCAATATCAAAAAACTTTTATTGAAGTAATACTTTGTTTACGTTTAGATCAGAGGCATTTAACATTTCGAAACAAATTAGGTTTGCTGCATTTATACAATGTTTTTGAATAATCTTTACATCCATGTTTACTTCTGCGTTACTGTTCATTACTTGAAGGACACGTTTTAACCTGAGAAACTGCAATGCAAGCTGAATAATTGTAGCCATTGTATGTAATTGAAGCCGCTAATAAAGTAGTTTAATTACTAGTAAAGTAGTTAAGCTATTAACAAAGTAGTTTAACTATTTTTGTAGTTAAAATAGGGTAGCTAACTACTTTTTAAATACGATTACACGAAAAAAGTAATTTATTCCAACTACAGTTACATTATTAAATTAAAGTAACTTGAATAAATAGAATACAACTATCGTCAACAATAAAGTAGTTAGATTAGTAGCTTAACTACTTTGTAGTTAACTACTGCCCAGCTCTGGATATAACAAATGCTTAAAGTAATAATGTTTTTAAACAATTTTAGTAAATTTAACAAAAAATAAAATTACGTTGCCTATTTATTTTTGTGTTGTAAATGGCAATTAAGAATTACGTTAAAATTAATTCTATTAAACTAACGAGAACTGTCATGTTAATGGCTTAAATTTTAAATTTGATTTAGTAACAGTTAAAAAGGTTTTAATAATTCTAGTACTGGAAAAAATTGTATATATACTATGGTTAAGATGATTATAACCTGCGCAATTTATATCCTTCGACGCTTCGCGTCTCGCGATATAGACTGTTGCTTAGGTGATAATCATACACTTCTCAACCTTGGTATATAATATGCTATTGGGTTTTTGGTTTTTTTTTTAATATAAAAACAAAAAAAACCCTATCGATCTACAGAGTTTATTGATTGTAAAGAACAGAAAAATATTAATTATGAGTTAATAACGTCACTTTGCATATTATTGATGACACAAAAAAATAACGTCATATGTAAAAGAGAGTAATTAATTCAAAGTTACAAGAAATAGACAGCCGTATTATATGGTTTTTTAAAATATATAAAATTTGCTTTGTAATGCTGTCGATGCCTAATTACGTTGACACACTGGAAAGCTTCCACCTGAAATCTGTTCTCAATTATGTTTCGTAATTTATCTTAAAATTATTGTTTGGAGTGTACACTTTATCGGTATTGCGCGCTACAAGCATATCAGCTTTGCAATTGTAATGATGATAAAGAAGAATTAGATAATGCGCATTTGCTGTTATTCTTTTTTTTGTTACACTTATGTATCCTATATTAAATATTCGGTTTTGTAAAGATTATCGAACCATTTGCCATCTAAGTATATTCCGAACTTACGTTTTATTGTTAAGTTTAGTACAGTTCAGTTCAGTATCTTTAGTTTTTGTTGTGACTACAATCAAATTAGTAATTTAAGATTCTTTTAGACCTTCTACATTGTAACTATTAGAAGCGACTAGTACAGATTTGCAAAGTTTGTTAACTAGGTTAAGTTCAAGTTAATAGACGTATGTAAGTGTTTAGTTCATAATTTTTTATGGCATTTTGTGAAAGATCCTACAAGTCGTATATAGTAGTAATAGTCTTACTGTGTAATTTGATATTGTTTAAGATTTTGCGTTTGGTTTGTTTTTTCATTATTTTATTATTTGTTTTGTGTATATTGAGTTCTTTTGAGAATTAGATTTCTTTCTGGTATAAAGCCATCTTTCATTTGCCATCAAGGTTTTCTAAATTTTTTCTCTAATATTAAATTCTATAGCGTCCTCTCAGTTGACTTGTTGATCGTTACCCTTTTGCGTCTAACTCATTGGGTTTTGTTTTGTTACTCTCTCAGTTTTATTTCGTCTCTTGTTCTATTAATTATGAAGTATTCATTTGATCTCTTGTCTAAAGTAACCACATTTGAAATTGCTTAAGGAGGGTCATAGATAGATCATAATTCAAATACTCATTAAAAGATCCAAACCAAATTTATTCATTTATGAAATGTGTATATTTATAATAATAATATTTAATAGAAAAACATAACCATAATTTGTTTCGGAAAGTACTAGAAGTTAAATAAAATATATTCTTTGATTTCGAAAACAACAGCATTCATTGAAAAAAATGTAGAAACAATCAATTTAAAAGTATTTTACCGCTAAATGAACTTGATTTATAATATGGCAAAGCGGGAAAATCCCGGCCAGCGTGGTAATACGGTCCGCGCACTTGCACCATCTTATAAATGTCACATTAAATTTTGTGTGCGTTGTTGGTTGTCTAACGTGTTTGTCAAAGAGTCTTCGTTCTGTCATCATACGGTGCAGTGGAAACGCATGATATATCAAAATCTAATTTTGATTATGTTTAGCTTAAATAATCCATATTTACCAAAGATTTGTTCTTAAAGGTATTTTTTTATTTTTTATTATGTATTTTGACTTTAATTTTAATCGTAAATATACTAACGACTTTTTACATTATGCGCATATGGGGTAATGTGCGCCGATAAGAAAGAGGAAATGGTGGACAGCCCATATTAGCCCCTTTTGTTACGTTAACTAATTAAAATAAATAATGATTCATTTCTTTATTATAGATGCCACGTACGTACGTTAGAAAGACGCAGAGATCTTTTTGGGCACCAGAACAGTTACAAGCAGCTTTGGATGACATCGCCAACGGGTTATCAGAGAGGCAAGCTACTATTAAATTTATTATTTGCAAAACAACTATCAGTATATAAAAAATAAAAATGTTTTTCGACTTTCAATAGGGCGGAAACCAGTTATTATCAGCCCTAGCTAAAACAGAACTTGCAGCTCAAGTTAAAAAGTTAGTCAGTCCTGTTTGGTCTAATATCAAAAGAAGTTAAAAGATGCGCTTTCACTTATGCAAAAATAAACAACATAAAATCACTCAGAAAGAAAAATAGACTGGTAATGATTGAGCGCAGGTTTTATGTCTGGCCATATTGTATTGAGAAACTCTGAGGCTATAAGTCTAAACAGAATTACGCCTTTCAATCGGGACGAGGTGTCTGTACTCTGAAATTATCTCAAGCTTCTTATAGAAAGGTATCCATTTTAACCGCAACGCATTTTTAACTGCAATGGGCCCGGGTTTTCAACTGTGCAACGTCCGAATAAGGTATTTGCAGAAAAGGGGCAAAAAATGGTTGTGTTTGAAAAAAGAAAAAACAGCGACGGTAATGTGTTCTTTTAATGCGTCCGGCATTTACGGGTCAGTTATGTTTATATTTGCTCGGAAGAAGATGTCGCCACAATTAAAACGGAATGGGACACCAGGTGCAATCCATGAATACTCGGATAATGTCTGGATCCTGGAGGACCTATTTCTGGCTAAGGCATTTTCACAGTTTTGTAAAAGCATTCAAGGAAGATCTAGTGCTTTTGGCTATAGACAAGCATGTCAACCACTGTACGCTTCCGGTTACAATTTATGTATAGGCAATAGCATTAACGTTCAGCACAAACGCATTAGTTGACTATCAATGATAAAAAATGATCCATTTGAAAGAGATGTCATGGATAAAAAAGTAACTAAAGAACTTTGTATCATATGTAAAGAATTTGGCAAAAACGGCGAAATTTGGTTAAGATGCGTAATATGTGATTTATGGGCACATAAAGCTTGTACAGACTCAACAAAAGAAAAGAAATTAAAATCTGATTTTTGTTTGTAAGTCTTGACCGGAATTTTTTGGGGCCGCCGGTCTTACCCCACTCGTTCGGGAAATGCCGACCAAGGACACGTTTCATTTTTTTTATTTTTAAAAGGACTTTTTTAATATAGTTTAAATATTAAATATGGTTTAAATACACTATATACTTATATTTGTGCTTATTTTTAAGTCAAAATCTTATTTTAGTATGATTTTATAGACAACTATGCTTAGGTGGCTGGCATTCACCCTTTTTGCCCAATGTAAAAATACGTTCTGTCTGAGTATTTGTTCCTGGTATAAGCAACATTTTGAAAATACTAACAAACATTTTTCTGAAAATGTTGATACATTTCAATTCACCTTTATAACCCTGATATTATAGCAATTATAGGCGTATTATGTTCTGTTTAGATTTTATAATAAAAAAATCAGTGAAAAGACGCCATCTTTGAAAAATCGCCGAGACCTTACTGTTAAAAATAATCAGCGATTAAAATGTCAATTGCTTTTTTATTTCCTGAACTTTCATTCAAGTGCTTATTGATCTACCAATTCGATGTACCATAGACAAGGTGTGTTGAAACGCAAAACCATAAATAACGCAATTGTTTCTAGTAAAACATCCTGCATCTGTTTACACCGTTAAAAACAATTTTTATAAGCTTTCCAACGATATAATAATTTATATGGTTTATTGTAAAAAATTGATGATACTGTTTCATAAAAAAATTTAATAAATTAGCAAAACAATAATATAACAAAAAACAATAAATTAATAAAAATTATTAAAAATTATAAACACAACTCAGACAAGTGTTCAAAGCAATGCTTCAAATAAGCCACCATTTTGTTCTCTACAAACTGCCAAACGCCTAACGTAAGAAAGCTTGACTTTGGCTAATTTATCTTGCTCAATTAAAACAAATGCTTGAGTTATTCTGTTTTGCATATCCTCAATAGTTGGAGGAACTACATAAACTTGTTCTTTAACGTAACCTCATAAGAAATAGTCCATTGATGTTAAGTCTGGGGAACGTGCAGGTTACGCAATAGCACCAACTTTTTCAATTCAACGACGATGATAAACTAGATTTAGAAACTGACAAACATCATGCCGCAAACACATAGACCTAATATTTAAATTTAAATCTTTACGTTATATTGGAAAATCGTCTTGGAGAAATTGCCAATACTCCTCCCCATTCATAATGTTGTTGAAGGAAAAAGACCCGATTGCTCGATTGTCGATAATTCTTCTCCATACATTTAAGGACCATCGATTTTGGAAAGTAACGAACAGCAGCCAATTACGATTTTTCGTTGCATAATAATGCATAATGTGTCGATTAAGTACTCCATTGCTTTTCAATCACGTTTCGTTACTACATAAAATATTATTGAAAAAATCACTATTTTCGGCACTAATATTCTATTAAAACTGGATTTAGCTTGTCTCTCATTAAATAATATATCTTGTTTACTTAATGAAGTTGGAATTGTTTTTGTGTCGGATATTCTCATTGTGAAAAAAATGTCTACAGTTCTTTTTGTTTAATGTTCAATTTAAAAAACGTGGAAAGCAGTGCTGTGCTCAAGCAATCTCAAGTCCCAGCCCGTACGACACCAAATGCTTTTACAACCACACAATAAATGCAATTACGTCTCAATGAAACGTTTCAATAAGGAAACAATCTGTAGAAGAATGGAATAGATGGTTATTCAAAGTCAATTCGTTTATGACTTCTGATAAAATAAGTTCTTCTCTCGCTATGCGTTATCTTTTGATAACCATATCTATCTTACGTTATAAATGTGCGGCTTTCCCTTACCTGGCTTATTAGACAGTGGAGCTTCTGTTTCTGTCATTGGTAAATCAGAACTCAAGTTTTTGCGTTCTCATAATATTACATTAATACTGGCGGTGCGTTATTTTTTAAACAAAGGCAGTATCTTGAGAGAGAGAGAGAGCTTGCTATAATGCAACAATTTAATGCTGTTACGCTGAATAATTTATATCCATTATCTCGTACCGATGCTACCTTGAATAGATTGCGCGATTCTAAATATTTAAGTTTTATAGATCTTTGTAAAACTTGCTAGCAAATTTTGTTGGAAAAATCATCTTGGGCTAAAACTGAAAAGGCTACTTTATATTTGTAGTTATGCTTTTCGGTTTGTCAAACAGTCCTCAAACGTATTTGTTTACTTTGACGACATTATTGTAGCGTTTTCTACATTTGAAGATGACATTAATGCTTTATGTTTATTTGCTTCTTGTTTAAAGAAGGCTGATTTTAGAATACGTTTGCTGTGTCGTCCGTCTTTTTTATTTTTGGGTTTTATAGTAGATAAAAAAAGTTTACGTAGTACTGACTCTAGTAAAATTTTGGCATTTTTAAATTTTCCTACACTTAAAAGCACTACCAAAGTAAGGCGAGTATGAGGTTTCATTCATTACTTTCATCGTATTATTAGAAATTATTCTGTCTTGTCTGTACTAATTACTTCCTTCCTTAAAAAAAATCAAAAGGTAGTTTAATGAAGCTGAATGTGCCTTCTAAGAAATTAAGTTTTGTGTTACGTCAGTTTTTGTTCTTGCCTTTCTTACATGTTATCTTAATAAATGGTATCTTGATATGATTAATAGTTTTGTCAAACCGAAATATTAAGGCAGTGTCACGATGAATCCACGTTTTCTCATTTAGGTGTTTCTAAAACAATGGGTAAAATAACTTATTAAGTTTCTGTAAAAACAAATTTTCTTCGTTTTTGGTGTTTTTTAATTATTGATTTTATTGTTTAATGATAGATCCCAATTTGTTTCAAACCAGTTCACATTTTTCAAACTAAAATGAAATTCTTCGAGTAAACCCCACTGAAAGAATAAATCGTGTTTTAGATAAACATATGTTTTTACATTAAAGAAAGCAAGCATTATTTTCTTTTTTAACGTGGTGATTTTTATGATCTGGCTCTATCTACAGAATATGTCAAAATCGTCAATAGATTATTTTTGTCTAAAAAACCAGTAATGGGCTTACCGGCTACTTTTTGGTAATCGGTGAATTGGCGACGGTTACTTTTAAGTTATTGTTACTTTTACAAGTGACCAATATCACTTGTGATTTGTAACTAAAAAAAGGCCGTAAAAATTTTGACAACGCAAACAATTAAAAAGTTTATAATTTGACCAATAACCATGCAGTAGTTACAAAATCACCGGTGACTGGTTTTGCATTTTTGTTACTCCCTGATAGTTTAGTGATCAACAAGTAACAGCGACAAAGTCACCGGTAACGATATTTCGCCCATCACTATAAAAAAACTATTTCATCTTTCTAAATTGTGTGAAAATGTAATGTAATGATTTTATAAAAACTATGAAAGTAATTCACAGTAACGTTTTCTCTAGGCGATAGTTTGGAAAAAAAAATTTTTGTCTGTGATGCTTTAAAAAACTTTTCTAACTCCTTCCAAAATCTATTTTGTGCAAAGTCACGAAGGTCGCCCCTTTTCAAAAATGTACTAACGCTCAATTTCATAACCAACAATATTCCAAAAGTTATCAGTAACGCATTATTACTATGAATATTATAAATGAAATGAACGGAATGAATCTTATGAACAATATGACTAATATCAGTATGAACAATGCCTGGCAATATAAGTTCTAATAGATGAACCGTCTAACAATTCCATGTATCTTAGATGTATGACCTTTTATCCATCTCGGGTTTTTTTCAAACATTAATTCTAATATAAGCAGTAACTTAAATTTAAATTGAATCCTAACTTAAATCCTAATATGAAATTGTTTTTTTTGGCGACTTGTGCTTTATTTTTGTTATTGCACTAGTGATTTCTTCTTCTTCGATTTCTGGTATATATTCCAAGTTTTTATTTTCTCAAATGTTAGAAAAATTCTATATAAACTTTTAATTGACGTATTGAAATTTAATAAAACGGCTGAACTTTATTTAGTCAATTATTATTTTTATGATTAATTGTAGTTAGTTACATATTTTGACCTGTTAATTTATTTAAGGTCACCTTTAGAATAAAGATGTAAAAAATGTTTTCTAAAGTTAACACATTAAAATTTTTAAGGATTAATTCAATTTGAATTTTTGAAGAAAAAGTATTACATAAAATTGACATAACATTGTTTACGACGGACAAAACCGAAGTCACTACAAAATTTCTGTTTTGATTTTTCATTTTTCAGTTTATTTCATTTTTTTTTAAAATTCACTTCACTTTATTTTAATAAGCAATAAAACTAATTCTATTGTCTATTTTTTTCTTTACTTGTTATTTTAGGTTTTTTTACAAAACAAATACTTCTAAAATTATTTAAAAAGGTTGTAGTCGATAGTTCTTCTTTATTTTTTCTTTTTGTTCATGTTTTTTTAGTTGAACAAAAAATTTTTTTAATTTAATTTAATTTTTTTACTGTTTTTAAAATACACTATAAAATATTTAGTAAAATTATACTCAAAGGCATTTCCGTTTTTTAAATTTTGTTTTCTCTATTTTAGACATAAATATTTCACTATAAAACATAATAATTTTTTAGGGTTAATACTGTAATATAGTTTCGAACTTTAGCAAATTTCTTTGTCAAGCAAGTAAATTAAAATGACAATTAAAATTATAAAAATTCGACTTAACTACCTTAGTTTTATAATTGCCATTTTAATTTAATTGCTGGACTAAGAACTTGGCTAAAGTTCGAAAGTTTGTAAGATTTTAATTTAAATATACCATTAACCGTAACAAATTTTATAAATAAGTTTACTTTTTTTGGTTTCTGTATCAAAAATCTTTAAATTGATAAAAAATTGTTATTTCGCTATTTTTTAATTTTTCATTTTTAGTCACCATAAGTATGAAATAACAATTTTATTCAATTTATTACACATAATTGTCAGACAAACCTTGAATACTATATCTTTAAATCTTTACATTATGTGTTCAAACGTCTAACGTTCAAAAATTTTTGCGTTTAAACGTCTTTGCGCTCAAAGGTATTGCGTTTAAACAGTCGCGTTTAGCCGGTTGCGTCCAAACGTCTTAGACCAAACCAGTTATTTGTATCACTACTCCAGAAAGAGATATTTTGCAAGTATGAGCATATTGGTAGGCCGAGGTGAAACCGATGCCTACAAAATTCAAATACTCACAAAATACTTTTTTTTGTGGCAACAGTTATTCAAGTATTCATTTTTAATAAAATTTAATAGCATATGTTGATAAAGTGAAACCTGTAATGACAAAATTCAAATGTTTTTGAAATTAATTTGACAATTACATAAATTCATTACAATTTAACTTATATAAAAGTAAAACTATTATTGTTTGTAGCAATCGTTAAAAAACACGAAAGCAAATTTACTATAATTGATTAAAAAAATGTTCTTAGTGTTATTATAAACAATAACACAGATAATAGTGTGCCTTAATAAATCTGCTAGAATAATAGATGGCGTAAAAAATTAATGATTATTAGTGCCAACTTCTCGTTATACCCTAGGCTACTTCGATTTTCTCATGAAAATGACGTTACTCCGTAATATAAACGAATTCTAAAAACATTGTCAATTTATCACTTAGGTTTAATAACCACGTAACGTTTAATATAAATTCGTGCAATTGATTAAAGTAACTATTAATAGACGGACGTTGTTAGATTGAGTATTAGTTAAACGTGTCACAGCTGACCATGTGACGTTATGTTCATAATAAAACCGAACATGTCTACTAAACTTTTTCGGCAAAAGTTTTATAGCGTAACTCACTCACATCGTTGTTCACATGCGGTTTTGCATCGCAATAACGTTTGCTATGCTGTGCTTTACTTTCGATGCTTGTTACGTATATAACTATTAACTGGCAAAATAATAAAATCACATCTATTTCTCTTTATCTAGTTCTCTGTTGGATCGAAACTTTTTCGAAACTGCATGTGTGGTAGATCAAATTTTTTTGATATCGTTTGACGTTATTTATTAGTAGTGTTTCTACATATAATTATTATTTTAGTATTAATTGACAATAAAATATTATACTACAACCATGTAGGCAAATAATTAAAATTTAATGACAGTAATAATCAAAAACATATAACAAAATATAACTCAAATAAAAGTATTCGTAATTTAATTACCTCTGCACCTTCGGTATACAATTTAGTATTTACGCTTAATATTGGATTTAATAGCAGTTATCTTCATTACCTTTTGATCTCTTGTTCAAGCATTAGTGTAGTAATTACTATTTGCTTTCATGTCTGTTAATTTACACTTTGTTATACTGTACTAATGCAATTAATAGTAAATTACGATTACATAGATGTATTACTTTATAATTTTAAGTCAACCTTAAAAAATTACAAGATCAAGATATTTCTTAAACAATGCAAATTGATGTGTGATTTATATATTTGACTATTTTAGAATAAAATTAAACGTAAAATTAATAGAAAATTAACAATAGCATTTAACTACATTATTAATTATATATTTTTTTATAATTTCTCTTTTACAAAAGAGATACAAGAATGATAAAAAAATAGTAAATTTATTCAAAACTATCAATTACTTAAAGACAAAGTAAATTATATTTTTTTGCTTACAATGACGCTTTAGTTCTCAACATAAAACTTAATCCAAGTAAAGAATACATTACGCACAAAAAATAGAATGTTACACATTACTCACAAAAAATAGAGTAAACGTAGATTTGTTTGTTAATTAATGGTTTTATGTTTTTCATACTATCGTTGTCTACTAATTATTATAATGAAAGAATAAACCGTGCATGTCTTCCTTCTTAAAGTGCGTTCGGTTTCGTGCGCGGATGGATTATTGTGCTCTGAATCGTTCGGAAATTACAGCTAGAATCAAATCTGCATGGTCTACTTCTAGAGCAAAAAAATCGCATTCTTTTTGCTCCGACTTTTTAGAGCGACTTGACACATTTTCCTAATGCTTACCTTAGGCTCTCTAAATTTGCTAAGTGCCAAATGGTAATTAGTAATTGTTTTTTCAAATTTGTTTCGAGATGACCATAACAGCATTTGCGTTCAATTGATCTTATTTGATTTAAGTATCCCAATAATTTGTCACATGTTTCAGGTAGCAATCGAAAGTGCTGCTTAAAATGATGAAACTGAAATTGAGGAACAATTTCTTCCACGAAGTTTGAAACTTTTGAAATTATACGCAGGTTTTGAAAGGGGGTCTTTTCTTCATCAGATTAATCATTAAACATCAGATCATTAGATAAATTAATTACAACAATAAACAGTTCAGGATTTGTTATTACATACATGTTAAAAATGCAAAACAACTAATTCTAACCCTTTTTATTCAGTCAGCTGTTTTTCAGATCTGCCAAGTCGCTCTAAAAAGTCGGAACAAAAAAAGCGCAATTTTTTTACTCTAGATGTAGTTAACGAGCGATGCAGACTTGATTCTAGATGTATTTTCCGAACGATTCAGAGCAAAATAATCGATTCGCGCACGAAACCAAACGCACCTTTTATAGTTGGGATTTTGACTGCGTTACTTGTCAATAGATCATTGAATTTTGCTGTCATTAAACCCAAAGTTAACTTCTCTACTTTCCGTGTTTCTAGATTATTTTTTTTGTTCATATTCTGCATTAAATATTACATGTTGCGGACCATTTTCTTGCCAAAATTATTGCATTTTGTGTATTCTTTTACTTATTTTAAGTAAGTAATTGCTGTTTTTTATGCTCTATAATTCTTTCTTAAAAAATGCATTTTTTCAGCTAATGTATTTAAATGCAGTTTTTTTTTGATTGATAATAGCAATGGTGAGATTGATGTTATCATCAATGTTGCCGCGGTGTCGACCGTCTAATAGACGCATACTACTCGTGTGCTAGTTGTTTTTGTAAAATATTTTTTTAAATATTTATTTTAATTTTATTTATTACATCTTGTAATGTTTTTGCTACATTTGTACCAATATTTTTTGTAACGTACACTACAATAAACTTTTCTTTTAGATTGACGAGGTCTATTGCTGTCTAGCAATATTAACGACTGCCTTTTCAATGACTTACCTATGTGTCTGTTTTCATTCGTAATATTTCGATCTTTCCATCTCTATAGGTTTTCTTTAAATCTCTATGACATTATTTATTAACGCCACCTTGGTTTTCTTGTAGTCCCGTCTTAACAAACAAAGTTTTAATTGATTCTATAGCTTTGTTACGCTTCTTGATTGCTATATCCATTATATTAGTTCGTTCTAATGATTGTGAAGTCATCGGCAAACGTGTTCCAATCTTAACAAACTGTTGCAAACGAAAGGTCGAAATGGGTTAAGCATTTAATTTTATGTTTTAATTGTTTGAGTAAAAGTTATTTCAGCAAAAAATGCAATTAAAGACCTTGTCAAAAGTATCATAAAACACATAATGAGTTGTTGAATGTCAAGCAAAGTTAGATAATGGTTCTATGTCTAATCCTATCATTAGTAAACTAGTAAAATTGTTAGAATTTCAATTGAAAATTATAGAAATTATTTTAATGAAATAAATCGCGTGGAATCTGAAATGAATACTGTTGGCAGCATAAAAATTAAATAAAAAACATAAATTTTTAAAGATACCGTTGCGTGAAACTCCAATTAAAAATATCGACATAACTTAATGGAAAGTGTCCGATAACCTACAGTTAGCCGAAAACTAATTTTGGAAATCAAAAGTTGACGAGCAAACGTATATCTTTTTGGATGTTTTTGAATTGACGAGCTACTATAACGTCTAATTGGTTATCAAGGTGGCAAAAGAATAACTTGCTACTTTTCATTGATAAAATAAATGGCTGACCAGTGCAAAAGATAACCTAACTGAAGACCATCTAATGATCATAAAAATTAGGTGCACTTGATTGTATTTTGATATAGAATTATACGTTATTGGTAATGTCAATTATATGTTTTTTGTTGATGCTGTTTTTGACGTCAAGCGACGTTAGCATACAGACCTTTTTTATATGTTTAGATTTTTTGGCTTGCTGTAATCGTCATTTGGTTACAATCGTTTTGTTTACCTGTGGATTGTTTGAGTAATTTCACGTTAATTTAAAGAAGTTAGTTTACGTTTTTAAATTTGTTTTTTGTGTCATTTCAAATTGGCAAGTAGATACTGTAGATTTTACGCTGCATATACATCCGTATTCTGCATTTACGTTGATTTGACATTTTCTTTGTCTTGATAAAATTGCAAATGTATTTAATGTTTCCCTTTAAGATACCATTGTAATTTAATACATTTTAGCAGTTTGTTTGTCTTAAGTTTGTTTAAAAGCGCACTGTATTCTTAGTGCAGTTGCACTTATGTCTTTTAGGTTGAATTTTATTATATTACACTATCTACTTTATAATTTATTACTTCTAATATACAGTTTTATTATTCGGTTTCAAGAAATTAATGTTTCGCCTTAGAGCGGGTTATGTAAATCTTTTGACGGTATCTTGTCAAATGGTTGGGGTTCCCTATCAAAGTTCCTGCCGACGTCAACTCGCCTAAAGCTCATTATGAGTCCGGTCTGAGGGTTTGTATACAAACAAAATTTTAAGATATTTATGTATATTATAATATACCATATATAATATAATATAATTATCGAATCTATTAATAATTTCGCCAAACATTTTATGGTGTTCGTTTGTGCTAATTTTAATTTTGTTTTTTTTTAAATTATTATTATTACTATCATTAAACAACAAAAATAAAAAACGATATGTAACCAACGTTTAAAGTGTTTTATCGACGTTAAATCGAAAAAAAATATTAATTACGTACCATCCCACACAGCACACTTATATTCTAACGATGTCTTCCTGATATTTCATACTAGATATGTGGATAAACGAGAAATGTCAACCTTAAGCTTTAGCTTGGTAGGCTGGGCAAGTAAGTATAACTACCTAAGTCAATTTGGTGCATACGAATGTGTTTGACGAAATTACAAAAAAACCAAATCCACATATATAAGTTTTTTTAATTACTACTAAAAGTTCTGTAGCTCTAACATTAATATAATCTAACAAATATATGAAGATCAAGATTGTTATTTGACCTAAAATACAAGTGATATTTACAACAATACACGCAACTTTTAGCTCTAAATGGATCCAGCCTCTTTATAACTCGTATCGATTTCTTTCACATTTGTGGAACAACAAAAATCAATTTTTCTGGTGCTTTAGTGGTTGTGTTCATACGCTTTAGCAAAACGTATAAATTTTAATTGAAAAAAAAAACGCAGTGAGCGCTAGCTACATGGCGCACATACGTTAGTAAATTCAATATCTCCCAAACTATTTGACATATCGAAATAATTTTTGCACAATTTTTTTTAAATTTATAATTGAGAATACGGTGACTCAAAAATTCAAAATTGTTGTTGTTCTTCATCTATAGTTTGTTTGTATTTTTTGTATTAGTTGTTCATGAACTACAGATTTTTTCTTCGCTTTGTCTTTTTAATTGTTTTGGTTGTTACTGGCATGGCCGGGTAATGTCATGGCATTTCTTGTAAGGAACTGGCAGGGTTGCCATGTGATGAACCCTCTTTAGGGTACAAAGTTTGTTAATTAAAACCGCTTTATCAACTTTTTACGACTACAACTTATTAAGATTTTAAATCATTTTATTCCTAATACTATCAGCTTGCTACTACTACTTTGTTAAGAATTGAATTTATTATTTTTTAAGACTTTAGCTACTTTTTAGCTTTAGACGGGAAATGCAATTACTCGTCTTTCCAATTTCTTGCAATTTACGTACAAGTTCAATACCAACAAACTTTAATTAACTTATCAAACTTAATGCTATTAACTTACAACTGGTTCTTCGAGTTTATCATGCCTTTTATAATAACTGCACTAGGTTATGTTACGTTACCTTGCCCGTTGCGCATCTTGTTTCATTTGTGCAACTTTTAGATGTATTGCTGAAAATTGCATTTGTTAAACTTTTTTTAGGTTTTCATTTTTGCAATTTACTTTACTGTGACGCGTTTCACAACAGCTATAGCACTTTTTTCAAATTTTTAAATGTTTAAGCTCCGTTTTGTTATCCAATACCACTTCTTTCTTACTCCATTTTGTTTTCCTTTTATTCTTAATGTTCGACTTTCTATTATTGTCGTCGATACGATTTCTGAGTCTTTGATTTAATTTGTCTTATTCTATTCTATCACTTAGTTCCGTTATGATTATTTTCGTTTTTTATTTATTATTTTTGCTTCTCTTTGTCTTTTTTCTATAATTTTTAAAACATTTCTTTGTTTTTACCTTTTTTTTTATGAAATTTTTATTAAAATGTATATTTTTTTTGTCATTTTTAATTGAGACTCCCAACTGTTTTAGATCGACACTTGATTACGACTTTAATCTAATTTGAGTAACTGTCTCCTGTTTATCAGTCTTGCCTTTATTATAATTTTTGATTCTGGATGATTTTCGTGTGGTCAATTTCTCTTAAGTCGAGTTTTCGTCGCACGTCGCTAAATTAAAGCATACAATAAATAAATGTTGACACAATATTATTAATTAAAGTAATATTTGTTAAAGCATTTATAACACTGTCTAGTCAGTGTTGCAATATACAAGCAAAATTTTTAAATTATAAATTTCGGCATTAACACCTGTCTTTTTTACCTATGCACTTACATGAGCATGTATACATTTACGCTTTTAATATATAAAATTTTAATACACAGACGGTAATTTGGACTGTGACTTGACCACACCGCTATAGTTCTGAAATTTATAATTACAAGTTTAAGAGTTTGTGTTGGCTACTTTAATTTAATGACAATTTATAGTTTTGTTTTAGAATTTAAAACTTCAAAAGTACACCAAAAAATATAGTCTATTTAAAAATTAATTTATGTTTTTATAGTTTTAGTTTTATAAATTTAATTAATGTATTTACAAATTTTAGCAAAAACATAATGGAATATAGCTAAAACAAAGCGTGTAATTTATATGTATATTAAAATATTTTTTTAATGCTAAATTGATAAAACAAAATTAAAAATTAAAATCATTACTCTATAACCGTTTTAAAAGTTGAAAAATGAAAAATCACATCAATAAAATATATTTTTATAATTAAAAACACTGAAACACTATAATTCAGTATTGGCGTTACAGAAGACGACTACTTACTATACTACATTATCATAATTGACACTATTTGAATCTTTGTTTATGGTAATAATCTCTAAATTTTAAATCATCACGTTTGCAACAATTATTATTAGAAGACACGTTAGATTTACGATTATATTGCTTTTTTATTTAAACAAAAACTATATTATTAGTATGAGCGAAATTAGATAGTAGAGCCATCTTATAGTATAAATTTACGATGTATGAATAATAGTATGTAAATAGCTATAAAGATGGAAACGTTAAAAACTGATCTTATACACGCGTAATTCAAATAAGTTTTTAATAAGCCGCGGGATAAAACCACAACGTATAAAAATTGTTAGGTAGACAAATGTGAAACTGCGACCAGAGTGAGAACACGTTTATGTAGTTCCGTTGAATCGGTTTTCCACTTTCAAGTTTCCTCTTTGGTTTTAAACCCGCTGGGTTAAAAGTTTGATTCTAGCACTTAATCTAGGATGACATACTTAGGCCGCTTGTGCCTAGACCTCTCGTCTATGTCGTAGTCCCAAAGCCGCCGAACCAGCAGGTTGGGATAGGCTGCGAGGTCCGCATGAAGCGCATATGCGGATTGGCAGACATAATGCGCGATCTTTGGGATGTCGAGTTCTTGATGAAGCTGGTTTTTTGGAAAATCTGGATTTTGGTGGTGTGGGTTTTGGCAGCGTAGAACCATATTTGCGCTGCGTAAGTCATAGACGAGCGTATGATAAGAAGCTTGTTGCGGAATAACATGTTACTTGGGATTTCCAGAATATAGCATTTTGTCTAAGGTGAGGCCAAGGTATTTGGTCTTGTTCACCCAGGGGACAACATTGTCTTTGATGTAGAAGCGGCTTGTAAAGACGATGCTCTTTTCGATAAAAAAGAGGGCGGCGTTTTTCGTGTAGTTGACTTTAATTCGCCAGTTGTTGTATCAGTTGTCTAGTGAAGGGAGGATTATTTTTTTTGACTTATTCGGGTGAGCGGAATGTTGCCAGGACGGCGGTGTCGTCGGCGTAGAAGATGTAAGTCAGTTCGTCAATTTTTGAGACGACAGTCGTGAAGATGTTGTATAGAGTGGAGATAGCGCAGTTCTTTAAGAACGAGGGGATTTGAGGTGCAAAGTTTGATTGCAAACGAGCGTCGATTAAAGAAGGAACCGATAAGCTGGACTATTTAAGCGTTCATGCCCAGGCGGTGCTTTTTGTAAAGCAGACCGCGACGCCAGACGTTGTCGAACGCCTTCTTAATCTCAAAGAAAAGGCAACCGGTGACATCGCGGTAGTTGTAGCCGTCGGTAATCTGCTTCAGAACGCGGAGGGCTTGGTGAACGGTGAAGTGTTCCTTGCAAAAACCGAACTGTTCTTGGGGGATGATTTAGTTGATGTCGACCTGTTTCTATATTTTCATGAGGATTATTATTTCCCATAATTTACCAATCGTCGAAAGTAAGCTGATTGAACGGTAGTTTTGGAGCATGACGTGTTTTTTTCCGGGTTTGGGAATTACTATGACGTTTGCGTTTTTCTATTTATGTGGAAAGTTTTGACGTCTTAAACAAGCGTTAAAAATCGCGATTAAAGTGGCTATACGTTTTTTTGTTTAAAACGCCGTCGTTCTCAGAAGCTTTGCACGGTTTGAGATTTTTTATTTCCGCTTCGATTTTCTTGGGAGAAGTGTGCCTGATTGCCTCGTTAATGGTAGAAGTTAAAATGCGTCTGACTTTGCGGTGGATATTGTTTGTGCGACGGAGATCTTCGTCGTCTGGATGATTTACGCTGAATGGAAGTTTGAAGGTGTCGGCGAAAGTTTTAATTTTGTCTAGATCCGTATAGACCATGGATTGTGGCTCCGGCTATAAAGATAAAAACGTTAAAAACTGATCTTATACCTGCGTAATTCTAATAAGTTTTAAATACGCCGTGGGCTAAATTTACAATGTATAAACATTGTTAAGACAATGTCAATGCAAATGTAAAAATGTTACCAGAGTCAAACCACTGTATTTTTTTTACCTTTACCTTACCTGTTTTACCTTTTGGGGCTCTTCAGAAGTGGAAGAACACTTTTATGTACTTTCACAAATTACAAATATTGACAGACTAATAGCTCTTTATATTAATAAATGATATTAGTAGCATGAACGAAATTTGATGGCAGAGTCATCTCATAGTTTAAATTTACTATGTATGATTAATATTATGTAAATGCCTATAAAAATAGAAACGTTGAAAGCCGATTTTATATCCGCGTGATTCAAATAAGTTTTGAATAAGCTGCGGGCTAAAACCACAACGTTTTAATATGTGCACGATGTACAAATTAACATCACGTTTTTAACTTAAATGTATTAATTGTAACATAATTATTTTAGAAAAAAATTACTTGACTTAGTGTGAGCGAGCCTGATGAAGTGTTCATCCAGAACACGAAACGTCGCAATAGTACTGAAGTAGTTGCTTTCATCCAACCTCCTACAAGAATGAATCATTAATTTGATTAAAACCTAAATTTAAAACCACAACGTATAATTATTGTAAGATAGACAATCTCAATGCAAATATGAAAATGCCACAAGAGCGAACTACTGGACTGCCGTTTCGCCCTTTTGAGACTCTTAAGCAGTGGGAGAACACACTACTGTTATTGCACAAATGCATTGACGGACCTATAACTCTTTATATTAATAAATTATGTCAGTAACAGTAAAAGAAATTATCTAAAAAAAATTATTTGTGTGTTACAGCCATTGACAAAACTTGAAATTTTAAACCCTAAAATATACCATTAGTTGCGATTGGCACTTGGGTTATGGTAATTTTGCCACTGACTGCATTATTAAATATTATTGATTTTAATCATTGTATTTCAAAAATCCAAGTTTTTTATGTACACTAAATTTAGTACAATAGATTTGTTTTTATGTTACTTAAACCTTGGAATAATTAAACTTTGGTTTTTTACTTAATTTAATTTTAATAAAGTAGCCCGTAGCCATAAAACGATAAATTGAAAATTATTTTTATAAAATTTGTTTGTAAAGTGAATTTTAAATGAGATTTGTTAAGTGCTTATAAATAAAGTTATCCATAATAAAAACCTTTCAAATAATTGTACTAAATTTAACCTTTGGCTTTTGTTAGCAATTGGTTAATATTTTATCAATACACGAAATCCAAACGTTTTATATAGCGAAAGATGCCAAAAACTTTAATAGATTTAAATCAGTTATTTATTATTAACTTACGTATAATTACATAAATTGTTATCAGACTCTAAAAAGCGATAAATTTGAAACAAATTCCGCAACTTGAATGGTAACGTTAATTTTCTAAAATAATGATTAGACTGTTCATTCACCTTTAAATCCACACAAAGCAAGCTAAAATATATCATTAAAGATTACAGACTTTACATTAAACGTAAACAGTTAATTTATATAAATTTATAGTATTAAATAATTGTTATAAAATATGTATAAAAATACTTCAACATTTCTTGTTAGGAAAACAACTTCATTTATGTGAGATTTGCTTTGCAACTTCGTTTTATGATACATAATTTATTCGCGTTTTGTTTACAAGCGCTATTAAATCGATAGTTAACCTTTTGGTTTTATTATTAATATAAATTAGAGAACTGTTCAGTAATTTTATTTAACACAAACTAAATGGTTTTTCAAACTGTGTTAAAACACAATAATACTTATTAAAACAGATAAGAGCAAAGTGATTTTTACAATATCAATTCATTTTTGTTTCATGACTAAATTTTCAATAACAATATAATTTTAAAAACAAATAATTTAATAATTAATATTGAAAATGATGTCAAAAAGAACATATTTTAAAATATAGTTTGTATTATTGTTTAACGTTACTTACTATGCAAAACTATCTTACATTTAATTTTGAACAAATTGTACTAGAAAATGATTACTATTTTACTTCAATAAGAATAATAAATTATTCTAATACTTGTTTGTTTTTGTTGACAATACTTACACATTACTAATGCTTAATTCTAGTATCAAATACAATATATGATTTTTCAATAAATATAGAATAATTTATTATAATACTGTAACGTAACCAACCAACAGACGGAATGTCCTAGTCTCAGTTAAGGTAAAAATATAAACGATATTGAAACAAAATTCCAGTTTTTTACTTCAAAAAAAGAAGAAGCACGTGCGCGTTTAAATAAATAAGTGCCAGTGTAAAAGAAAACTTGTCGCATTGAGTGATTATTTTATCTTCGGACGGTATACGGTTACAGTAATAGTATATAAATTATTTGTAAGTAAGCTGTTTCTATTAAATTGTTATTTTGTTAGCTAGTTTGTCATCTTAAAAATATTTTAGTGTGGTTTTCGTACTGTATGAATTTTGTTTCAGGACGTTGGTGTTTTGACATACAGAGCATTACTAGTTAGGGTGACATATGGTGACATATAAAACCACCTACGTGCATTTTGTGCAAAATGAAAGTCAGACGTATGTAATGTAAAGCCCATGAGTTTCCACAGTATTAAATATCTTAAATCAAATACTAAAAGACTGTTTAATATGTGGTTGTTATTACAAATTTATTGGAAGATGCATTTTTATTTGATTTTTCTATTTTATCACAAACAAAGAGATACTTATGAATCATTGACACAAGAGCGACCAAACCATCATTTGTCTTAACATGTTATTGGAAAATGAAAAGACATCACGTTGAAATTGACTATAGAATTTTTTTTTCATTTATCAAAGAAAAAAGATTTACGTTTGTGTCAGTTCACTGTTATGTCCTTTGGCCTCTGTATAACGCTCATGCTACATTTGAGCGTGTGATAGAAACCATCATACGAGGATTGTTTTATAAAACTTACTTGGTTTATCTAAACGACGTGATTGTGGTTGGAAAGTCGTTTGAAGAGCATTTGAACAACCTGAAGGAAGTGTTAACGACTACGCAAGGCAAATCAAAAATATTCTTTGTTATGTAATTAATAAAGAATTGCAACATCAAAACATCCTAAGCGAAGTGATATTTCTTAAGAATGGAAAACGGTCTTCTTAAGCAATCTTTAAAAAGTGACACAAAAAATAGACTGCAATTGGTAGTGCCGACAAGCCAAAAAGTCAGAGATGTCTTAGCATTTGCATGATAGTACATCAGCAGAATACTTTAGCGTAAAGAAAACAATAAAGAAAGTACAAAAAAAGTTCTATCGTGTAAAATGCAAAAAACGTTACAAAATGAAGCCAAACAAGCACTGTTTGCTCATCAGAAAATAGCTCAATAAAAAAACGCAGAGTACAAATAAAACAAAATAACGTGGAAAATTTTTTGGAAAGAGTGGCATTCCCAGAATCTAATTCTGGAAATAAATGCATCTGGCAATGAATTATTTCAGAAAATGGACAGGACCTTACGCTATACCCAATCAAGAAACAGCTTCAGTTGCAGACATTTACTGAAGGAGTTTTTTTGTCGGTTTGTAATTACATTTTAAACAAGACTGCAACTTTGAGTCTGCTCTGTTTCGAGAAGTTTGCCAACTATTGGGAATTACACTAAGACGACGTTTCTTCATTTTTAGTCTGATCGCATAGTTAAACGGATGAATCAAACAATGAAAAAACACTTAGCTAAAGTAACGTCCGAACATCAAGAAGACTAAGACCAGTATATCATTAGTATACAAAAATAGGGATTAAACATCATTGGTCTCAAAATACCACAACCATGTGACTTCCAATTAGGCGAAAACAGAATGAAGACCAGGTGTGACGTCAACACATAAAACGGTGGGTTTTAACGAAGCGACATGATGTCACACAATTTCCAAAACAGACTGCAATAAAAAGGTCTTTATAAAGGTTTGCGGTATACCGTATACCGTATCCGGAAACTACACACAAACAAACTAAAAGTGGTTCACATGGGTCGTCTAGCCCCTTTTGCTGACAATAACAGCGTTGTCCAAGACCAAATCAGAACCAAAGTAATAACAAGCTGAACTAGAAATCAAGTCGATGGAATAGATTTCGATAAGCTTATGAGCATGTACAAAGTTTCTAGAAAAAGTAGGTTTAGAATTACGGCTAAAGACTAACAAGAGCTGTTCCAAAACATGAAGTTATTACGCCATTGCATACTGTGTAAATGAAGACTTTAAGATGTCTAGAAGAATTGCGATAGTATAAAAAAAGTTTTAAAAATGATGTGATGCCACCAAGAAGTACTCACTTGCAAAATCGTTACACAAAAATCTATGGCAAGCATTACAGAATCTCAAAAGAAAAATGAAATTCTAGAAAAAAAATCAATTGACTGCTGCTTTTATTCTCAAAGAAGTTGCCGAAATGTAGAGAGCTGCCGCTATCGCCACGACCGTTTGTCCCCTAGTTATTTAGTTTCAAGAAGAAGCACTTACGGGCTTAAATAAAGTAGTGCAACGTCAGTGTAAAAAAACCTATTGTTATTAAATAAACAAGTGCACTAAGTGATAAATTATCTTATCCGTAAGCGTTATACGGTTACAGTAATATATAAATTAATTGTAAGTAAACTGTTTTTATTAAATTGCTATTTTGCTTAGCTTAATATGTTGTGGTTTCAGTTTATTAAAATTAGTTAGGTTTATAATTGTCAATATTAGTGTAAATAGTTAAAAATAAATTAAATTAAGTTTTTAAATACATTATAAAGTTTATTTGATAACAACAAGCAACAAAATTTTACTAAAAACATGATTTTATTTGTGTTAAGAAATGTATAGAAAAACTATTGTAATTTTCATTTTTCGATAAAAAAAATATTTTACTGATGATAATCACTATTGTGAAGGCTTTGAATAAATAAATTAAGCAAAAGTACTCCAAAATAAATAATTTTTAAATAAAAGAATATCCCGAATTATTTTATTTGTGTAGTATAGTATATTAAAACACAAGTTACAGAATGAACGCGCTTCAAGCACGAGACCGCGTTTTACACACGAGCCGCGCAGCGGCGAGTTTATGAAGCGGTCGAGTGATTGAAACGTATTCTATGACGTGTGCTTTATACTATTTTCTCTATTTCGATACAATATTTAAAATTTTTCGTATAATTTTAATTTTAAAACAACATTGGGAAACTTATATTTTATTGAATTGGCAACACTTACACTTTGACATATTGAAATTTATGTGTTAACCTAAAATCTCATACAAAATTTATCCCTTTATACCTTTATAAGTAAATAAGTTTGTATTAATAGGATGTTTTTATTTGATCTTGGCATCAAAATTTGAATTTCAATTGTTAAGTTCCAATAATTTTGATTTCTTTTTCATGTAACGTCAACTTACGATGCAGAGACACCAACTTTGAAAAAACTAACATTACTAAAATTCGTGTAAGAATTTGCTTATTCTTACACGGATTTTAGTGTAAGAATCGCTAATTCTTATGTCGAAATAGAGAAAAACTATTTATAGAATACTTTTTAATATTTTAGGTATGCTTAAAAAACGTTTATATTTAATTTTAAAAGCAACATAAATATGACCCATCCAAGTAACAACTTTTTAATAAAAAATTACATTACATTTTATGTATGAACAAGATTAAGTAATTTTTTTTGTATATGTGGTATTTAACTTAAGGCTAATATTTAAATAAATAACAAATTGACTTAATAATGGAGAATATAATCCTGTAACTTTAATATCTTCTAGTAAAACTAAAGAGTATTATAAAGACAGAAATACTGTAAACTAAATATATAAATTTTTATTTATTTCATTGATATGATTAATTATTTTTTTTTATTTCTAAGAAGTTCTATTTGTATATTATTTCGATGCTTTGTTTTTCAGTGTTTTATTATTTATACGCATTTTGATGTTTTTTTTACATTTACCTCACTAAAATATGCATATAATTTAAATACGGTTTTTTGACACTTATATGACCTCGAATTAAATTTGTCACTTCTTTAACCTGTATAAAGTATTTTTTTGTACATTTTTTGTGTACTTTAATAAATGATTTTTTTGAATCTATAAAACTCATGCAAACGTATACTTGATTCTTTCTTAATACTACTTTGCCACTCTTTCGAAAATTTCGTGTCAATATTTGTTTCCTTTTTTGCACAACAATGTCAGATTTTCAATTTCTTTACTATATAGTATTTTTTCTATATTTATTGTAATTTTTTTTTAAATTGGTATTGATATTGTGTACTGTCGTTATCCATTTAATTAAGTATTTTTTCCATCGTTTAACTTTAGTATACAAACTGGTTTTATTTAAATAGTATCTAACTTTTTAATAATTGTTACAGAGTATCAATCTAAAGTTGTTATTTAATTTTGATTTTTTTGTAAAAAATAGTTTTTGGATTTTGTAAGGTTTAAAGAATTTTTGATTTAGTTTGTTTAGTAACATTTAAAAAAAAGTTTGTTATCAAAATTCCTAAATTTGACGTTTCTCTAGAGAAACTCTGTAACTATAATAGATAGAGAAAATGAATGGCATATCCTTGACCTTTTTTTTCGAAAAAAACTCGATGGTAAAAACCAAATTAAGCGATTGTTTTTTGTTTTAGAGGTATACCCAAAAGTTTGGTTTTCTCAATTTTCGACACATGGCAATATTTTAGTAATTTTTCAAAGTAGAGAAAAATGGTTTAGGTGACTTTAACACTTTCTTGAATGGAATGCAATCGCGTTGTATAATTGTCAATAACTTCGTTATATTTCATTATAGTTTAAGTTATGGCATATAATAATGTTTTTTTAATGCAAATCATAGTAGGCTGTTAGGCAGTTCAAATCGTTTGTTTTTTTTCTATTCAATGATATCTAACATGTCTTTATCACAGCACACTCTATCGAATCAGAATTTTTTATAGACAAGTCGATCCCTTAACTTATAATGTTTGTTTTTGCAAACTTCTAAATCTTCTCGAATCTTACAAATAACTGGGTCGGAGTTTTGACGAATAGAAAAGATTTGTTGAAACGTATTGCATTCTAACACTAGGGCACTGTTACATCTACTCAAAGCGTCAGCATGGGACATCCTTTTCCCTGGCTTATGTTTAATATCAGAATCATATTGTTGTAAGAATATAGCTCATCGAGCTATTCTAGAACGGATAATTTGTTTATCTAGTGTTAATCGGAAACTGTCACAACCCGTGATGACTGTGAAATGAATATCATGCAAATAAGTATGGAAACTATTAATAGAATTAACAACACTTAGGGATTCCAGCTCAACGTTATGATATTTGGATTCCGTAGGAGCTGTTCTTTTACTAAAATAAAAGATAGGATAACATTTGCCGTGAATTTGTTTCTGCATAAAGTGAAGTTCAGTCGAAAGTTTAGGCGAATAAACAGAAAGAATTGCAGCATCTGACAGAAGTTTCTCCAAAGTTTCAAAGGACTAAATTTCGTCTTTAAAAAAAAATCTGTTCTTCTTAAGTAGCTCATATAATGGTTTGGCTACAATTGAAAAGTTTGAAATAAATCGACCAAAATAACTAACAAGACCCAAAAATGTTTGAATTTCTTTTGCGTTGCGAGGGATAGGATAATCTAAGACACTTTGCACGTTTTTAATACTGGGACGAATACAGACCTAATTTATTAAATAGCGAAGGTACATAATTTCTTCAGCGAAAAATTTCCTATTTTTAATTTCAATTTATATAATCAATATAAATTCAATACTTTACGTAAGATAGATACTAAAATGATTCTCCACTGACTTAATGGCTACCATAATATCGTCCAAATAAATTATTGTTTTACCATCTCTTAATAATTGATTGAAAATGCTGTTAATGAATCGTTGAAGAACGCGAAGTGCAGTCTTAAGACCAAAGGGCATGTAGAGCTATTCGAATTGAACTAAAGGTGTCACAAACGAAGTTAAAGGCACAGAAGACGATAAAATTTTAACATGGTGAAAGTCATTCTAAAGGTCAAGGCTCGTAAAGTAATTTTTATACTAGTCATCGATTAGAGAAATAAGGTAATTGTTTTTAATCGTTATCTTGTTCTCTATAATCACAACAAAGACGCAATTTGTCACACTTTTTTTTAGTTAAAAGAATGGGGGATTTATAAGGCGTATAATACTCTGTTCTAACAAGTCATCTAAAATGATGCATAACTGTTCCTTTTCATAAAAGGATAAACGTCGCGACCCAAAATAAATTGGTTAGTCATGCTTTAAATGAATTGACATCTCAAAACTACTAACAATTTCACGCCCGAATAGTGTTGTATCCGAACGATTATTAGCATTATCCGGTTCAGAGGTGTGCGGTGGCACTGATGGCTTTTCGGCTTTTGGCACTCGCGACATTATTAATTGCAATTATTAAAACACTGCTTTTCAATTACCGAACACATATTTAATTACGTAAAGAAAATAATAATACACTTGCTTAAAAGGCAAATTTACCGTGCTTGAATCGTTATACGCGCACGTGTTTGATAACATAAAAATAACGTTGCGCGTATATCAATTCTCGCGAATGAGGTAACCAGCTCGCAGATATGACACTCCTCCACCCAGCTGGGAACACGGTGTTATTTGCTGGGCGAGTACGTTGGGTCCTCGTTGGCCTCATCGAGAAAGTCATCGGAAGGCGGGAACCGGACTTTTCTTTTAGCCGATCGATCAGGTAACGTTCGAAGAGGCGCCTGTATTGACATAGGTGAACCTGGTGATGATGATTGGTCTGGCAACGGTGGTAACGGAACGGTTTCATCGGGAATTGATATAGATTGATTATCTTCACTGCTTTGCTGATTTGTCGCTACTCATGATTGTTCGTTTAATCTTGGTCGTAACTGATCAGTGTGTCGGTGAAAAGGTGTTCCATTTGATGTGCTAAGATCGTAGGTGACTGCACTTCTAGGCGCTAAAATTGTTGCTGGAACCCACCGGGGACCGGTTCCGTAGTTGCGGGCGTAAACTGCTTCACCGGCGCTGAATGAACGCGACCGTTTGATATTAGGTGACTGTTGTCGATCGAAGTCTGGATTGTTCACGGGATTGATTGCGTCAAGCCTAGTTCGTAGTCGGCGTCGGAAAAGCAATTCAGATGGGCTTAATGTGTCTGGAGTTAAAGGCGTCACGTGTTGAGATAGAAGAAAACTATCGATAGCTTGTTTCCATTTCCCGTCTTTCTCTATTGAGTGACTAGCCATTATTTTTTCTAATGATCGTTTAGTTGTCTGAAGCATGCGTTTAATTTGACCGTTAGATTGCGGATGATAGGGTGCTGTACGTACATGTCGAACTGCATTTGATCTACAAAACAATGCGAACTGAGGGGTGTCGAAACATGCTTTGTCGTTGTCGCTAACCAAAATTGCAGGTACTCCGTGAGTCGCAAAAATTGATCGCAAACAAATAATAGTATTAATTGGATTCACGGTGCTAACTTCTAGCACTTCTAACCACTTCCTCAATGCGTCAACAACTAATAGGAAACGGCGACCTTTGAAAGGACCGGCATAATCCACGTGTAGGCGATACCACGGTGTTGGCGGTTTTGACCATTTAACAGCTGGCACTGACGGTGATGCGCTCTGATGCATCTGACAAGCAATGCAGTTTCGAACGTATTCTTCGACATCGTTATTAATAGTTGGCTACAATGCGTAACTTCGAGCAATTGCTTTCATTCGAGTCATACCCGGATGTGCGACATGTAACGAATCAAGAATGTATTTTTGACTTGATGGAGGAACAATCGTTCGGGTCCCGTAAAACAAACACCCTTTGTATGTAATTATAACGTTTCGGTGTTGCGAGTAACAACGCAAATTTAATGGCACCGCGTTAGCGTGTGGCCACCCTGTGACCGCCCACGAGTAGACTTTAGATAAGTCGCTGTCTTTTAGAGTTTCGGTAGCAATATCAGTTGCAGTTATCGGAAGTTTTCCATCATGTTCAAGCAAAAATATCTCTGCCAGATCGGTCGACGTAACCTTGGGTACCGATAAGTAAGTAAGTAAGTAAGTAAGTAAGTGTTTATTTAGTAAAGATATACTAATTTAACATAAATCGTAACATATTTCTATTAATACTAATTTTTGCTTAAAATTTATTCTTAACATAATCACTCAGACTTTTTTTAAATTTATAAATATTTTGCTCGTGCTTAATTTCATCTGGTAAGTCATTATATAATTTCAGACCTTTGTACATAAGAGAATTTTGTGACTTTGATTTTGAAAATTTTGGCAATCTGAAATCACATCGACTTCTCGTGTTATATGAATGTATTTCATAGTTACGTATCACTAATTTTGACATGTAGTTTGGAAGCAAATCATTAATTATTTTGTATACCAACATTAATGAATTGAAATATATCCGCTGTTTCACATTTAACCATTGTAAACAATCTAACATTACTGTGATTTTGGTATATTTTGAACAATGTAATATAATCCGCATAGCTCTATTTTGATGTTTCTGTAACCGTTTTAAGTCGACTTCTAACACATTAAAAAATATACTACTGCAAAAATCAAAATATGGTGCAATAATTGTTTTATAAACAGTAATTCTTGCATTAATCGTCAATTTATTAGATATTCTTCCTAATAGGCTAATCTTATTTGCTACTTTTTTTATTACATAATTTACGTGGCTTCTAAAATTTAGATTCTGATCAATAACAATTCCTAAATATTTAATTTGTTCAACCTGTTCTAATTCTATATTTTCAATTTTTATTTTTGTTGTGTCAACATTAATATTTGATATTACCATTGTCTTACTTTTTAGCACATTTAATTTTAATTTGTTTGTTTGTAACCAATTTGCAATAATTTCTAATTCTGAGTTTAGCTTTATAATAGCTGAATGTACATTTTTATCAGTAATTGATACCAGGGTATCGTCCGCAAACAAATTAATATTACAGCACTTAAGGTTAAGTTCTAAATCATTAATATAACTTAAGAAAAGCAATGGGCCTAAGACTGATCCTTGAGGTACACCTAAATTATTTTGAATTGGAATAGATTCGTAATTTTGGTACGTAGTGGTCTGAGTACGAGATTCCAAGTAAGTTTCGAACCATTGAAGTTCGGTGCTTCTTATTCCATATTGGTAAAGTTTATTTATAAGTCTTCCTCTGTCGATAGTTTCAAAGGCTCTTTTATAGTCTAAAAACACTGCTACTACACTATTACCCTCGTCGATTTCGGATTTCCATTTTGTCAGCACGAGATTTAATGCTGTTTCACACGAGTGTTTACTTCGAAAACCCGATTGATTTTCACTAATTATATTATTTTGTTCTAGAAGGCACTGTAATTGTTCCTTAACAACTGATTCTAGTATTTGTTCGTACACTGGTAAAATATTGATAGGTCGAAATTCTTCGCATCTTTTTGTATTTTTAATTTTAGGCGTTGGTATGACTTTGGATTGCTTCCAACAATTAGGAAATTTTCCACTTATTAAAGATTTGTTTATTAGGTCTACCATTGCATGACCAATTTCTGGCAATGCATCTGTAATAACTTGTTTTGTAATGTGATCCGTTCCTCCTTTTCTCTTAATATTACTTATGATTTTCTTCAGATCCGATAAATTAACTTGCTTAAATTTGAAATTAATGATTGGTTTTAATATTGGGGCCTCTTTGAAGTTTGCTGGGGGCTGGATTATACTATTATTTATTTGCATAATGCTGCTTACAAAATATTCGTTAAATTTATTTGATATTTCTTCTAAGTTATCAATTTCTACTTCGTCAAATATTATATTTTTTGGTTCATTTTTTTTTCCATTGAATAAATGTTTAATAATTCTCCACATATTTTGAGGTTGTCCGCTATTTTGCTGTATTTTATTTACGTAATATTTATTTTTGCTTATCTTAATTTTGTTACTAAAATTATTTCTTGTGTTTTTGTAAAGCATCCAGTCATTTTCATTTCCCGTTAATTTAGCAATTTTATAAAGCCTGTCCCTTTCGTTTAGGAGATTACGTAAGTCCATTGTAAAGCAAGTGTTATTCGTTCGTGTTTTTATAGTTTTCTTTATAATTAGGTCATTTACTGCATAACAAAGCGTTTGAACTATGTCATTTGCTATTTGATCCATCTGTCGATTTTGCATATTCCAATTGTGATGGCTCAGTACATTAAGTAGGTTTTGTTTTGAATATTTTTTATAGCAATTTATTGTTTTTATTTTGTAATCCATCTTATTATGCAATGTACCTAAATTTATTTCTATTATATCATGGTCAGTTATTTTTGGTTCATTTAATACAACAGATCTTAATTCATTTACATTTGTAATTACCAGGTCAACTATTGTACGGCTATTTTCTGTTGTACGCGTAAATTCGTCTACAATTTGTTTCATCCCTAAGCTTCTAATAACTTGTATTAATTTCGACCCATAAAAACTTTGTTTGGATACATCTATGTTAAAATCCCCTATAATTATATGTCGACTGTTATCCGGAATTGTATCTTCACACCACTTTTCAAAATGTTCTATAAAAGTAGCATTACTTGCACTTGGCGAGTGATACAGCACTGTATAGTATCCTGTTTGAAATCCTCCTATTATTTTGATACATATTAACCAATAGTTATTTTCTAATACAAAATTAGAGATTACAGTATATCAGATTTTTTTGCTTATAACTATTACAACCCCTCCAGTTCTTCTCGTTTGTGAATTACACCGAATTAATACATATTCTGAAAAATTAATTTCACAGTCTTGTATGTCTTTAGTTACACGAGTTTCACTTAATAATAACAAATTTGGTTTCCTATCTTGAATTAAGATTTCTAGTTCTTGGAAATGTTTTAGCATGCTTTGTGCATTCAAATAGGTATAATATGTTCGCACCTTGTTTACTTATTCTAAAAAATCAATCTTCTTTCTTTCCATTTCCATTTTTCGTTTAAATACTGCACATTCTTGACTCCAGACAGGATGGTTAATGTCCAGTTTCATTTTTAATTTTTCGGCCATTTGAATACAATTCGAACATTTGTGATTTTCTTCTCCATCAACAGTACATTCTTGCAACCCATGTGAGCCAGCACATTTTGGACAAGCTTTTTGTGCTTTACACTCCGAGGTTTTATGGTTAAATCCATTACATCGATAGCATCTTCTAATTTCAATAGCATCATATACTATGCATCTATCCCAACCTACGTTTATCTTTTCTTCTTTCATTATAGCCCGATACGTGTATGCATTTACTTCCGCATAAGCTATATAACCTTTCCGATTTCTACCTTCTTTTGTGTGTACAATCTTTAAAGACGATTTCTCTGAATTTATATGACTGTTCTGCATTTTAATTTTTTTCTCGATTATTTCCGGTGGCAAATTTTCAGACAATCCAACTATTTTTATTCTTGGCAACTTTTTCTTTGGCAATTGTATTTTTGTAGCATTCTCCCCTCTTAGTTTCCGCTTTCTCTTTTAACTTACATACATCATCCTTATTTTTACATTCAATAAGTATACCACCATTACTTACCGGTCGTATTCCGGTTATATTCATATCCGTGGGGTCAATACATTTCTTAATGTCATTCTTTGTATCCACACTTTTCTGTTCTACGTTTTTCGGTTTTATTATTATAGCTGGTTCATGTTTCTTTAATTTCAATTTATCGGCATATGTTGGTTGTGACCGTTCTTCAATTATTTCAGTTATGTCACTTTTTATTTTATCTTGATTTACTATGAGTTGTTGATTAACATTATCAATCTTTTCATTCTGCTTATGGACACCATCCTTCAGTTGTTTTAATGCTTTCATACCATCCAAAATAATTGCCATGTAGCTTTTTCTATCTACACAGTGTTCACAAAACCAACCAAAATTACGTTTAGCCATCAATAGACCGTATTCGTCGGTAGTAATGTTACCACATTTGTAGTGATACATCCTATCACAAACCCCTGCACAACAAACAATTTTATCACTTTTAACTAAGTCCGCGTTACATTTTGCACAGCTTGCTGCTTTAGACATTTTTTATAGTTTATTCTAGTAATGCCCTTTAGGGCTTGACCAGTTTTAATTAATTTTTCAACTTAATTTAATCACTACTTTCAGAGCACACATAAACACGTCCGCACTCCGCGCGAGCTAGTTTAAATATCTCGGAAGTCGACTAAGGGCATCGGCGTGTGGAATCTGTTTCCCCGGACGGTGAATGATGCGGTACTTATAAGCGGCGGCTAACATGACGCTCCATGGTAGCATTCTTGGCGATAGAATTTCCGGCGTCTGACGACACGAGTCAAACAGCCCCAGAAGCGGTTTGTTATCGGTCACTATTTCAAACAAAAATCCAAAAAGAAAGTGATGAAATTTGCGAACGCCGGCAATGATCGCTAACGCCTCTCGATCGATTTGTGCATAGTTTCGTTCGGCTGAAGAAAATGATCGACTAAAGTAAGCCACCGGTAACTCACTTCCATCAGGTTTTTGATGGCACAGAACGGCACCGATTCCGACTGGAGATGCGTCGCAAATGAGCACAATTGGGACTCTAGGATTAAAATGCGATAGAACATAATCTGCCGATAAAAGACGTTTGCATGACACAAAGGCGTTCTGATGGTTTGCTATCCATTTCCATCTACTTTGTTTCTCAAGTAAACGGTGTGACGGTTTGGCTACGGTTGCTTTGTTTGACAAGAACGTATGAAATAAATTTAGTAATCCCAGGAACGCTTGTAGCTCTTTTTTATTGGTGGTAGCTGGAGCTTTATGGACAGCGGCACATAATTCTGGACCAGGTTTAAGACCCTTGGATGAAATAATACAGCTTAAGAACTTGACTTCGTTTGTAAAGAGGACGCATTTATCCGGTCGAAGGCGAAGACCAACTGTGCTTAATCGGCTAAGCACTTGATCGAGTCGATACGATAATTGTGTCACGTTTTCTGCGGCTACGACTACGTCGTCGAAATATGCAGCGATACCGTCGATTCCGGTTAATAATTTGTCGATTACGGCTTGAAATTCGCCTGGTGCTCCGAACTCCGAACTACAACCTGGTTACTCGAAAAGCTCCTCTATGCGTAACTACTGTTTGCAAAAGCGATGATTGATAATTCACCTTCAGTTGCAGATAAGCTTGAGCTAGATCAAGTTTAGCGAAGACGTTATCACCCCGCAAGTTGGTCAGCAAATGACTTATCACCGGAATTGGATGTGGGTGCGGTCTCAAAGCTTTGTTGATGGTAACCTTATAATCGGCGCTGAGTCTTATAGAGCCGTCGGCCTTAATGATCGGCACAAGCGGAGTTCCCCATTACGTATGATTAACGGGAACGTAAACACCATCTTTGATTAGCTTATCGCTAGCTGTGTTAACCTTATCCACGATGCCTAACGGGACACGACGTGGCTTACAGAAAAGTGGTTTTATATTAAGGTCAAGTTCAAGATGAATTAGTTCACTTCTATATTCGCCCAGACCTGGTTCAAAATCTGGCGCGTGTCTAGTGAATATAGTTGAAGTTTGATTAGGACAGTCGACGTGATTAATGCCTCCGACAAAGAATCCTAAGCGATAAAACCAATCTCTGCCTAGTAGGTTTGGCGATTCGTTATTGGACACGATAAGTGGTAATTCGGTATTGATCCATCGATATTGTACACTTACGTCAGCGCAACCCAGAACGCTTATCGTGTTGCCACTGACACCACGAATTGTGCCCTTAAAAGGTTCTAAGGGAGTCGCTCGCACTTGATTAATTCGTCAATAAGTTGATCTCGCCACGATAGTAACTGCGGCGCCGGTGTCGATTTCCATCTGCAGTGAATAACCATTAATGCGAACAGTTATCATCGACGGCGGGTTGTTCTGTGCACGAATGGATGCTATTAACAAATCGTCGGAATCGTGATCTAGTGTTGTTAACGCGGGCGTTGTGTTTACATTGTTTAACGATCGTGATCGACAAGCGGTCGATATGTGTTTTTTCTTTTTGCACGTGCTGCATATAGCCTTTAAAAATGGACACTGCGCCCGAGGATGCGAACCTAAACATCCGGCACAACTTCGGCTTTGATGCGGAGATTGTAATCGCGAACTTGACTGTGAATTTCGGAATTGTCGTCGATTACGAGAAACAGAACGGCGTCGATTTAGCACTCTCGCGGTATGCTTGATATCGAGTTGCGAGGTCAGTTGTGATGCTGACGACTTCACTTCGTCGGACAATACTAACGCCTGTTCGTACGCGTTAGCACGTTCTATTGCTAATTGTAAGGTAATGTTTTGGTCTTCCAGCAAGCGACGCTGAAGAACCGTATCGCGCACACCGGATATAAACCGATCGCGTATTAAACGATCAAGCATGGCTTCGTACTCACAATGATCGGCTATAGCTCGTAAGGCTGCCAAGTTTTGATTTGCAGTTTCTCCTTGACGTTGTAATCGCGTAAAAAATCGATGCGAATATAACACAACCGATTGCTTCGGTGCAAAATGGTTTGTGAGTGCCTGTCGTAATTGTTCTACCGTTTGTTCGGTGTATCTGTACGGTGCGATTATCGTACGTAACAGTTTGAATGCCGCGGAACCGATAACACTACAAAAGGTTGATCTTTGAATTACCTGTGACTCTTGATCAATGCGGTTTGCAGAAAAGAAGACATCCAAATCATCACAGTAATCAGACCATGTGCCCGGGCTATCAACGTCAAATGCAGGTATTGATCCAACGGCAATGTTGGATCCCATCCTCGTCGCCAATGTTGTATCCGAGCGATTATTAGCATTATCCGGTGTGCGGTGGCACTGTTGGCTTTTCGGCCTTTGGCACTCGCGACATTATTAATTGCAATTATTAAAACACTGCTTTTCAATTACCGAACACATATTTAATTACGTAAAGAAAATAATAATATACTTGCTTAAAAGGCATTTACATTACCAGTGTAATTTTATAACTGAAAAATAATATTTTAAATTTACCGTGCTTGAATCGTTATACGCGCACGTGTTTGATGAGGTAAAAATAACGTTGCGCGTATATCAATTCCTGCGAATGAGGTGACCAGCTCGCAGATATGATAAATAGAACTGGGTATGACATAGTGCTATCAGAAACAACATAAAATTTAATAAACAGGAATTCGTTATCTTTTACGATCATACTAGTTTCGAAATATCTTCATTTTGGTACCGTTAATAGCTACAAACGTATCGACTGAATCAACATCAGCAGAGCAGAAAGTACAAACTGTTTTCCAATCAAACTTATAGGTGAACCAGTATCAAGCAATGCTACTGATGAATTGTTACTATTATAATTACTATCTACTCTTTCTTGTCTTACTGCGCATCGAATCAAGATCCTTTCTCTCTCTTTTTTGTCATACAATCAGATGCGAGATGACCCATTTGGCTACAATTAAAACACCGAACGGAAGGTGTTGCCCTAAAAGTATTTTCACTCCAAAATACTTTCTTTTACAATGATGATATAGAATTCATAACTCATAAGAGGTTTGCAAAAGACCTGAATTTCCTTAACCTCGCGTGTGATTGTAAAATGCTGTTATCGAATTTATCGATAACATAATGAATGATATCGTTTTTCTTGAAACCAGGTTTGTTTCCCAAAACGACCGTATTGTGAAAGTATACTGAAAACTTCTCACCTCTTTTCTAACGTCAATTTTTAATTTTTTTTGTTAAGGCTACTTTATCGGGTCTAGTAACGAACATTTTTATCATCTCCTCTTCCGACTCGTTCCAATGCATGTTAATGTAATCAACCTACAAACGATACTACAACTTTAACATCCCTCTAAATTTACCCACAGCTACAATAGCCATCTTATCTGCAGGTAAATTTATGTGCAGTCATAACAGCACGTACCCTATCTACAAATTGTAAATTGTAAATAGGGAAAACACGGATCACTTTGTAACGCATAGGTGAAAAATAAAGACAAACTACTACAAATAATTGAACGTCGTCGTTTTTGCCACATACCTCCAAAAGCACGGTACTCAATCCTGCATTAGTCAGTGAGGCAGCAGGTGACGTGGTTTTCAATTCTTGTTGCAATAGCAACGCTCTAATTGTAGACTGTATTAAATCTTCAATAAGATAGACTACTACAAATAATTGAACGTCGTCGTTTTTGCCACATACCTCCGAAAGCACGGTACTCAATCCTGCATTAGTCAGTGAGGCAGCAGGTGACGTGGTTTTCAATTCTTGTTGCAATAGCAACGCTCTAACTGTAGACTGTATTAAATCTTCAATATTAAATACACTTGCTTCAGTAGCTTCGAACGGGTTGTTTCTTAAATCTCTGTTCATCTTAGTAGTAACACGTGGTCCACGAAAATTAAGTTAAATAAATCCAATTTACAGATCCTACTTCTAAATTTGTAGGGTATCGCTTTTTAATAAATTGTCAGGAACACTAAATTAATGTATTCTTCTAATTGTATATATGTATATACACATAAAGCATTGATGTAAAACAATAGACTGAAGTGCGTACGGGTTTACCAATAGACCGTCAAACAACGAATCACTCTAACCTCCTACCAACGTGTTTAAACTTGGGGTCTAGTGACTTATAATAACACAAATTAATAAAACAAAAAGTAACCAACTCGTGGCGCGAAATTCAAAACAATATTTTATAAACATGTTGTTGAATTTTTATATGACATGCTATTAGCAAACAGTGCAATCATTTCAAAGCTGTTAAATACACATTTTAAAAATAATTAAATAGGCAAGAATGGACCAATAAGCTGGCCTCCACGGTCCCCGGATTTAACGCTACTTGACTTCTTTTTTTGGGAACACATTAAACACACTTTATACAAAAGAACTTTTAATAACATAAACAAAGTAAGAGAAAGTTTTGTTGACTGTCTTAATTCCATCTCAAATATTCATATTCACAACGCAATTATTGTTGTTGCAAAGAGGTGTAATTTATGTGTTGCTAGGAACGGAAAAAACTTTGAAAATTTACTTTGAGTGTTTAATTATTAATGAGGTATTAAATCTTATAATTTATTCTATTAATTTTGTCAAATAATCCGTAATCCCTCAGAATCTGTTTCAATTTTATAAAAATGGATTTATGAGGTTGTGTTCTTTCTAGGTAACGATCGAAATATAATTCGGTTGCAGCGTCCGAATGGTTATCCATTGGACTTTATACCAACTAACTTTTAATACTAAATGATTTAATTTGTCCACATTTTCAACGACGGAAGCCTACTATAAGAAAACTACAACGGAATACGTGGATATCGATTTTTTGATGAAATATATCATTGAAAAGAGAAAAAACAAACGATTTTAATTGTCTAATAGCATACTATGATTTGCATTTAAAAAGACAACTAATTGCTATAACTTGAAATATAATAATTTTATTTAAAATTATACAACGCCATTGCATTCTGCTTAAAAAAGTGCCTAAAGGTCACCTAAATCGTTTTTCTCTACTTTGAAAAATAACCGAAATATCGCCATGTGTCGAAAATTGAGAAAATCAAACTTTCAAGGATACGCGGTTCATTTTCTCGTATCTATTATAGTTACCGAGTTTCTCTATCAAAACATCCAATTTTAGACACCCTGTACAGAAAAACAAATTGCAAGTATATACATAGACAATATTTTTTTATTATTTACTTGTATAGCCGTTGCCACAAAAGAAGATTAAAAAAAGATGCAAAATTACTATAGGTCAAAGAACAGTTGTTTTTAATATGTTGATTATAATTAAACAAAAAAAAAACGAATTAATCGGGTGAATTACACAATTAATGGTTAAACTTGAACTTTAACATTATTTGTTTGTTTGTAAGTTTATATACTCGATAAAAGTGAATCTTTGAAATGTAAATAAGAGGTTTATAACAAATGTCATTTAATGTTAATCAACGATGAAGTCAGTTGAGCGATTTATTTATAGCACAAACAAAATATGGTGTTACCTCTGTTGTACTCACAGTTTTCTCTTTTTATTCGAATAATAAAACGTATTTTCTAAACTAGCACGGTATTGACGCATGAATCTTCTTTTGTGGAAACGACTGTAGATAGTTAAATATCAATTAATTCCTTAGAAGGTAAAAGTTATCAGCTTAGTTGATTTTTAAACAAACTTCAGAATTAGATTAAAAAAATAAAATTACTTGTGATGTTAATTGAAAATTTACTAAGAATAATTTGTGTAGGAGGCAATGAAATAAAAATTGTATAAAGTTTAAAAACTTAATTACTAAGTATACAATCACATTTCTATTTAAAAATTTTATAACATTCCAAGAATTTTCCGTAAAAAACTTTTGCTAAATAGAAATAAACTTTTTACTAAAGCATACATTTTACACTTTCATGCAAAATATATATTTGAAATTTAAAAACGACTTTATTTTATTTATACATAATTATACATAATTCACAAAGAATAAAAAATAAACTTGCAGGTTTGTAGTTGCAGCAAAAAAAACACCAGTATTTGCTATATTTTACTACACAACTGACAGTTATATTCGACGATTGTTTTCTTAATCTGTAACTGTTGATTAACAGTTAAGTTCCTCTTGAAACTAATTTAGTTTGTTTCCACCAATAAGTTACTGTGTTCCAGTATAAAATACAGTTGGTTCGTAAAAACAAAACAGTTCTTTAAAATTGAATTGTGTTTAAACTACACAAAATCGAAAATGTTTACATTTGAATAAACAAAACATATCCCAACATAATAACCGCAATAGCAACTGTTTCAAAATTCAATAACATTTTAGTTTTAAATTTTTATAAAAGTAATAGTTGCTCTACATAAAAATAGAAAAAGATTTGGTACTTTAAAAAAAAATTACTAAAAACTTATATAGTTTTGGTTTTAAACGAGTAACAATTAGACTTATAAAAAAAATAATTAATTTGGACTTCTTCGTTTAGGTGGGGCATGTAAAACCACTTTAATTTATTTTTGTGGTAACGTTTCGTGCTAAAGGCGAGGACTTCATCAGACCAAAGAATAAAATCAAGTGGATCAATCCACCGACTAAGAACATAAACAACTTTACGAGATTGTATTTACTGAATAATAAATAAAATTTGCTTGTAAAAGTTCGATTTTTAATAAGTTTTCATTTGCTTCCGTTACATTTTTACGAGATAGTCAGTCAACGATTTCTTCTTTTCGCGAAGTTTGTGACAGAACTTTTTAACTAATTAACGCAAGTTTCATCAGTGTAATATATTGTTCACCCTTCCTAGCAAAACCTTTTGATGGGGGTTAAATACTTACGCTTCCATAAAACTATTTTTTATTTTTCAACTAACCATTGTTTATGCTTCATTTTTGATAATTGAATTCCAAGTTTTTAAAATTCTCAAAAATGTAATGCGTTTAAAGTCAGGTAGTGTTTCATCATGTGTGTTTTGTGAGTAATGTATTTTTCGTGATTTATCTATTGTAGGTGAACAAACAACTATAGGCTCTTCAATTTGTTTAACAATATTCCAAATCAACCATTCACCAATTCTAACTTCAATAGCTGTTACATTAATATCTTGCGATTTGCTTATGTCGACCATGACCACTTTTAATTGGTTTACCCTTAGACTAGGAAAGAGAGGGGACTCGTAATACCGCGTACGTATGTGAAGCAAATTGCCACCAATTACATATGACCAGTGGCGTCACCCAGAAAAATAAACAAGAGCTGTCCTTAAAACACTTGCGTAATCAAGAAATATCCGTATTTGTCTTTTTTGTTTAACAATTAAACAATGTTGTATATTTGATGATATATTTTGATAATAATTCAATTCAAAACGTTCGTAAATGAACGGATGGTGTTCAATACTTCAGACATTTATAATCCACGTGCTACTACTAATGCTTCTACGTTGAAGATTAGCCGTGAATCTGGAATTTACAATGCGTTTACTAACAATGCATCTTTGATTTACCATCTGTATTAATTATTACTACGTATGTTAAAACAACTAACGGTGGCAGATGCCATACCACCTAGTTATTAAAATGCTGCCATAGGTGTTTACTAAAGCGTTTGCTAAACAGATGTTTGAATTAAATACTTGTTACAACTTTGTTAATACATTAAAAAAAATTGTAAATAAATTTATCGCGTACCTTACATATAAGTATACGTGCCACCTATGCATTTTAATACCTACACTTGCTGCACGATTCTGTTTTCACAACAAATCATGAATAAAAGTGTTTAATTATAACTGTGAGAATTTAACAACATTAACTTTGTGAAAACAACTACTTATAAAGTGCAATGATCTGCTAAAATAATGACTCAAACACTTATTTTTCGCCTGACAAGAAACAATGTAAGTAAGTCATGAGAATTAATTTACATCTGGAACGTAATTCCCTGTTCTTTTTTATCATTGCGACTGCTGCAGTTAAAAGCACTACAATTAATTATTCTAACGACGTCAGAAAACGATGACGTTACATTCAGAAATAAAGCAAATAACGTAAAATCGCTAAAGGTGGCACTTGTATTGTTTGCCACCTTTTTAATGGCTGCCGAACGAAAAAGCGACACATTCGGTATTCACGGCGTAGGTCAGGTATTACGAGTCCCCTCTCTTTCCTAGTCTAAGGGTTTATCTTTAGAATTTTTGAATGGTAAATGTCCAGCCATAATAGCAGCAGTAACAATTTGTTAACAAGTTTAATTAATCAGTGCAGCAATTTGGATTATACACTTACGTTATAAAACTTGTAGACAAACAAAATGAATTCTTAACCGAACTCTAAAATCAGGAAATACAGTAACGCGGTAACAAATATTAATAGAAAGCAGGAATACTAATAAACGGCGATTAATAGGATTTATAACAAAAATAATAAAATTGATAATTTTGATTGACAGAACATTCAATAATTGTTGCCATTCATATAAATTAGAATATTACTATTTTTGAGTTATATTATTTAAATGTGTAAAACTGGATTTGATTTTGGCCAATCAGAATAACACTCATATACAGGGTTATACAAAAGTATGGAAACATGCTTATAACTTGAAAACCGCGAGGATTAGCGGTTTGAAACTTTGGAGGAGTATGTAAGACATACTTCCGGACATTTTTTATTCTTTATAAAATTTTGATACGATGCTCCAATTACGAGTAATTGATATCTACTTCTGATTTTCAAATAGCATCATATCATTTGACTGACATTTTTAGATTCTACATGAAATTCTGTATGCAACGGTGAACAGAAAAATTATTTAATATGATAAATGTTATTAAAAAATATGGTATAAAAGTTCAGATTAAATGTCAACAATTTAATTGTGGGCGGGTACCTGACGTTCTAAGTAGGGTATGTACCTACTTTGTTTGGGTCAACACAATAACCAATAAAAGCTTTTGTTATAGGGTAAGTTTATAATCTTTTGTTAGCAGTGGCGTATCTTTTTTAGGAATAAAATAAAAATTCCTACATTGTGAATCCATTCGAAATATGTTTTTAATTTGATCCTCATTGGTTTTCTTCGATTCAAGTCTGTTGAATTGTCGTTTGTTGAAATGTCCCGTTTATGGGAAAGGTTCGGTTGGAAGTATCAATTTGGTATCAATGGTGACTTTGTTCTTTCGTAAAAGGAAGGTGTTTTTACAATCGGTTTTAACGAGCAGTTTGAGAATTTGAAGTTTAGTAGTTAAGCGTTATTAATAAATGTGCTTATTATTTGATCTTTATCGTTGTTTTTTTTTATAAATGGTCGTTAGTTATAATCAGTGTAAAAACTATCACCGCAATATGTATATGCATTTATAACAGAACATGTCTAAAAATGCATTTGAAAACTTAAATATGCAAACGCGTAACTATTCGAAGTCTACGTAATAACTTTTGAATATCTAACAATGATTTCTATGTGTTATACTAATAACGCAGTATAATGTTCTTACAGTAGGTTCACTCTCAGGAATATTTTTCCGTAAATTTTACGGAGCATGATCGACTCATGGTAACTAGCGCAGTAGCTCGTTTTTAGTATTTGTTATTGTTTACTGGTTTCATAACCTTTTTCAGTATAATCTTATTAGAGTTTTTGTGTAATGTAATATTTATCATTTGTTTGCTAAAATAAAGTACTAATAATTCGAACCTTAGTTTTTTTCATATACCAGCTGATGCAATAAGGTAAATTTTTGAAAAGTAAATTCATACGTTTATATACATCGGTTGAATTATCTAGATGTAAAAATTGGCTTAGAAATAACGATCGTACAGATTTGATGACAAAAGATGGTAACTATAAGTCAAAATATGCAGGAGTAATTTTGAAGATGGGATGTTTTCGTCATTGCTGAAAAATCGATTAAATTTAGATACTGTTTAGTTATTTGAATCAATACGGTTAGAAGTTAATGCACCACGGGCAGACTGTCGTAGTTTTAAAATTAACACAATTAACATTGATATATAGGTTTTTTTTTAAAAACCAATCGTGTACATATAAAACGTTTTCTTTCAGTTTCAAAATCTATGGAACAAACGAATCAATTAATACACACATCAAGTTCTACAATTGAGGGTGAGACGTAGGGTGCGTAGTTTATTACTTTAAAGTTTCTTTTTTATTAATCAAATGTGTCATTGTAGGCTACAAGTACAACCCGATTGTAGTTTTCATTATTTAGATTTAGCAACGACTTCAGCTAAATTCTCGAAAGGTATAGATTAATACATAGTCTTTAATAAGGAATTATTTTTTATTAGTAAATTGTTGCTGTATTCCAATAGGAGGTAGTGTGGAAAGGTTACAAATTAATTTGTTTTAGAATGTTAGCGACGTTTCGCAGACTATACCTGTGTCTGCTTCTTCGGGCCTATTGTTTATTGTGAAAAAAAAACAACAAATTAATTTGTAATCTTTCCACATGACCTCCTATTGGGATACAACAACAATTTACTAATAGATATAACAAGGAGGATTATAATAAATTAATAGAGGTATTATTTTTTCTTCGTTTTTCAGATGTTTTTTTGCAAACCTCATCAGCATTGACTGCAAATACTCGATGAAAATTAAAACTGCGGAAAAAATTGGATCTCTCTCAAAAAATTGTGTGCAAAGAAAAAATCGTGGTATCAAAAATAATTAATAAGCAATTCTGCAACTATTGCGATAAACACTTCCTTAAAATGACTGTCACCTAGGCTGCCACCTTTATAAAATCGCCTAACAAAAACTGCTCCGAAGAGTTCTAGATACTCTAATAAGTTTCTCCAGTTTGCATTAGGAGTTCTGTATATTTTGATTTCAATATACAATTTTATTAATAGTGGATGTTGCACGTTAATTATTTTTGTTATGTAAAAGTTCAATAATATAATACAAAGTTTGTTTTTCTTTTAAAATTTTAATACATTAACACTGGGCCGTCAAAAATTGCTATACAGTTTGATAAGTAACTTGCTAACATCGATTAAGTTCGGGACACGTATAAATTTCATATCAATGTTGACTATGCACTTCTAAATTTTGCATAAACAGCGTAAATACCATCTTATAAAGAGGATACACGTTCGCTGATCATGTTAAGGTTAATGCTTCACGTTCTATGAAATAAATATTAGTTACTTTTACTAAATTTTAAATTTAAAAATAAATAGTTTGTTTTAACAGTATTAAATAATTTCCGTTGTTATTACATAAATAGCATAAAAATGATTTAAAAAGGAAATAACATCGCACGTGAAAAAGTGAATAGAACCGACGCTTTGAACTAAAAATATTTAAAATTTGAATTTAGCGCTAAAAATTCTCCCACTAATATCAACTCGTGGTAACTAGCGCAAGAAAATTTTTTGGAACAAACATCAAAGGTGCCGACAAGGAGTGGACTACTGGATCTGAAAGCATTATACTGTATTATTTTAGTGATTTTTGATACAAAGAATAGAGCGATCTTTTAAAAACAAATCTGACACAAACAATAATATAATGTAAATAGTGTAAACTAAAGTAGCAATAACACCACAAGTCTATAATACTTAAACTAAACAAAGTACAACAATTTGTTGTTTACGCATAACTGCTAAAAACATAAATTCAGAGGACAAAAACTATTATTAAAAAATTTTATTTGTAGTCTAAGTTCATTACGGTTTCATACATAAGTAAATTAAGAATTACAATTGATTGTGTATAAAAGCTGTTTAATAATAAATAAAAGCCGAGAGCGTTTGTTTGCTAATAATCTCTGTAAACTTGTAATCTTGTAATACAGTAAAACCATAATTCAAGTATACTTTTTAAACAACATAATAAATAATTATAAACAATTAGTAGTATTTTAACTTTTAATAACGAAATATAAATGTTCATTAAACTAATATAAACAGTTTATTTATTGAGTTTTAAAAACCAGTTAAGTTTAAAAAAGTTAAATTTTAAACTTGAGCATAAATACAATTTAGAAGTTTTGTGGTAAAAGCGTTAAGCTTAAAAAAATGTGTATAATTTAAAAATGTATATACACCGACAATATTTTGTTACATTAATAAAACGCTGTTTTTGATTTTAAATACAACTGAATATTTATCTTTAACGGCTCATATATCTACAAAGCTTACATTGCTTTGTATCTGACTCAATTAATTTTAACTAATTTAGGTCCAGTTAGTAATTACAATCTTGTGATTTATGCATATCTCGTAGTTCTACCACACTGAGAAATGGCACAGTATCTAATATAAGTCTTGATTTAATTTTAGTTAGAATTTATGCAAATACTGGCAATTACATCAAAAACTTTTTTTTTTAAATTTGTGGTTATCTATGTATTCTATTTGTAAAGAAAACTGTATATAGTTTTACAGATTTAAACAGATTCTTAAAACCTTAATTTGTATTAAAAAATACATCGTTTTAATAAATTGGTGGCTTAAACAACATTTGTTTGTTAAGAAATTAAAAACGGAATACACGTGATAATCAACATTTAGACAGAAATAATAGTAAAAAGCATCTTTGCATATACATTAAAATAATTGTTAGAAATTACCAAACAAATTTGATTTACCTAAAGTAAAACAAAATTAAATAGTTATAAGCTTACAGTTCTCACCTACGTTAACGTTTTTATATCAAAAGTTTGTTATAAGAAAACGCCCGCTAAAAGTCCGAAAAAAAAATAACAACCAAAAAAGCGTTATTCGACACAGTGGCGGCTCCTTAGGTCGGGTTTAAGGTGGGCTACATTTGACAGATTTGTGCATTGTTAATAATGAATACAAAAATAATAACAACATTCACTTTTTAACTGTTTGTTTAACTCTACGGCTACCGCGTAACGGCACTCCATGCCGCATTCTTGCAATTTTCTAATTTTTTTGTATGTTAATGCACGCCACTGTCATTCGAGATTCTACCACAATCAAAACACAATAACAAAAGTTTGCTTGACTTGTTCTTACAATATTTTTGTTTAATTAGTAATTAATGTAAAATTGCTTATGTCTGCTGTTTACCGGAATCATCTACTCAATTTTTGGTGTAAGTTCATACATTTTATATCTGCAAATTGTTTAAACTTTTGTTATTGCGTTTTGATTGTTGTGGAATACTTACGTTTAATAAATTGTAGTGGTTTGAAGAAATTTACACTTTGTACGCGAAACGTCGCCATAATAAAAATCTGAGTAATTTTTAAACTTCTCTTTAACAAAGAAATACACAAAATTAACAATAAATTAAAAAAGACGATAAAGATTACATCATTTGATAATATAAAGCTATAGGACTGCCAGTGCATTTATGGAAGTACAGTAGAGTGTTTTCCCACTGCTAAAGAGTCGCAAATGGGCAAAGCGACCAGCCGGTCGTTCACTCTGTTAGAATGTTTACATTTGCATTGTCATTGTTACCTTACAATATTTATACGTTTTTACATACTAATATTAATACATAGTATATTTATACTATGAGATGGCTCTGCCATCGTATTCCACTCATGTTGACCGCAGCATTTGTTAATATAAAAAAAGAGCGAAACAGCCGTCCAGTGGTTTAATCTGGTAGCATTTTTACATTTGTATTGACATTGTTACCTTACAATTTTTTACGTTGTAATTTTGTCCCGAGGATTATTTAAAACTTATTTGAATTACGCGGATATAAAATCAGTTTTCAACGTTTCCATTTCTATAGCCATATTATTGCATAGTAAATTTGTACTATGAGATGGCTCTGCTATCGTATTTCCATTACGATAAAGAAACTTTACAAAATTGGTTATACTATTTTATATATGTACAAGTAAAAAATAAAATAGTGACATTAAATTTTAAATTGCTTACACGAAGAGAAATATTATGCTGAATTTAATCATTACAATTTCATATTTAAAGCATTTGCTTTTTTTCTAAAATTGATTCACATTCAAATAAAATTAAACCTACATGTTCTAAAACTTAAATTAAATTTCTTATTGCAATCCAAACATGTTTTTATTAAATCATTCATAATTATAATGATACAAGTAAAAAGTTTTTGTTAAAATTAAGACTACAAATTGATCAAATTCAACTAATTATTATAAGAAATATCAGCGATTAAAGTACGTAATAAATTACTACGAAACTACAAGTAGGCATTTCAAGTAAGCATTTATGTTATCACTATTTGTTCCACGCTGGTCTAAAATAAGGTATCAGCAATTTATTTTCAGTTAAGGTTTGCAATATGTGCTAAACTTTTTGCTAAAGCTGTGGCAAAGATAAATTAACGTGTACCGTGACTCCGACAGTTTTTTGTTTGGAACAATACGACATGGATTCATCATTTTATAACAAGTTGCTTGCAGCATATAATCTATAACTCACTACATCAATTAGTGAATGATTGGAAACTATCAGAAACTTACAAGTAAGTATTGACTCTGATTTTGAATATTGTTCACTGTCGTTATATGTTAGAATTATGTCGCAAAGCTTGCACATTTTTTGGCATGTATGACTTAGTTTTTTGCAATGAAATGAAATTATCGTGCATTTGCTTTTCTTTTAGAACAAGAAATTGATGTTACATCCCTTGTGTGCCTAACGGAAAATAATTTGGACATATTGAAGGAAGGTGAATTTGGGTTGATTGTAAAGTTTAGTAGTTGGAGAACCCTTTGACAGAAAAAAATAGCTTCCAAAAGTTACAAGAAGATTATTTAACTCGGATGGTGTAGATTCGACTAATATTCTAAGTGTAACATACTATTAATGCTGATGCGTGTACATATTGGTGTCAAGGACAGTATTATTTGGATCGGTAATATTATCTACCAATAATTATAAATTTTAATGTAAACTAGGATTAAACCATAAACTGTAGTGATGATAAAAATAAAACATATTTATTTTGAATTTAGCAAATAAATACGTTTAAACTATGTGTATATTTACTGAAATCATTCATACCCTGAAGGTGCACAAAAGCAAACATTATGACACTGCGTGCTTAAATTAATACGACGTGTTATTACTATTAAACCTATTTATGATAAAACGCAACAATCAACAGAGATAAGAAAAAGCAGTTAAAAGAAAACGATGTTTTCTTAAATTGATATATTATAAAATCTATACAATTCTTTTTCAAAATATTTGTTGTAGTAAAATGAAAGCTTTATTTAAGCGTACATCGGCTTGACTCAAAACCAACAGCCTATTTGCATGAAATATAGCTGTTTTTACTTTATTACAGTAAATTTTTCTCTCCGTGTACAAAATAATTAAAAAGTGTATTTACAAGAATTCGCAAAAAACAACTTTATAAATTTTATAGTTATTTTTTTAATAAAAAAAAATTGAAAGTTTGTAAAATATTGTATGAAGTTGCACCATTAATAAAACAATGGTACGCACTGACTACAATTGTGTAAAGTTATTATTGACAAATTCTAGAAAATCCAGCGTTACAGCAAGTTATGCATATGTTGTTAATTAAATTCGGTTATTTTTTTAGTTTACGTTTAAATGCTAAATAAAACCTATAGAACTCTGAAGTTTAGTGCTTTGATTGAAAAGCGCGTTAAAATATTAATTTAAATGATCAATAGTGTAAAAGACAGTGGCGGATGGTCCATAAGAGCTCTAGGGCGCGACGTTCATTAATACAAAAAAAAACTGTACAAATCATTATGAATTAAAATATTTAAACATGTTTATAAAATATAGGTAGGTATTATCTACTTTTTTTTATTCAAAAACATTAATTTAATGTATTCGTCGTTCAAAGCAACGTTAATTAAATAGGCATTTCTTTATGTTCAGACTACAATTATTGGAGCCTATTTGTTATATGTAGCAGAGCATTGCAAAGTGACGTTGCGACCCACACTACGAGGTTTTCATATGCAATTTAACGCGCTGTTATAGCCTACGGACGACGGTTCAGTAGTGATTGAAGAAGAAGAAAATGTGGAAATAAAGTCTTTTGTCCAAATTTCGAACTAAATCAAGCAGATAAAACGTGATTTTACACATTTTTATAGTGCAGTTTATAATTAAAAAAAAAATTACAAAAAAAACGACACTGGTAAAACATCTAAAAAAAATTCTACGTAAATAATTTAAAATTTGTCTCAGCTGAAAAATGTGTTACAATACACACGTTTTGTTTTAAATGATTTAGTTAAATTTGTTAAATGTAGTTTTAATACAAAGTAGATACATGTTCGTTATATTTCTAATGCAAAAATAAACAAAACTTATCGTAAGACTTTTTGATATACATAACATTATAACTTTCGTATTGCAAAAATTTGCAAACTTGAATATTACGTGAATATAATTTTGCCCAACTCTCATTTTAAGTTTAATGTAGAATAAATACATAAATTATATAATTGCATATATTTATTTTAACCAATATGGAACATCGACGAATTAAAATCACATGGTTTAACATAATCCATTTGTTTGCAGTAAACTTAGAACAAAAATTTACTAAATACTGCATTAATATTAACAATAATATTTATATACTTTTAAACCTAAAATTTGTCGATAGTTTGAAAGTAGGTCTATAGAAAGCATACTACTACGTTAAGTCATTGAAAAAGAATAAAATACAAAATACTTTTAACAGCCGTAGGTTACCATTAATGTTATTAACCGATAGACTAAAATACTAAACCTATTAATAGTGAACTTGAAGAAGGATATTAAATCCTTCTAGCGCAAAGGAAGGTAAAAAGTGGAACATATGTGTGCACTTCTTCAAAGCACTGCGTTTATTAGAAAAAAAAACAACATAATTAGAACGTAACAACAAACAGAAAAGAGTTAACATTTAAATAATTATAAAAAACTAAAAACTTGATGTTTTAGCGCTTATGCTAGAACCTTATAAGCTAGTTGGTTATTAAGAAGAAAAAACCTTACAAAAAACTAAAACAGATAGGGATGTTCCGTCAATATATTCATCGATTAAAAACTTGAAAAAATAACGGAAAAACACTTGAAGTAGAAAACTCGACAAATAATTGGTTAAAACGAGTTAACAAACATCACAAAAAGGACTAAGAAATTCAAATTTAAAGAAATGTTGGGACACATTATTGTCATGTTTTGTAATTATCTTCAATTAATTAATCTTTTGTTATACGTCTGTTGCTATATAAACATTAGCATGCGTGGATCAATGCAAATATGCAAAATTGCATTTTAAGTGTTAAAAATTCTAGATTGTTTGTTGTTAGTCTTTTGGTTTACATGTAAACAGATTCATCTAAATTTAGTGTTAAAAACTTAAAAAAAAACGTTGAAACGTCACTAAAAAGCGCCAAAACGATAAAATACTAGGATGGGAGACATCGTTTAAATTTAGCCGTAGCTGAAAAAGAGCAAATGACAAGACAGCATTGGTAACACAGAATATATATTTATTTTATCATAGACAGTAGTTAGAAGAAGGTACATAAGTATATTTATATAAAACTTGGCGTTCAAGTCTCATCACCATCCATCGCAAATACAATCAGTAATAAAGACTCTCATCACAAGATCAGAACGTCTAGCTGACAAAAAAGACAAACAACTAGAAATGTAGACGATACAATCCGCATTACAGCAAAACGGATTCTCTAAAGACCACATCAGAAGAGCGTTAAGACCACGTCAAAACAAGAATACAGAAGAAGACGAAAAGAAACCTGATGCCACAGCCTTTCTTCCCTACATAAAAGGTACTACAGATAACATCAGCAGTTTTAAGAAAACACAACATTCAAACCATTTTCAACACCGTAGAAAAGATAAATCAAATTCTTCCGGATCCAAAATCTAAGATAGATTTGGAATCACAAGGAGTCTACAAAATTCTCTGCAAAAATTGTAATAGCTGTTACGTGGGGCAAACCAACAGAAGGGTTAATATAAGACGCAAAGAATACCGCAAAGCCGTAATAGAACAAGAATTAACATCATCACTGGCAGAGAATGTGAGAAAAACTTCTTATGAAATACCAAGCAAAAGTTATTGCAAATGTTGAACACAAAACAAAAAGGATCATTAAGGAAGCAATTGAGATTGAAAAATTGCCAAATAATTTCAACACTAGAGATGATACACAATGCTGTAACTACATTCAATTATAAAACTGTCTTCTAATAGGGAAATAATTATGTTTCTCAGAATACTAGTTGTTTACGTAGACCGAAATTCATAACATAAGTGTTATCGTGCATAGATATAATTTTCTTTCAAGGTTATTTTACATGTAATAAAAAGAACGTATGTCTTTTCCAAATCTCTGAAACTGTATCTTTATAGATTACTGTAAGAGAATATACTGATCTGTAACTTAGAAATCTGTAATATTAACAAAAGCAGCGCCAAATATGTCAATTTTGCGTTTGCATCCAAAACTGCTTGAGTTTTGCATCCAAATTAATGTTTCCAATTTTAGCACAGTCATTGTCTAACTATAATGTATATAAACAAGGATAATACTTAATAGAATTTATAGTAACTAATATCTGGTAGTATTCATATATACCTAGCATTACTACACTAAATATATAGAATACAAAGATGTAGTGTTTTATAAATTTTCACACAAAAAACTAACCAATTGCAAATAATATTTTTAACCTATAAATGTTATCTAAATATTTGCTTAAAAACCCGCCGGTATAGACACTAAGAATGTGACAATAGCAAAGCCACCAATGTAGCTTGAAAAACACGATTTTATCAAATTTCAAAATTTAAAGCAAATATTTTTTGTACAAAGAGTGGGTTCTTTTGGTTAGTTGTTAGGTTTATTTTTTTTAGAATATGTATACCTACTTGATTTCTGAGTAACATTTGGTGCTTACATTAAACGACCAAGGCACTAGAATCACCTAAATACACTGAAAATGAGTTAACAAACACGTATTTTCAGTAGCGTGTCATCGTGGATCGGTATTGAATAAATTTTCGTTGTGCACTCAAAAATTATCATCTTTCCCTGTAAACTACCGCCTTAAACGTATGGTTATATCTGATTTAAAAAAATCTTCAGCTAAAGAGAATAAAGCATAAAAATGGTTTTTAAATTTTGTAATTTGGTCAGGTGAAAACGGGTGCTTACGAAAATTAAATGTTCATAAAATTTGATCACAATCTAGAATAGGTCAGCAACGATTTAATCATTTTTTTTGTAGGTAGTGGATTAGCTGTTTATCTTGATTATTATTTTTCTAGTTTTTAAGTAAGTTGTCATAATAATTACTTAGAAATTCTGTGTCGATTTTAAAATGTAAAATTTATGTCTCTATTTTTTAGGCCAATTCTTTTTTTCAATTTTTTTTGTAAAAGTTTGGGTTGGTAAAACCAAATTTAAGTTCTACCTAGGAATGTCAAATTGCAATTATCTTTTTTGTTATTGTACAGTTTTATCTGCAAAATTATCATAAATTCCATAATTATTTCACGAAAAGAAATATTTCCCAATTGATTCTGCAAAACTCCTACAGACAACTAAAAAATTTCCTTGCTTATACGAATTTCAACTTCAAAACGAGATTCCAACATTGTTTTCAAACATTTTTAGAAAAAAAAAACAAAAAATTTTATATGAGAAATGCTAATATATTTTAAGACATACATTTCTATTATAACACTTTTATTAAATGTATGTCTATAACATTTTATTAAGTGTATGTGTGTATCTACATTCTTCACCTAACCCTAAAACCGCGACTCTTTTCAACGCACAACCCTTCAATTATTTCAAAATAATATTTAAAAAAATATCATTGATTTCATTAAAAACTACATCAGTCTTAATACCTAGTATCATCTATATTTTGAATATCCGGATTTATATGAACCATTTTCGGCAATTATACAAAAATACTTCAAACAGTCTGTGTTGATATTTATTGATGTCAACAAAAATGATTTAGAAGAAATAATTCAAGTTTATAATGAGAGTACAACTAATCTTACGAGAATTGACGAAACTTACCAACGCGTAAAATATAAATAATTTTGACCTTTTATGAAAAAATTTATTCAAACATATATTAGGTAAACCATACAGTAATTGGCCACTTAAGGATCCAAGTGTATTTAATGTTAATTATTTTTTCACAAATTACGTATTTTGTTTTGAGCTTATTTTTGTTAGACAGAAGAAAGAGTAAAGAATAAAACAACGTTATTAAAAAAAAAATTAAAATGATCATTTTGAAAACAAAAAGTAATATATTCCAAAAAGTAATCCAAATGACAGTTATTAGCCAGTTGTAAGTAGTTATTGACATAGTTTTATTGTGTTATTGGCCATTATATTAATCATAACATTTTATTAAACAAAAATTAGAAAACTTAATTGTTTAGACAAACCTAGATTCTAGTTAAGTTGCTTCGACTACCGAATAAAAACTTGGATTTAAAAAACTCTTTAACATTGTAAAGTTTAAGCAGAAGAGGAAATGTGTAGGTACTTAAGAATTATTTCGCTATTTTTGCTTTTAAGCAACTTCGGAAAGAAAACATAAAACTACTAGATATATTTTCACCTTTTTCATATTTTGTTGCACATTTGACATGATATGTTCTTCGACACAGTGAACATTTCATGTCATTTTGATTTGATGTTATATTTTTGCATATGCAATGAGCTGATGTGTGTTTGCTGATTATCATTCCAAATATTTGTTTTTTTTCTTTTATTGTTTATCTGAAATTATGTTAATTGTTTTCTCCTCTTTAGAATTTTTGCTTAAGTCATTACCATTTTTAAATAGATTTTTTTAATGTGTTAAGAAATGTTTGATGTCAAATTAGGAAATTTATCTAGCTCTTCAAAATTTTGGTTAACAAGCGGTTTTCCTGAAATATCATTGTCATTAGTTCCGAGAATCACATTTTCAGCATTCTTTTTATTTGATACTTTCTTAAGAGCAGATTTCTGTTCCAAAAGTTTTTTTTCTTTTTTCTCCAGCCTTCTCTTATAAGTCTTCTTTTTTTCTATTTTTCTATTTTAATTCTGCTATTTTACGCCGATGAAGCACGAAGGGTAACCTGAGACTCTGCCTTTTTTCTTTTCTTTCGGGAGTTTTTGGCTAAACTAAATATTCATAAATTCATACGTGAAAATCGATGGCCAAGTAGACGGTAAACACAATACGCCAATAAATTTAGTGTCAATCCACAAATGACCGACAATGTTGTACTTTTATGTTTTAAAGACTAGTAGGTTCTCTACTGCCAACGTATCCATAAAACAACTAATTTTTCATTCACCCATTGTCGCTATAGCCATATTATATAATATAGCTATGTATATTCATTTGGTACTGAATTGGTAATTGCTGCAGGTAATCTAGATTGAACGTAAATAATTATGGGTTGTGTTTTAATCCCGACGTCAAAAATGTAAACATGACGGTTAAATTTAACGGATGCCTTAATATCATTGCCCCGTAGAGAAAAACCTTTTTGGTGACAAGCAGAAATCCAATTCTCCAATTGCTAACTTGGTACACTAACTAAATCGTTCATTAAAAACACCAGTCTACTAAATTATCCGCGTAAATATTGGTTTATTGTTATTTATTAGTGAATCATGTTTAGTCTACACTGTGTTTTACAGTGCTGTATTTGCGAAGCGGGGTAGGGAAAAAGAGATAGATTCCTTTTAATACAAAAACATTGAAACACTAAATAAATTGTTAAAACTTCTTCTTGTCACAACAAGAGCAATAGCTAATTACTGAAATTAAGCGTTAGTAAATAAAGTATTTGTTTAAATAATATGAAAACGACAAGATCAAAAAGAACGTTTGGTATCTTTGTAATGTTTAGATCTATTTGCATTTCTCAATATGTATTATTTACAATTTTTTTTTAATTTTATGTACTCATCTTGTATCGAATACAACACTGAAGCGTACTTTTTCTTTTATTACTTGTTAGAAAGACATTCGTCATGTGTCTATTTAAACTTAACAACACAAAAAATCTAATTTCAAGCATACAAGGAGATTAAAATATAATTTTTTGAAATAAGATTTAGAATACTTTATTTGGCTAAAAAAACGAAGATACCTAAACTGTAAAAAATATTACATTGATCATCAACATCATCAACGTTACTTTTTTTCGCCATGACATATTTCTCGTGTTTTCTTTCTGAGCTATGACCTCATCGACATTTTTTTAAATGGAAACTCATATTTTTTCAGTAGATTCAATGGAATCAATTTTTCTAAGTACGAAAATGTCATAGAAGTGTGAGCTTGCAAAAAAAGTTTTCGAGATATTCGGTTTCAAAATTTCAAAAATTTAGCACTTGTTATTTCAAAGTATATGTTGTATTTTGCGTATTAAACGTTGTTTAATAGTATTTCAGATTTATTTTTTTTCTTAACTATTTGAAAATGGTCCGCTATTTAAGTGTAAGAATAGAAGTTTTGATGATGATCGGTTTTGGACACAGAGTTTGCCGTTTATTTAACAAATATCCGAGCAAATATCCTAACAGAGAACCAATTACACAGCCCAGCGCTAACAAGATCAAGCAAAAATGTTTGGAAGTTAATAATCTGAGAGATCGCTTTAATATTTTTATTTATCTACTTGCCAAATGACACCGAAATAGTTCAAACTACCGTCTTAAAATATTTGAAGTGTGAAAATGGCACCCATATAAAGCGGTTTTAGTCCAAGAACTAAACGAAGATGATTTTGACTGCAGGTTAAAATTTGGAAATTTGTTTCAACACCTGAATAAAGAACTCTTACGGAATATTGTATTTTCCAACGAGGCTACGTTTTATCTCGACGGTCTAGTAAATCGGCAAAACTGTAGATATTGGTCTCCTAGAAAACATAAACTCATAGTCAGCTTTCAGAAAAAGTTAACGTTTGAGCATTGTAGGTAACCCTATCGTGGGTTTATTTTTCTTTCGGGTCGCATTGACAGATAAAATATACCTTGAGTTTTTAAAAGACGAATGAGTCTTTAAATTTGCAGTACTTTACTCAAATAAAAAAAACTTAGATCTGCCCAATAACCCCATATGACACCAACATGATGGTGCGCCACTTCATTTTGTGAGGATTTCGCAAATATTTAAACCAAGTATTTGCTAACCAATGAATCGGTCGTAGAAGATCTGTCAAATTGTCACTTAGATCTTTTAAACTCACCACGTTTGAATATTTATTATAAGGGTATTAAAAAAAAATCTCTCTAATTCTCTAAAAAATAAACTCTATCACTGTCGATGAGGTCATAACTCGGAAACAAAACTTACCAAAAAATATCAATGACAAAAAAGGTGACATTTAAAGAAACAAAATCGACGTGTCCGAAAAAAATTTTTCAAATTTTATCATTTAGAAAGTAATTAATTTATTCCATACCTTACGAGCTCGCTGTATAGCAACTTTCTGTAGTCAAAAATTAAAAAAAACTCTTAAAAACGACCTACTTTTACAAGCACGTTCTAGTTATAAACTTAATAAAAATTATCCGAAATGTTTACTAAAGTGACTGTAGTAGGTATGTCCAGAAGCAAAGCTACAAATATGCATAGACGTGTCTATGGTTCCACAATTTAAAATTGTAGTTCAACTATCTATGTAGACATATTTGTTTATACATGTAGCGTGCTAGTTATCGAAATTGCAAAAACCCGTTTAAAATTTCATTCTCGTGTCAATACTCTCAGTTTTTAAAATATTGTACATATAAATTATATTTTTTAAGCATATACTTTACCCATATAAAAATCGTAGTTATTTATCTTATTTCATTCAAGGTTGAAGTAATTTGGCACATGCGCCAAACTTCTAGATACACTTGGATATACATGAATGTACGTGGATATGTTTAGATGTGCGCTGGCTCAAAAAAGTATTTGGACACGCGACCTGCAAGATAGGCAACCAAACTTACGTTATAACAGATCGGCTAGTTCAATTTACCAACGTTGGCATTGTAGACATTATTTGCAACGAGATTACTAACCATTCTTCATAAGCGCCGCCTCAAGCGTTGGAAGAACATGTTTCTTACCTGCAAATATGTATCTAAATTGTACCCTTGAATTTTAAATTCTTCTTCGCCGAGTGTTCTATTTATTTATGTTCTCTGCTTAAGTAATTGACAAAATTTAAATTGTTATTTATAATAAAACAAGTTCCATCCATAGCTCGAATAATGATAAACTGTATATCCTAATGTAATACTAATGCACTAATTAGCCTAAAACTCTTAATATATCCGGATTAAATTAAAGCATTAAATAATAAATGTAAGAAGAAATGCAACTTAAGGGGCGATATCGTATCGACTGCTTGGATCGAGATATAGAGGTCGCCACGTTCGTATTGGATCGAGATTTTTTAGTTCTTGCGTGTCTGTCGACTTGTAAACTTCGGAATTGAATTGAAAGTTTTTCTTGGGTTAACATTGCGATACGATTTTTGCAATTCTGGTAGTAGTAATGTTTGTTTGAACTTTTGTTTAGTTTAAGTGTAAATATATTATTGATTTATTTTTAAAATGGGAAAAGTTACAGATCACGGTTGTGTTTATATTAATTGTGAAAATAATAATACCGAAAACAAAGGTACTAGTTTTCTTAAGTTTTTTATTAGTGATAAAGTGCGTGCTAAAGAATGTTAGAAAAACTGTGGAAATATAAACATTGCCACAATGGACTTGGAAGATTTAAAACAAAAGAAGATTTGTGAGAAGCATCTTCGGAGATAATGTATAACAACAAAAGGAAATTTTAAACACACTGCAGTTCTTGTTCTACACCTTCAATCAGGTAAATATTTTTAAATTTTTTTTTCTACCAAACGTTTAAAAATGGTTTAAATTAGCATCGGAGAATCTCCTTGTCCGGATTCTTATTCTTCTTGTTGCACTTAATTGTACAATAACTTAAAATAATTACTGTAAATCAGTAGCTGAGATCGCTATTATTTTCTACGATCAATGATCGCAATCATGGTATTTAGAATTAATTAGTAATCGACTGTTGCTAAAAGTCGCTCGTGTAAAGTTAGTCATAAATCTAGCCATAAACATTCGATTTTCGTTTTCCGGGATACAATAACGTTTGGAGTATTGAAAATCAACATATCTAAGTATTTTTAATATTGTTTCTAAACAATAAGTTAATTAAAATTTGTTCATATTTAGATTTAAAAAAAATATTTACAAAAATTCACAGAAAATAGATACTACTGTGATGTTTTTTTTTCGACATGACGTGCTATTTGAATTCTGATGCAAACTTACGAACAAATAGTTTAAAGCATTAATAAACAACATATTAAAAAATAAGTTCGTTCTTTCGTAAATTAAATGTTTCTATTTGAAATTGACCCTGAAAACATTGTTGAGTAATTAGTAATAACTCGTGTTGATATTTGTCTCAAACAAGATTTATGTATTAAAAATAAATTTGCAATTCTTTTCAAATACGTATTGTCATTTGTAGTTAATGCTTATTGTTTTTAACTTCCTGTGTTTTTATGATTTACCTTGTTGTTTATATAAAGCTAGGTTTTTCCCTAAATGCTGAATGTGTGACACAAATTTTACAAACGTTCTTTCCTAGAAGAGTTTTCTAATTCTCTTTGAAAAGAATGCATTGTTAAATTTCTGTAAACAAAAAAATATAATTCAATGTTTAAATTCGTGTTACTTTTTTATTAAAAAATCTGTATGTGGTTTAAAATTCTTACGAGTAAAAGAGCAAAGGGGTTATTTACCTACAAAATTTTACGATTTTCCGTGAACTACCTGCATACTTAAAGTTTATTATACATTTATTAAAGTAAATATTATAGTGTTATATTAGTCTTATTTGTTTATGCGACAATTAAAAGTATTAATTTCTTTTCCACAACCGCAATTGTTATTTTATAAGCGATCAATGATTGCGATCATTGTACAGACGCTCGATATCGCGATCATTATTTTGCATAATGATCGATTCATCGTAATTGCATAATCGCTCTGGCCATTGCTTTAAATGTTTTTTGTTGATGTTGGCATGTCGAATAAAAATATCGTTTTTGTAAATGTTAGGGCCGCATTTCTGTAGCACCTTGTCCAATAAATACTTAATTTTTAAAAAAATAAAAAAAATTATAAACAAAATTCTTTTATGTTTATTTTAGCACGCTAAAAGCACTTCAATACAAATCCAACAATACATAAAATATTTTTACAATTGTTTAAAAAAAAATCTTAAAAATTTTTGAAAATACTAATACTAATTGCATTTTCAAAACTTTGTTTTTAAAATACTAACAACTTAATTTTTTTTTACTTTTTGGGCTTATTTAGTATAATGTTTTACAGAAGCTGTAATTGTTGATATTAACATCAACCTAAGACACTCAAATGTAGTAGTTTCTCAAACATATGGAAGAAAACGTCGATTGTTATTTATTGATGACGATCGTGAAGACGAATAAATTTATTCTTTCTACAGCTCCAGTTCACTAAACGAAGGTATAAGTAGACAAGCAATAATACGTAATTTTTTAAATATATGTTTTATAGTTGAAGATACGTCCTATAATATTTTGAAGATATCGGAACGACCACAGTGTGTTCTCAAATTCGTCAAGCCGTTAAGTTTTGACTAAACTACGCAACATAGTGATACAAATGGATTCTCCGTCAAAAATCCTTTTAAAGGATTAATTGGTCAATTATTCTTTCAGAAATTTAACATTAATTTTAATTTAAAATTATTTAAATTACCAGTCCACTAATAACAAATTCGTTTACATATGTTTCGAGCTTTAAAATAATGATGCTCATCTTCAGAAAATCTACAAAAAATGTAGTCTGAAAAAAAATTTTTTGTAAGAAAATTTGGTGTTCAGAAATATATTTACTTTCTAAATTGTTTAAGAAGATTTCAGTAAAAATAAGTGATAAATTTGATAATCAATTTTTTAAACAAAATCTAGGTCTTTCAATGGGTTCTCCTTTATCACTTTTCTCAATTTTTTTAAGAAATTAAGTAAAGGTAACGATTTCAAGATTTCTTTTTCTAATGAAATGTTTATTTAATTTTTAAGCTTCTTAAAGGTAGTAAAAATAAAGCTATTTAAGCTGTATAGTTGTTTCTGAAAGGTGGTTTACAGTTCCTTTAGAGCTTCTTTAAAACTTTGCTAGTACCACAAAGAGCTGTATAAGCCCGATTTTAATGCATTAAAGGAGCTACCTAACAGCAACATAACTGAGAAATTTTTAGCTACTTAAAACGCTTCATGGAGGTTTTAGTTTTTTCACAAACCACTTAAAAGTGTTCTAAAGAGTAACTTTAAAAGCTAAAGTAGTTATAAAAAAGCCGGTTTTAGCTGCAATTTGCCCACTGGGAAATTCTTCAATTACTACAGTTCATTTATATTAAAATATCAAATAATTTTTTGTTGAACTAGCAAACCAATTTCAATTACGATTTTAAACTTAAATTTTTATATTTGTTTCTAAATTGCACCATCTTCCTTTTTAAAATAATTAACATTTAACATTTTGTAAAACTTACATTTTTTAATTATCTAGTTACAAATTTTTAGATTTGAGATTGTTCGAAAAAATGTAAGTTAAAAAACTTTTGTAATCTTAACTTTTTATAAGTTTTATAATTTATTATTAGTGGATTGGTAATTTGAATAATTTTAAAATTGACGAATAATAACAATAAATCCCCATAACAATTTTCTTTTAATTTAATTTCCATTGTTTTAGTTATTTCTGTTTTCGATTTATATTTTACAAAAATAAATAAATATTTGAATATACATATTTTTTGTTTTCTTAAATATAAAGCATGATATTGTTTAAGTTTATTTGACATTGACTTGTGTCGTAACAATACAAGCTATTGTTTATGATATTAACCTGTTTTGAACAGGTAAACGGTAAAGTAAACACAAATATAACAAAAGGTTCTAACTGGTACTTCATAAGAAATAAGTAAGTTCGCAAAATAGAAACCACGATTTTGCAGATGGCAGCAGGTATTAGTTTATTAGTTTATGAAAAGAGGGGGTACAGACGGGTAAAAAAAAGAGAAACAAGAGAGATAAAACTACAGTACGATTTTTAACACACTAGTTGCGCCTCTTCTTAAATTATTACTCAATGATTAAAGTCAACACTCCGATTTGCAAAAGAAATATTATCACTATTAAAACGTAATTAGTGGTCGAACGATTGTAGTATAAATTCCTATTACTCCCTTTAAGTTAATCGTATGAAAAATTAAAAGATATATGAATCTCCCTTTATAAAATCAAGTCTAATTTTTTATCAGAACGCTAAAAAAATTGGTACCCTTATGTCGGATTTGTTGTCACCGATTGCAAACTCGGCATCGTAATGACAGTTTGCAGACAGAGTGGTTAAGGTTCCTCAAAGTAAGCTATAGATGAGTTCACGGCAAGGTGTGACGTAGTGGTGGATTTTGGTTTTTGTGTTTTGGGGGCCAGTGCTGTGGTTGGTGGGTTGCTTTTCAACATAAGTTTGATAACGGATGCAAGACTGAAGACGGATGCCAGATGTTTAAAGAACTCCGACATTGCTTCAGTCATGAATTTAAAATTGTTGCCGATTGGTGCGTCAGCTATTGTTGTTGGTTGAACCCCCGCAACTTCTTCCAGAAAGAAGTCTTTGAATTTCTGGAAACATATGGCAAGCTTGACGTAAATGCTCCACAATTCTGCTGCTCGACCTTTCAATTCCCATGTCGTCAAGGAAATGTTGCTTTTCGATGGTTGGTTCTTCTTTAAATTGCAGTTTAAATTGTCGTATGTACGTGGATATACTGGGATATACGTGGATCTTTAGTGAAGGTTTCGGGTGTTTTTGAAGTTTTGTTGAATACAAGCTTTTGTTTAGCACTAATAAATACTTGTATGGGTACGTAAGAGACAAAAATTTAAACAAATTTGATATAAATAGGATAAAACTTATGCGAAAATTACAGTTTTTGCAGAATTTAAAGAAAATGTCATTTATTTGTTAGCTAAAATTACATTCTAACCAATAATTTACATTATTCTTATCCAAACACGCGTTAGAAATTTAATTGACGATGCCACTTTCCACATTCACAACGAACAGGTTACTTTTCAAATTAAAATTTATTAAAAACCATATGTTCTAATTTGGTTTAAAAAGATGGAAATATTTTGCAGTAATTTCAGTCAAATTTGACTTTATTCAAGAATTAGACATTGAAACGTTAATACAACTCCAGTATTGTTAAAATATGTTTTAATAGTTTTGTTTAAAATTTATGAATTTATTAATACAATTTATAAAAAACTACCAAATAATATTGTTTTTCTACTACTAGTTGGATAGGCTTTTATTGTTACGTATAACTATACGTAGGTTGTGAAGTAGCATTTTTTTAAGCGCAAGTAAATAATATTTTATTATTAGCCATTAGTTATTAATGAACATATTTACATTCCTTAATAATTCTATGAAAGTTTTAAAGAAAAGAGTTTACGAAATTTTTTACCAGGGGCAAGAAATTTTATTAAATGCTATTTTAGGAATCTAAATCGTTCATTAAATAAATTAATTTGAAGTTCGCGCTTAATTAAATGTGAATATTAATGAATTCAACTCGGAATTCAATATATATTTTAAATATAGTTAACGCTTAAAGTAATAATGTTTATAAACAATTTAAATAACTTTAGCAAAAAAAACTTACGTTATCTGTTTATTTTTGTGTTGTAAATCCCAATTTCGAATTACGTCAAAATTAATTCTAGTAAACTAGTGACACAAAACAAAATAGTCATTTAATTTTTATTTTGCAGTTAATATCTTGAATTTTTTTGGAAATTCTGCGACGGTAACGACATTTCATATTCTGTATGACACCTTGATAAAGTGGTTGCAACTTTGATGTCATATTCGGAGGGAAAAAACATGTTTGATAATTTTAAATTTTTGTTGAATGTCTTTAGGTTGAGCTGGGCAGTAGTTGTTAATGAAAAGAATAATTTTTCTTCCGATGTTTCCAAAATATTTGTCTAATTCTAATACTCATTCTTCAAAAGCTTGTTCTGTCATCCACGCTAACCAGTAGTTGTCTCCTAGTTTTTGAAAAAAATCCAATGGTTTTTCTCTAATTATCCCTCCGGAGACAGGTAAGTTCTATCTTCTTGCCGATTTAAACCATTCTAAAACTGCTTTGTCCACATTTGCATACGTTTTCAATTGCACTACAATTTTCGATTGTATTGACAATTGTTTGCTTATTTTTTTTAAAATGGTAGATAGTGTACTTATCGGAACACTATACTTCACAGTCACACCTCTTTTTTAAACCACTTTCCACTTACTTTATAAGTCTAAATTTTCGATGAATAGATAATGTTCTTAAAGTATGTTTAACTGACATATCAACGTTAATGAAAAAATTAAAAGTTTAGTTATTGTTGGTAACAACTAATAATACCCAAGCACAAAAGAACCTAGACAGTGCCTTACAAAAGCAAACTGAGTGATGGGTTAATTCGAATGAAAATAATGTATGTATTAGGAGATCATTAAGTGTCTAAAGGAAACGATTGCAATAATTTGCAATTCCAATGACGAATGAGCGTTCGTAATAACGCTCAGTAAACACTGATAAAATTAAAGCTTGCATCAAAAAGCACGACTTACATTTTTCCTGGGATTGGATTAATTCCAATTAAATAATTAATCTACTCCTTACCGGGTGTAATTCAATATGTTTTCTAAATAAGTGCATATAGAAATATAAATACACCGAATTAGTGCAATGCGAGCAAAGCGCAACGGTGCGCTGCATTATGATGGGAATAAGTATATAGGTCATGTAAGAACAAGCAGAATTCGACTTATTTAAGGTGATGCCAAAAATTCTATTCGGGTTATCAAGATATTCGAGTAATAGAAATTCGACTTATCAAGTAAAAATTAAATGTAATTCTATCACTCTTCGCGCTATTTCCAAACAATTTGATTCGAGTTATTAAATATTTGAGTTACCAGTTCGACTGTATTTATATTTTCTGATAATTCCATAACAGTTTTAAAGAAAAAAAGTTTACAAAATTGTATACATCTTAAATTTTAAATTTGATTTAGTAACAGGTAAAAAGCTTTTAATAATCCTAATAGAGGAAAAAATTGTATATAAACCACGTTTGAGAAGATTATAACCTTCACGCCTTATATAATCTGTCGCTTGAGTTATATTATAATCATACACTTCTCAACCTTTCTATATATGTCTCACGTTCACTCATTTTTATTACAATTTTTATTATTTCGGCAATTGTTCTTAGACATACAAAAGTATTATTATTATCTATGGTTATAACTTGATAAAGTTGAATGTGTGCAAAGAAATTACAACAAAGAAATTCTACTTTATAACGGGGTTTGTTCATTTTTTATAAGAACGTAGAGACGTACTTTCTGTTTTTGCACGACGGCGCTCGAAAAGTTTGTTTTCCTTCAAGCTCATCAATTTTTTTCTGACTTTTTTGGAGTTTACTATCTGACGGATTCCTTAACAAGTTATTTATCTAACTCTGTAGAGGTTCTCAGCTTGATTTTTAGTTGTTTGTTCAAGAAGAACATTATTAAAATTTATAATATTTATCGTAGTTACATTCTAATGTTTAACTAAGTTAAGAAAAACAATTAAAACAGTAACTAAGTTTGTTGTTTACCTAAGCATTAATATATAAAAACTGATATATAGAATTCTTGAATTATTTATTCGAATTTTTAAATGAACAAAAAGAATAAGTTTACAAAGAGTTTGTGGCACACTGTATATAAGGAAAATTTGAGATTACATTTTTAGAAAGACAGAAACAATAGAAATGTATTAGTTTCTAGCAATTTTTTTTATTTTTTTTGTGTTTTAATTATCAATCAACATACTATGTTTTAACATTAAAATAAAATCACCTTCAATCATACTAAGTAGAGTTATATTAATAAACATGCAAAGAAATAGTATATCCCTATCTTTAAAATTTGTTGAAAATTATAAAATAATATTGCTGAATTAAATGTATAGATTTTATAACGACGCATTGCTCAATACTAAAAAAATAAATTAGGCAAATTGGAATAAAATTACTATGTAAAAGATCGAAACACGTAATTTTTGTAACAACAAAAAAGAAAAATTACTGAAATAACTTCAGCAGCTCATCAAATTCAGAATTCAGATTACCGTAGATAAAGTAATTTTGAAATCCGCAGGGATGTAAGTTCAAAGATTGCAAACTAAGGTTCTACAGGGTATTACACCACCGAGTGGGCATGAACTTGTTATTACTTTCAAAAGTATAAAACTCAACTTGACTATTAAATTGACGATGAAAGGTAGAATAACTCGTAATGATAAATTAATTTGAATAATATAGAAGAGTGTCATTGTAGACATTGTTGAATTACATATGTTTAATTATGTTTACAGTTTTTTACATATTATGTTTAAAAACATACTAATAAAAATTGGTATTTTTTTATTATTATTATTTATTGCGTAATTGCCTACTTTTATAAGTGTTATTAATTAAACTTAATGATATAATCATTCTTTTTATGCTTTTATAAACGTTTTTCGCATTTAATTTTTCTTTATTGCCGTTTCTTAATTATTATCAACATAAAAGGTTTTTACATGCATAATTTTAAGTGAAATCAATAAATAAAAATTGCTTACAGAAAAATTATAACAAAATTACTTTGACCGTAACATACATACTCGACGGTTATTCAAAGATTGCTTGACAACCTTACTTTAATGTTTCCAAGATAACAAAGACAAATTTAAGCGCCGGTTATGTGATTATAAAGAGTATAGAGAGCGATAAAAGCACTTGTAGTCAAGAAGGTTGATATAAATGTATGCTGCACATGATTCTTTTTAAACTTCATTTTGTATTTGTTTTTTGTTGTAAATTTTTTGTAAGAAATGTTTATTTATTGATTTTACTTAAAATTATGCATTTTTGTGTTGATTGAAAACGTTTAAAAAAAAATAAAAAGAATTATTATATCATTAAGTTTAATTAATAACACTTATAAATGTGGTAAGATATTAAATAAAAAACACCTTCTACCAGTTTTTAGTGGTTCTGTGATTGTCATACTGAGATTTACAAATAGGCTTTAGCGTGATGAATAGAATTTTTTATGCTTCGTGTCTATAATCAAAGTTATTATAGCATCCATTTGGGTGTCAAAAACTGAACAAAATTTAACCTCTGATTCTGACGCTGTTTGCATGTTTGTTACCGTTCTTATATGCTTTATTTTATGTAAAGTTGGTTATTAAGTACTATACAATATATAACGTTATTACTGAGTATTGGTGTTGTTTATTTCATATTTATGGTACAGTTGTTATATACATTGTAATTAATAACCGCATTTGAGGAGTCCTTTGAATTAATTGTTAAACCAGGGTAAGCATTATTACCATTTGTTACATTAATATTATGTTCATTAATACTAGTTTTAGTAACACTAGTCATATTGGAATCTTTTGAACATCCTGGTAAATTTATATTATTAATGTTGGAGTTTTTTGAACATCCAGGTAAGTCGATATTTTCTTGCGGAACAAACATTTTTGCAACATCAATTTTATTTTTCAGTGAAGCATCTGCAACAGTTGAAGACTTCCACCCACCATGCCTTTTCAATGTTAACAAATCTCCGCCACGATTTGCCACATGTGTAGCACTCGATCTTTGGAAAAAATGATCCGTAAATAGTTCCGGATTAGGCAATTTTAAATAAACTGCAATGTTTTTTGATACTTTTCCTATTGTGTTGATACCAATAGGGCTGTTAATGCATCCACCATTTCTGTATGTTACAAAAAATCTTTTGTGATTAGTTTTGGTAGGTCTAAGTTTTGCATATTGCTTAATCAATTCAATCCAATTTGTATCAGTGATTGCGAACGTGCGTAAAATATTAGTTTTTGTTTTAGGAAGTGATATAATAATTGAATTTTGTTTGAATTCAATGTCATCTGTAGACAAATTGAGTAATTCATCTCTTCTACAGGCACCATTAAAACCAATAATCAGGATGACCTAAAGTTCATATCGTAACACAAGAAGTATACTCATTGTTGTATTAATTATAAAAATACTTACTTTCATAGCTAAATATAATTCATTATCAGCTTCATATATAAATTTATTAATATTGTCTTCTTCTAAAATTTTTGATTTTTTGGGCACATAACCAACCGATGCCTGTTTCAGTAAAGCGTGTAATTTATTAAACTTTGATATATCTACGTTTTGATGTAAATTTAAACTACACCGTAACATTGAATACATTGACCACAAAGTTGATGATTTGTAATTATGTCGCGGTAGTTCAAAGTAAGCTAATAATGCATTTTCTGTTATTTTTGTCACTTTTTTTCACGGCACCATTTATCAAATTTGATGTACTGTTTATCATATACATGTTTTGATTTAGTAGGAATTAAATTACTTATAGTATTTTGCGTAATTTCTCGAATTTCTGGTGGAGTATAAGATAATTCTTCGTCCATCTTTTTTAATTAATTTAAAACAAATGCATAAATACTAATAAACAAATTCGAATTTTAAGTTTTGAATGTCAGTGTAGCCAATTGTTAAAAATTTAGAATACATTATAATTACAAATTTTTATTTAAAAATTTAATTAAAGTCGCAAAATATAAAAAATAGTATAAAAAACTCGTTCATAAGTCATTTTATCGCACCGCAAGCGGCTCGTGTTTTAAACTTGGTCGCGTGCGATAAAATTCGACTTATGAAACTTGTTGTTTAATATACTATTTTTTATAAGTAACTTATTAAACAATTTATTACCTAACTGATTAACCTTGTCTCTTGATTTAGCTAATTGGGCTGTTTTTGAGTTATTGAAGAGTTTGAAGTTGTTTCTTGTAAGATAAACACTTCTTTAAAAACTATATGTTTAACCAGTGGCGGCTGGTGGTCAATCATACCAGAGGGTCATTTTGAAATATTCAAAAAAACGCAATTATCACAAAAAGGCATTAAGGCGATTTATATTTAAGATCTATTCGTCTATCTTTAGAATTAGCAAAATGATCGATAACGAGTTCATTAAAATTTACAATGTTTTCAATTAAAGATTTTTCCATGTTTCTTCACATCCACAAATCCATTCTGATAAATCGTAAATAGAATCTTTAAAATTACGGTGTACTTCTTTATTTTTATGTTTACTTGTTTGTCGAATTTGAAGTAAAGGCCGAGGACGACCATTGGTTTTAAATTCTAAACGTCTTTCAAAATTTAAACTATTATTAGCGATTAATTTTTTTATCAAACAAAAACGGTAATATGTACTTAAACATAATTAATTTTCTTTTAACTTGTGAAAATCATTGACACTGGTTACAAACGAATATTATCAAACAACCGAAACAACTAAAAAATCGAGTGCAAAGTTTGTCGTATGAGATAAAAATGTGCATTCCAGCATTTTTGTTTTACAAACACGTATTGCGGAGATAATAATAAATGACGTAAGCATTGCATTGAGTACGCGAAATGGGACCCGGCTGACAACCGCAGAAACCATTTAGTTGTCTTTTTCTAATTCGCATAAGATTGTATTATGCGTGTTGCACTCTTGACTACAATAACTATCGTTTACGTCGTTTACGATTCGGCTGCATTATATAATACGATATAATACACAGGGACTATAAAATACAATGAAAATTGAAATTCAAACGCTGATAATTTGATTTAAACGCGAGTTCTTGTAATTTTAAAGTACATAAAATAATTTTCTAATTCATTTTGGAGGGTCATTGTCCGAGTGACCTAATAGAGAAGCCGCCACTGTGTTTAACAACAATTTCTTCTTATCAAATGTAAGTTTTTTACATATGGATATCTAATGGCTTCGTCTTAAACCTTATAAAGATCCGTATTCGGCCTTATTAGGTTTAGGTTTTAATAAATTCCATTGAATAATAGTCAATACCGTAATTTAATATAATATAACGTTTTTAAAATTTGAAAGTTGTAGAATGTTACGATTGTTTCGATCTTTAAATATTTAAGATCATCGTCAGACTAAAAGTTAAATTACAAAGATAAAAAAATGATATAAATTAATTAACAAGAATTTATCAAAACACATGTGCTTCGTTGAATAAATAACGATTATAAGGATACGTAATTGTATTAGTTGACGTTTTGAAATAAAAAATAAATAAAAAAATTTATCTGCGCACTATTATAATTAAATGCTTTAAGATGTTTACAATAATTGTAGGTTAAGTAGCAAGATCAGTAAAATGAAAACAATATGATATAATTTGAAGTTGCCATACGAAGCTGACAAATAAAGATAATTTTCAGTTGCTTTTGCCAAACATGTCTCATATTAATGCTAATATCAAAGTTGTGACGTTTGTATGTTCTATATAACAATAATTATAAACCGATTTTTGTTTACTACATTAAATACCAACGTATAAATAGTACAAAACAATACTTACTTATCATATAACTGTGTTGTCATGATACTCATGTACTTCTTTTGCATACACATTAAAAACATTACGTATTTAAAAATAAGACTAAGAGCATTTAGCCATTGTTACTTTCATTGACATTACTTTCTGCATCTTAGAATTCAATAGTAACGATAAGTTAGTGGACAGCATTATTTTAGTAAAGCATAAACAAAATAAGTTTTACTAAACAATTGTGTTACCAAAATTCATCTTTTTGCATGCTGTTCATTTAAAAACTATAATGTGGCACGTTATGTTATGGATAATATTATCACAAATCTATAATACCAACAAACGATTATGAATTTCTCGTCAGCTCTGTGTGGTACATAGTACATACCAGATTCTTTTTTTGAAATTCTCATTATGTAAACATTGTGATAAACAAAAGTAACACAACAGTATGATAGATAGATAAACATATCCTTAATCTATAAGTAGGTGAACTAGTTTCTTGTTTCTCTCTAGAGCATCATCCTGTAGCGACAACACTAAACTACGATATTGTGGCATTTTTTGTACTCAAACCCAATATGTTGTAAGAATTTGTTTATTACATCTAGTTCATCATTGTAATTAACTTTCACTTACATGTTCGGAACTAAAATGTTTATTGTTAAAACTTTCTTATCTACAGATTACTTCTGTATTGTATTGTTTTTACCGTAGACTTTTAATGTTTTCTGGTCAGCTTATAATTTCATTCTTAATAACAATATTCATTATTTATGCATTGTTATTAAATGTATAAACACTTACCTTATTTGCTTTATAAATAATTTGGATTTAATTTTTACAGCAAGCTCTACTTCCGGCTATAAAGAAAACAATCACACGATTACCTTTTGGTTCATAAAAAAAAACTTTTGATGCTCCGAGATGTAATTTTTTTTGATTTCCTAGCAATACTGTTAATCACAAAACTAAAAAAAAAACGTTGCAATTATAGATATTTTCAAAACTAATTATAAGTAATCTAATTGAAATACAATTGACGCGTTCAGGTTATATAGCATTCCCATTACTTAAAAATTCCACTACCGCTGATACAAAAATAAAACCGTTGTTAAGTAGATGAAATTGTAAACTTAGAAAACAAAAGCAAAAATTAATAATATACAATTGACGGAAAAATTTAAAAACCAATTTGTTTGATAATATGCAAATAATAATCTCAACAATATTATCGCTCTCGCTCGCTCGCTCGTGAAAATGCCTCGACTATTAATTGCTTTAATTACCAACCTTAATGGTTAAATAACTATTTTTTAGTTTTTATAAGAAACCTAAAAATATTTTACACTACAAGAAAAAACATTTTCGAAACGACTACTAATTTCAGCACCTAATAAAGTAGTGTTTTAAACCGTACTATAAAATTTTAGTATTCTATTAATAAATGATAAATTGTAAAATTACTAAAAAAAATTATTGAATACTAATTTAATAAAAGACATTCTATCTTACAAAACAAATAAAACTACGAATAAAAAAAGTTTAAGTTAAATAAAACATAGTTAAATTAGTTTCTAGTTGTTTGTCTTATAAGAATACATAAAAACATAAAAATTAATGTAAAAACTATGTAATAATAGATAATTTATATTTTTTTAATAATTTGTAGTATAATATGTTTTTTAATCCATTCTTTAGTTAATACCATATCAAAACATAATTTGGAAAATACGTAATGCTTTATTTATAGGTGTTTTAAATTGTAAAGTGATTTTTCTATTTCTACGTAGACACGTAAACATAACTCTACTTAAAACAACACCTACACAAGTGTTAAGTATTGATCTAGGCGACTTCCGCAGGAATAACAAAAATTTAAGTTCTATATATTTTTTGGAAATAGTTAGCTTTGACTTTGAATATATAGACAATTTTTGTATATAATATTTTTTTACAAAATGTATGATAATTTAATATATAACAAACACATTCTTATTTATGGTCAAACTATAACCAATAATATTTTTACAAGGTATCGTACTTATAGTATTTATATATTATTTTTAAATAAATTTTACAAAACTCTATTACTTCTGAGCGTGTAAATTTTTCTTGGTAGCAATAAAATGTATGGCATTAAAGTTTAGGCTCAAAAATGCAAACTATCTAAAAAGTGTTAAAATACATCTTTTGTATCTACTACAACAAATAAAGATAAAACAATTGTTTCTAACGTATATAATAATATGACAATAAACTAAGTATTAGTTTATTTTTAAATATTATTTACGTGTAATTTGCGTTCACTTAAATTAAACAAAATTATTCTATAATAGAAAATTAAAATTTGATTAAAATTGAAACATAGAAAAACCTGCTAAAAATCATTACAACAAAAAAATAATTGATAAAATTTTTATGTCAATAATATTCGCAGGTGTGAAGTCTAATCTAGTTTGTGTTTTTTATTATTTAGCAAAAGTTAATACAACAATTTAATACGCAGTATCATAATTTTAGGGATAAAACTTTCACTTCGGATATATATGCATTAAAAAATATATGAAAACACGTTTTCACACATATATAAGGTTTATTCTCATTGTTATGTTGAAATGTTTTGGTGTGATTTTTGTGCCGCATAAGTTTCGTTCACTTTTTGTTACATTCAGGGTGATGCGCTGTAAAGTGGTTGCTTTTTGACAGCTAAAACATTTCAAGGAGAAAAAACTATTTTTTCCAGTAATTGCGACACGCTTGACATATGATACAACGTAAGTGCCCAGCGAATTTTTCATTTCTAAATCCTCACACTCATCCGTGTCATAAATGGGCGTAGTATTTGTGCTGCTTTTACGAAAGCTTTTCTGGGGTAAGCATTGACTCATATTTTTGTGATCTATTTTGATTTTCCTGTAATTGTGACAAGCGATTTGTGATACCGTCACGTGCTGGTCAATTTAGAGGAATTCATGTCAATCCATTAGCTTATGTAAACCACTTCCAAACAATGAGGTATATTATACTAACTGGAAAAACCTCTACGTACACGAAAACGAGCCGTCGATCTATCGCGTATCTACACTACTTTTGGGCAAAAATGCATAAGGTCATCCACGTTTGAAAGATAAAAGTACAATTAAAGCTTGTCTGAAAACAATAAATTGGTATATTTCTTAAATTAAAAATACATATAATTAAAAATAAAATACAACATTATGTATTTTAAACAAAATTATTTTAGTTCACTTTAATCTAATGGAACTACTTACCTTTAAAAGAGGTCAGTATTTATAGGTTTGCAGTAAGTTTTTGATCAAAATTCAAAATGTATATTAATTATTTAATGAATTAATTTTCTACTCATGTGACACGTTGCCAAAAGTCTCTAGAATTGGGTGAATATAATTTTTAATTGACATTCTACTTAGTATTACTTTTTTGACAGTGACTGCAACATTAGTTTTTAAAAGTATAAGAGCTAAAAACCTAAAAAAACCAAAATAATTACAAGGGTTAGCTGTATAAGAAGTTCTCTAAAATTAGAAAAATTTCTCAGTTGAATCACTAACACATTTCATTTTGTGTAGCGTTTTTAGTCTGGTCATAAATTTTTCAATAATAATATTTATTTTGATATAAACTAAAGACACTTATCTAGGAGGCATTTGTGCCACGTTTTGCAAATAATCGATAGTAGGTTTACCATGTGCCCTCAAAATTCACCTAAAATTGCCAAAGATTGCTTCGTTTTCTACTCATTTTTTATATTTGTGGTTTCAAAATTACTCAAAATTTCAGTTTTTTTTTAAGTTTTTAGCTCTTATACTTTCAACGGAAAAACGAATTTTGCAGTCATGCAACGCATCTAAAGCGGCTGTTTTAGAACCCCTTAATCATCCCGTTTATAAACCCTTTTAATATAAATAGGTTAAGATTATTAAATTTATTCTTACATGCATTTTAAGCAACTAAAATGGACAAAACTAAAATAATCGAATGTAATCCAAACGCTACAAAACACTTAATTATACACGATAGTTTGCTTTCTTGCCCGGATAAAGTGGGGAAATACGAAATAATACCGGACCGAATTCGTAACCATACTAGCATATGGAGTGGTTCCTCCAGTAGTTATTATGTTATACCTCATTGCTTCTAAAACGTAATCTTGGTACAAGACATTGTTATATCTCGTGCAATTTTCAAATAACCTGGAAGGCACACGTACGATAGGAATAATAAAAACCAGTCGAACACTTGACGCATTTGATTAAGACGATTCATTGTTTGGCGACAAGCACTTTACTTGTGATACGATCTTATATCTAATTATTACTTTATTTTTTTAGCAATTTTAGAGGATGATTGAAACATGCAGATAGCTATTTGCATGTCTTAAATAATCGTGAGTACTTTTTTTTGCTATTGATTTGTGTATTTGTGAAACGTAAAATACGTGCGACTTAGATATAGATATTATCACAATTAACGCAAGCAGATTTTTGTTTGTACGGTTTGAATTTACGCTAAATGCAATTTGCTTCAGGCTACGAATTCACTAGTTTCGTATTAAATTGAAGTTTACCTCTAAGATTACATTTTACTTGATTTTATTATACTGTACTACGATAACTGTATGTGTGGAGTATTGTTTACCCGCCAAGACAACACTATAACTGTGGTATTTATGAAAATATTTATTGTTACTATATATGTAATTTTGACTTGCTTACTTCTTTTTTTCTTATAGTTAAAAATAAATTTATTTGTAGTTATAACCAGTGTTTTGTCATGTGGTTAATAGATTTTAGTACTTTTATAATTCGCTTTATGGTTAGCACACCGAAACCTATGACCCACTCACCGAATCATATTGAGTTAGTCGTTTGCCATCCAGTTACGAAAAAAATTTGTAATAACATGATAAATATATATTTGTAACATAATTGTTTATAATTACTTAAGTGTCTTATAATATACAAAGTTTTTCAGGTATTGCTGTAACGCTTAATTACAACAGGATGCAACAAATTTTCAAAAAAAAATTGCGCTTGTTATCACCTAATACATTTTTATTTTGTTATGTTAGTTCTGCTTATATTAGAAACACTTTCAACTATTTGAACACTATCTTTTAACGAGTGTCTTTCAGTTTCCAATTTTAGTATAATTTTTGATACAAGTAAACTTAAATTCAATAGAAAGTCTTTCAGTATACTTTGCTTCTTATTTAGAATATTTTAAGTTTTTAGAATCAAATTCATTATTAACGCGCTAAATAAAATCAAAATTTCCTTAAACTTGATCACACGAGATGGTGCTTTTAGAAACACTTTGTTTACTAAATATATCAATAAACGCATAAATATTTAGAAAGCACTGATATAGCTACTCTATGCCAAACACGTGCCACAAAAGTAATATGAATCATTTTTGAGTATAGAACTGCAAAACCTTTTATTGCTTTGCACATAGTATATGGGGTAGCATAGATGCAAACTACCAACACTTTTCGTAGCAAATTCTTTATGACCACAAAAGACTGAAAGCATCGTTAAAAATGTAACAATTGTCAAATGATTGACTTTTTCTGATACATACATTCATTGTTAGTAAATACGATTTGTTTCTTTCTTCTTCAACACTTAACACTAAATAAAAAATGCGAGTATCTGCTGTTTTATCTAGCAATACTCACATTGGTTTGTTCTAAACTCTCTCTTAATTTTTGTATGGTAGCACTAAACAGTTGTGAAACGTAACCTGTTTGCAACGTTGACTCCTCTAGTACATTTTGTTTGGTTTATTTTTCAAAAAAATGTTAAAAAAGTTATTGTTTAATTTGACCAATGGCATATTAGCAGAAATAATAAGTGCTACAAATCTTTGGTTAATGCTAAATGCTTAATTCCAGATATTGATAGCGTGTTGACTAACATATTTTGTTGTTTGCATCGGTGTCGGAAGCAGTTACGTACGTACGGTGCTCAGGTAGCTTAGTAGAGATTGTAAAACAATAAAAAAAGAAAGTAAATGCATATACTCATTAAACCAATTACAAAAAAAAAACCTAAAGTTAGAATGATTAACGTATACAATTTAATAAACAAAATTTTAAAAAAACTAAATTGTAGCGTTGTGTTCGGATAGGTGATGGTTGGTTACTTCTGTATATTACTTTTAATATAAGTAAAAACCCTACCATCTAACGGCGGTTGTGTTGTGTCGTCTGTCAAATCTAAAACAAAGTTAAAATGTGGCTTCCTTTTACTACCGTTTAATTTCTGCTTTCTAAGTGTTAAATTTAAGGCCAATATTCCTGTGCTGTGGATTTAAATTAATTAGTAGAGACGGGTATCAATGAAGAACCAAGAAACAAACAGGTGAATACGAAAGAATCTTAAAACTTGATACCGGTCCGGTGTTTCTTAATTAACTAATTCTCTATGAGTTAATTACGCTACCGATACTTACGAAACTTTACAAGCACTGAATATTGAATAAAAATGAATAAATGCGGTGAACTCAGAGCCCTAGTAGCACAAAATATATGTACGATATTCTAATGATCTTGGTACAATATTTAAAGTCGGCTAAATATTGCTTGCTGTAATAGATATATTTTTGATATTGTTAAAGTGTATAATACTAATATCCTAAAAATATATACCTACAATATCATTGATATATTTTAAAACCTCATAATTTTTTTCAAGGTTTACATGACATCAGGTAAATATCTTAATTCTAGATACTTATTGCAAGATGTAAAAAATGTATTCTAGATATTGTAAAACTAGATAAAAACAATGTTTTAAAAATATGTACCAACAATATCGTTCGTGTATTCTAAGGTCACAAATGTTTTTCAAAATTTGACTGACATAAAATATATATTATAATTATATATAGAGCGAATATTTATGTTTAATCAGTATCTAACTTTTTATGCTTATTTTTTGACTGTATTTTTAAATTTATGTATTTATAGTTGTTAAACGTTTGTCTTAAACTTTTTTTTCATTTTTGCTAAAAACCCTAACACAATGTTCTCATAATTTAAATATGCTTATTTTAAAAATTATCTTTATATGCGTATATTTTAATAAAAAGTAATCCAATATCATAGTATGTAATCTGCTAAAAATTTTGTAAGCAACGCAATTTAATTATTAAAAAAATTACACAAGGAGTATATAAAATTGAGACATCTGCGTTTGAATTGAATGGAAAAACCAATTGCATTATAACTAGAACTATAGTAATTTTACAATAATAAACTACATTTGCTGCAATGAAATTTTAGACAAGGAATTTTAATTCTGCAGTAAAATTACCAGTAATGCTAGCAAGTATTTATGATTTTGAAGGTCATCTTTTCCAAATACTTTTGTGGCATTAAAAACGGGTATATAGGTACAAGTACCTTTTAGGTGCTTTTAATAAATTTCTTAGAATCCTTTGCAATATTGAAAAAATGTATTATTTACCTGCTTTTGGGTACTGAGGTCAAAAACCGTTATATAGACCCTGAACAAGAATAAGGAAAGTTTTCTTTACTAATATGCTTTGGGTTTCGTGTTTGCAGTTTGCGAAGTTTAAATTTTTATATCGAGTTTTAGTGCAACGTAATTGTATAATCAGGTAAGTGCCTATTAATTTTCTTATTTTTTATTTTTGCATCATGTTTTTTAACTACAGAAAAGCAAAAAGTCATTTTGTAAATAATTTATTTTAACGCAGCTTAGTTGGCTGTTCAACTTTGACAGAACATAATTCAAAAAAATTTCAACGGTCATTACTAATAAGAAACCTAAATTAGAGAAATGCTTTTATTTACGTAACTATAATCAATAATTAATAAACAACAAATTTACCTTATTTTTTGAATAGCAATCCCAAGAAAATGCTTTTGTGCACTTTTAAAACTAATCTAAAATAATAACTAAATTAATAATGCTGTTGATATTTCTGTAAACCAAATTTTAAAAAATATATGTCTTGATAGAGTTTCTTTATTGAAAAATTCAAACTAAAACCATTTGTCTGTATATTTTATAACAATTAAAATAATTTTAATGCATTTTATAATTATTATTATAAAATGTAGATTTTTAATACAACTTTGTAGAGTAAATCTTAATTGTGTGTGCTTTTTTCAGATGCCATCACAAGACGACATCCTAATGTTGCGTTATAGTTGGCAAGATTTAGAACATTTATGTAATACCTATGTAATATGTGATGATATTAATAAGTAATTTTAAGATACAAGTTTTTTTGTGTATTTATTTTTAAAGATGTTTAAAATGTATACAGATTTTATATTTATATTTTATTCATTTGTAATTTTGTTTTGTTAGTGTAATTTTTATAAATAAACGTGTTTCTACAGAATATCTGCAGTGTTTCAATACGGTTTAATAAAAACTGTACAATGCGGAGCAAAAAAGAACCAGATTAAATATCATTTACAAACATACACATATGTAGTAGGTATATATTTTACAAATATCTCACAAATAATAGTGAGATACATCTAGAACAGATTAAAAAGATATATTTCCCATATATTGGAAACAAATATTGAGACGACATCTACATCTAATGTCTACCATATATCGAAAACATATATTTAGAATATATTTATTTTATATAAATTATTGATATAGCATTACAATAAATGGCCAATATAAAAAAGTGTGACATTTAAATATTTACCAGATGTTATTTACTAATATATTACGTATATTTTGTGCTACTAGGGAGATTTTAAACCGGTAATTTTACGACTGTTAGTATATCACCATACGGTAGCAAATTGAAACTTTACGGTAGTTTTTTATTTTATAGATGGCGACTTACATAAAGTTTACGTTTCATATACAAAAATAAAACTAAATAACACAAAATCTTGGTTCGGGATTGCCCAACTGCGTAAAAATTAGTAGTTCCAAGCTAAAGCTTTATGTAACTATTAGAAAGTCGGAATAACTGTCCTCAACACTTGAGACAGAGTTTGCTTAGCCTCACAAAGAACGGATCTTGGCAGAGTGTTCTCCAGAAACGGGTTTCGGACGGGGAAAGGTTTTACCAAGACGACAGAGAATTGTTCTTCCAGCTCATGTAGCCCTATAAATTTTTTAAGTTTTGTTTAGTTAACTTTGTGGCGAAGATTAACATGTGTATTGTTCTAGATTTGGTGGGGACATACGATGTGGATCAAAGTCTACGCGCAATTAAAAAAATATTTACAATGTAAGGACTCTCTTATTTGGGTATGTAAACATTTCCATTGTATTGTTAAAACCTACAAAAGTATAAGAAATTTTCTTTCACATAAGCTGTTCTTGTCTGATTAGATGAGTAAAGTTCGAGGTCACAGAAAGCAGGTATAAAAAAATAAGTTATTATATAAGTCTTAATGTACAGGGTCTTTACTGAGATTGGTCAATGTCAGCAGACAAGCTCAATTATCTCCAAAGACTGGAATATATTACTCTCAATTAATAAAACTGAGAGAGTAAAGTGCAGCATGTTTAAAACCAATCGTCCCTTAAAGACGAACTTTTAGTTGTTGAGAGGAATTTTAAGGAAAGGCACTAAGAAGTACTAAATTAATTGGATGCTGTTGCTAGAAATTTTATAAAATTTCAAATTAAAAATGTAAATGAATATAGAAGATCCATTTCTTTAGAAGATAAGATATTTGCTTTGTCTATTTTTAGAAAAAGTCAAAAAGCTTAAAGGTATTTAGTCAAAAATTTTTGACAGTGTTCAAACAAATTGTCAAGTGATAAGACATATATCTAATAAACCTGGTATTTGTAAACTATTATGGAGAGATTAAAATAAAAAATACGAAAAATGAAAAATATGCAACAAAAATGTTGTATGATGTTTCACGAAATGGTTCTAAACCCACATTTATCTTATCTGAAATAAGATGTTGTTGAAGGGTTAATGAGCAAAATAAAAAAATTTCTTATAGCAGTTTATGTACAAGTATTGATGCTGAAAAGCGTTTCGGTGACACACTTGTAAAAACGACCAATTTTCAGAAGGTGCAAGGCAGGCGGTCTTTACGTTGTAGGTTCTGTATGTGAATCAGAGTGCCTCTAATGTAAAGACAATAAAAGAACTAATTGCAAAAAGCAAAAAAAAATACTTATAAATAAAGAGGTGCAAAGAAATAAAGTTATATGCATTGATAATGCAATTGTCGTTTCTTTATTTGATCCTTCGCATCTTTTAAAGTGTATCAGAAACAATTTGCTGAATAAAAATTTAGAAATTGTTATTAATGGTAAAAAACATGTTGCTAAATGGTCACATATTAAAGATGCATATTTTATAGACCTAAGTAGTAGGAACTTGCGTATTATGCGGTCTTGAACAGACGTTATTCCACACAAAATTAAGAAAATGCGTGTGTCAAAAGTAGCACACGTTTTCAGTGATTCGGTGGCATCCATACTTGAAGTAATGAGCCGTAACGAAACAAAAAGTTTATGTGAACAGCGACAGATGCCACGTGAGAGAGAAGTTACTGCAATATTGCTGCAATTACAAAATTTGCCACAAGAGCTTGAGAATTTTTTGATCAAACTCGTCAACACGGTGTGCGCAACAATAACAACTCACTTTCTGACTTTTCGACGTTTTATACAAGTCTCCTTATTAACATAGGATTTCACTTTATTCAATTGTGAGAAAGACGAATCGGGTAATTTTATTTGCTCCTTTGAACAATTTTATTAAACAGGCAGTGCCATTGTCAAATCCTAATCCTAAATGGGATCTACTTAATATTCCAGAACACGCTTTCGTGTTAGAACAAATGATGCTTATCAAAACTTATGGTAATAAATTACGTGGTAGGTTATTTTATGAAAAGTATTCTTCTATACACAAAGTCGTGTGAAACTTGCTCAAATAATTTATTACATAAGAGTCAAGAGCTTAAGATTAACATAAATTAATTTGTGCAAGAGATGTACATAAAAAGACTGAGTATTGCATACATTTTGTTATATCTTTTTGCAAAATGCTCAACATTGTATATTGTTTACTTATTGTTTGATTGGACATCAAAGACATTTATCAACAAAAATAAAAATGGTCAGTAAGGAACAAGAAATATTTTCATTTCTTGCTTGCCTACATAAAAACAAAGTGTTACATCAAACGATTTGTAATTTTATCAAATTTTGAATTTGTAATTATTTTAAAATTATTAATAAGATAATGCTGGGAAAAGAATCTGCCTTGGCCCTATAGATAAGTTACAGAAAGTTGCTATTTTAAAAAATGTATTTTTTTTCTAATTATAGTATTCTTAGATCAAATTTTAAAATTTTAATGATATACAAAACAAACTACCTATTTATAATTTATATTTACTGCGTGTATTTGTTTCTTGACCAAACCAGGGATAGCGCTAATTTGGATTCATCTATCTTCGTGGCAGATTGACCGACCTGTAACAAACTGAAATTTCTAATCTCAAATATACGATGGCACCTGCCATATCTCGGATCCTGTAGTGACTACTATTTTTAACATGGACTCGGCGGGTCTATACATTTCTTCAGTCAACGGTAAAACGTAAATTTGATAATCGAAAAAGTCAATATAATATAAATTAAAAAAAAAAAACTAATTACCTTATACAAATAATTATTGTTCTTAAATTTTCAGATTTATGTTCACACAAAACAAATGCTTTGATTGTAATTTGTTTTTACTGATTTGATTTTACATTTTAGTTAATATAATGTTAAACAAAACTATAAAAATTGTTATAACTATCTTATCTTACATTTAAAAAAAATCTGTGATTTAGTAATGCTAATGTTGTTAAAAATATTATTTTACCATAATCGTGTTTACATTCTTCAATTAAGAAGTTATAATTTAGAAAGTACATTTTGTGTATAGATTATTTTTCATAAAAAAATTCGTAACTTTATTTAAAACGTGTTAATTTTATGTTATTATACAACTTATTGCCGTTGCAAATAAAAAATTAGGTTTGAAAAATATACATGTTATTTTTTATTAATAATGTGTTTTTTAGAATTGAGTAAATTGACAACTGAGTAGAAATCGCTTTTTTGCGGAATAAGCAAACTGAACACGTTTTTTTCAAAGCATTTATTGAATACACTTGTTTTTCTTTTTTGTAGCGTCTTATAAATTTAGAACGGTCAAGATCAGAAATGATTCTATTTGTGGCTATCACAATCTCTAAAGGAATATCATTTTTTTTGCTACCACAATTTATAATTTACTTTTGTTTTTCAACGTTTTTGTTTTGTTATTTAACAATAAAATTTCATATTTATTTTATAAGTTTATTTAAAGTATTGTTTTTAATAAATTCATGTTTAGTTGTTATATCCAATGGATAACTTATGTGATTGCTCATGTGTATTAGGATTTTTATTTTTAATAAATTGAATAAAATATATTTTGTAGTGCCTTTTAAAATGACTAAACTTCTTTCTTTATTTTCTACAATAGTAATAAAGTGCTTACTTTATATACCTCAGGATATACGTTTCCGCAGTCAGAAATGTAAGACTGAATATACTGCCAATTTCTTGAAACATTATTTTACATTGTAATTATAAATAATATAATTCACGCTTTTCCCATATGCATATTTCAGTTATTAATTATTTTTGGCTACATGTTTCGACCATTATAGTCATCGCCAGGCCTCTAAAATGATTAACTTAATAGTTAAATCTAAACCCTAAAATATACTTACAATAAATAAATAAATTAATTTAAAATATATGCAAGTTATGTCAAAATGACAATATAAATTAAAAAAATTTTAAACTAGATAAGCATATAAAAAAATATAATAATGTTGACAAGATAATTAAAATAATAATTTAAAATAAAACGAAAAATGCTAGTTAAGAAAAACAAAATAATTATCAAAATTAACAACTTTATTTAAACACGCATCTGATTCTAAATTATAATGTTTAACGGTTTATTTTATCTCTAAAAAATTTAATTGAAGTCTTTTATTGCAAATATGAAGAATTTTATAGTTACTTTTATAATCAAAAGAGTAGTTATATTATTATTCCTTTTTAATGTTATCAGAAAGTGGAGAAAGATTATATAATAGAATTACAAATTTTATTTTGAAGTTTTGTGATCATATTTAGAGGATAATTATTATTATTAGCTAAATTATAAATAATATTATGTTTTTTATTAAAATTAAATTTATCAAGTGGTAATTTGTATAAACCATAAAAGAAGACATTTTGTGTGAAAAAAAAGATGAAAAGAAGAAAAAGGAGCATGATCAGTAGTAGTATTTTTACGATGAATACTAATTTTGATAGAATTATTAACTCTATTTAAAGATAAATCTAGAAAATTAAAAACGTTATTAGATAATTTAATTTTAAGATATAATAGTCATAATGACCTTTAAATATAACCAAAACATCGTCAACCTATTTTTTATAGTAAACAAAATGTTTTTTAATTAATTTATTTAAAAAAAGATTATTCATTTCTAAGCTAGCCAAGAAAATTTTAGCAAGTATAGGTAAAATATTGTTAACCATTGATAGACTTGTTTTTTGAATATGATTATTAAAAATGAAAAATTTTGATTTAACCATAATTTTAGACAATTACATAAAAAATCGCAAATTTGTTCAGGAAGGTTAGATTAAAATAGATGTTCATTAACAATATTTTGGCATTCTGAACGTTTTGTAGAAGATTAACAATATCAAAAAATTTAAAAAATATTTTTTATCTAACGTTAAATTAACTAAATTGTCAGCTAATGGTTGTGAATTAGAAATAGAAAGAGGAAATTGAAAGTTAAGTAAGAACGTAAAGTTTGATAAAGATGAAATTTTAGAAACAGTAGTGTTATAAAAAGAAACAATAGGTCTAATAGGAATGTTTAGTTTATGAATACAAAACATTATAGTTCACCCTTAATGAACCCTCTTTGCCTCTTCTATACGGCCTTCCAAAAGTTTTTCTTACACATTTTCTTGCACCATTTCTTGCACAATTCCTTGCACAACTTCTTGCTCAATTTCTTGCACAATTTATTGCACAATTTCTTGCACAATTTCTTGCACCATTTCTTGCACAATTTCTTGCACAAATTCTTGCACAATTTCTTGCACAATTTCTTGCACAATTTTTTGCACAATTTCTTGCACAATTTCTTGCACAATTTATTGCACAATTTTTTGTACAATTTCTTGCACAATTTCTTGCACAATTTCTTGCACAATTTCTTGCACAACTTCTTGCACAATTTCTTGTACAATTTTTTGTACAATTAGTACAAAAGTAAGAACGTAAAGTTTGATAAAGATGAAATTTTAGAAACAGTAGTGTTATAAAAAGAAACAATAGGTCTAATAGGAATGTTTAGTTTATGAATACAAAACATTATAGTTCACCCTTAATGAACCCTCTTTGCCTCTTCTATACGGTCTTCCAAAAATTTTTCTTACACAATTTCTTGCACCATTTCTTGCACAACTTCTTGCTCAATTTCTTGCACAATTTATTGCACAATTTCTTGCACAATTTCTTGCACTATTTCTTGCACAATTTCTTGCACTAATTTTTGCACAATTTCTTGGACAATTTTTTTCACAGTTTCTTACAAATCTTCTTGCACAATTTCTTGCACAATTTTTTGCACAATTTCTTGCACAATTTCTTGCACAATTTCTTGCACAATTTTTTGCACAATTTTTTGTACAATTTTTTGTACAATTTCTTGCACAATTTCTTGCACAGCTTCTTTCAAAATTCCTTGCACAAGTTCTTGCACAATTTTTTGCACAACTTCTTGAACAATTTTTTGCACAATTTCTTGCACAATTTTTCGCACAGTTTTATCTACAATTTTTTCCCCATTTCTTTCACATTTTTTTGTACAATTTCTTGCACAATTTTTTGCACAATTTCTAGCACATTTCTTGCGAAATTTTTTACACAATTTCTGGTACAATCTTTTGAACAATTTCTTGCAATTTTTTTTGCACAATTACTTGCACAATTTTTTGCACAATTTTTTGCAGAATTTTTTACACAAATTCTTGCACAATTTTTTGCACAATTTTATGCACAATTTCTTGCACAATTTCTTGCACAATTTTTTGAACAATTTCTTGCACAATTTCTTGCACAATTTCTTGCACAATTTCTTGCACAATTTCTTGCATAATTTCTTGCACAATTTCTTGCACAATTTCTTGCACAATTTCTTGCATAATTTCTTGCACAATTTTTTGCTTAATTTCTTGCACAATTTCTTGCACAGTTTCTTGCGCACTTTTTTGACAAGTTTCTTGCACAAATTTTTGCACAATTTTTTGCACAATTTCTTGTACAATTTCTTGCGCAGTTTCTTGCACAATTTCTTGCACAATTTTTTGCACAGTTTCTTGCACAATTTCTTGCAAAAATTTTTCCACAATTTCATGCACAATTTCTTGCACAATTTTTTGAACAGTTTCTTGCACAATTTATTGCACAATTTATTGCACAATTTCTTGTAAAATTTCTTGCACAATTTCTTGCATAATTTCTTGCACAATTTCTTGCTTAATTTCTTGCACAATTTCCTGCACAGTTTCTTGCGCACTTTTTTGCACAGTTTCTTGCACAAATTTTTGCACAATTTCTTGCACAATTTCTTGCACAATTTCTTGCACTATTTCTTGCACAATTTCATGCACAGTTTCTTGCACAATTTCTTGAATTTACGTATTTATGAGTGTAAAAAAAATTAGCAGTCAAAGACTTAGCGAAGCAAGTCTCTAAAAATGTTTGAGACCGCTAGAGCCTTTAATGTTCGTGATGCTCATGTTATTTGTTGCACTATATAAACATTTTTTCATTAAACTTATTACATTATCTTGATAATTTGTTGTGTTAAAAGTTGATAGTTCAATTTTCGAGTATAAAAATTTGTTTGCAAGTATAAAATATGTTTCACGATATGCCCTACATTTTTTTTGTAGCCGGCTGTCAAAACGAATTCATTTCCTGCTAACGTTTTGTAAAATACGGACCGTTCTTAGCGGTCTTTTTGGCCCAACAAGGCTTTGATTATTAAATTGGTTCACGCCACTCCACGTGAATATGTGGGTGATTTTGCGTAGTGTTGAGTGAAAGCTTATTTTAGGGTATGTGATTTTAAACGTTTTTTGTATTGAGGTCTTAAAATAATTCGTGCGAAGTTAATTAGCGGGAAGCTAGGCGCATTCTTTAACGTCAAATATTGTATGCATTAAATCAAATTAGTTCTGCTAATACAGTATGTACGTTTGTGTCAAATTGCATATTACGTTTTAGGTCAGGCTGGTACGAAATTAGCTAATCCCGTACTAGATAATACACAACTGTAAGTATTGCATTTTCTATTTTACTTTGTTGGTCATATCGATTATTGGAATGGCCACACGTAAATACTAAGTTGTAATCACAATTAATATTAAACTCTTTTTTTGTGTGTCACATACTTATCGGGTGCGCTTTGATTCTCAATACTTTCATTTTCGTATTCTTGAAATTTAAATTAATAAAGTAAAGTCATTTCTTTGTTAAATCTAAAAGTTAGATAGATTAAGGCACGTATATGTGTGACGTGTTGCCCAGACAATGGGCGTAACTTATATTTGGGTTGTGATATCAACCCAAGGATACTAAACGAATAGGATTGCTCGATCACTCGATTTATTCTGCTGAGATCACAATCTGTACTAAGATGCACGTTAAAAGTCTTCTAAATATTTTATTTGAATAAATTTCACAACTTTTGATTTAATAAGCAATGGCAACAGTGTTCATAATCGAAATATTTTTTTTATTAATTAGTTTTGTTGATTTTCTTATGATTTATAATTTTTTAAACGTAAAAAATTACATTTAAACGTAATCAAGCTGAAATTAATCTGCAGTTTAAATTATTTTCACTTGAACGGAAGGAAACTTTCACAAAAAATTAATCTCGTTTGCTGTTTGATGCATTCATTTTTAAATTGAACTATAGAAAATTTGCTATTAATTTTATAATTTACGGACAAAATAAAATGTACTGTTTACGGTAAATAAATGTATTCAAATTTAAGGTTGACAAAATTAATAAAAAATAACATAACTCTACAAATTTATTTTGAAATTTTATTTAATTTTCTTCGTTTTATTCTTTCTTCATCGGTTTCTTGAGCTGGTGTATTCGTTCTTTTCTCTCTACTCTTTTTTCACTAAGCTTTATATTTTGATAGTTCATTCTGATAATGGTAATGTTTTTTTTTTCTTAATTTTAATGCTTATTTTTTTTATAACGTTTGAATTTTTTTAAAGAATCACCGTGGGAATGTTTGAAGTAGTGATTCTATTTTTTTGCTTTTTTATGCCTTTTTTTTTACTAAATTCATGTTAATTAATTTTATTTAAAAAACCTAATAATTCATTTTGTAAATTTCGTTCATATAACTCCTCTGTAAAATGAGTAGAATAAATTACGCTAGTATTAGAATTCATGTTATCAGCCTTTTTACAACGCCTAATCCATTCATTTTTAATCGTAATAGACACTAAATCGGTGCTTTTTGGAAACTTGTGGTATGTAATCTTAAGGTTTTTATTTTTGGTTGCAATCAGGTTGTTATGGCAACCAAACACAACGCAACTTCTAATATAATGTAAATAAGTTTAAATTTTAAATTAAACCTGATAATAATTAGAAATTCTTACAAGCAACTTGTAGGCACGTATTTGAACGAATAAAACACCAACAAATGTAATAATTGTTATAAAAAAAATCGCAAACCGTTGTATTTAAGCAGTATTTATAAGCAACGAGCCGATATGTGGTCTACGGCTGACGTCACGCGTCAAGATTTACTGGAGTGGGGCGGCTTACATTGCGAGAATACGAATCGAGCAATCCTATTCATTTAGCATCCTTAATATCAACCCATGTAATATTGTTTGCAACGTTTAAATAACTATACTTATATACTGTATTCGTCCCCTTCAACTACTTCTGTGATACAATAAATATATATTCTGTATTATTACTGCTGTCGAGTTATTTGTGCTTTTCCAGCTACTGGTAGAGTTAGACAATATCTTTCTAATTTAATCCTTCATCGTCTTGGCGTCTTTTTTTAAACTTTAATCTATAATTTAGCATCACAAAACCTGGGACTCCTCCGGGGAAACTGTGTTAGCCGTTGTCTCTTTTTTTTGTTGTTGCAAGAAAAGCAGCGTAACAAAATGTCAAAATGACGTTTTTATTTATTTTTGAGCTATCTAAAGATTTTTTGTTTCAACTAATTGGCTTAATTTTGGAACAAGTTGGGTGATTGTTAATTAAGAAAATTTTGTATCATTTATTTATTATTTTATTATTTTAAACAAAAATTACAATAATTAAGTTGCAAAAACTAAAAATCCAAAAAAATTGTTATAACAGTTATCTCCATAAAAGACATTTAACTTAAAAAAATTTTAGTTCACGCTATTTGTTTATAAATTGTTTATAAACAAATTAACTACTTTAATATTAAAAAAAAAATTTTTATAATTTTGTTCTCATGAAATTATGATTTAAAAAAAACTGTATTTTTCTTAAAAACAATTTGTAATTGTTTATCACCGTTTTTTTATATTTCTAATTTTTAAATAATTAGTTAAGGAATGAAATTGAATTTGCGATTTTAAACAATAACACGGTGCAAAAAAATTGCAATTAAACATTTAGCAGACGTAATATACGAAGATGATTTAGTTGAATACATGAGTAAACAAAATAAAAACAGGTAAAGCAGCGCTTGTAGAACATGAAACATAAATAGAAATTGTGTTGTATACAAAACAAATAATAACAAAAACAACTAGTTATAAGTACTGAATTAAATCCCGAGGCAGTAAACGACAATATTAAATCTAAATTTAATTTTTATATGCCGACATATTCTTTAATAAAAAAGATAATTTAACTTTTACAGACAGAATAATAGAACCAACATGCCAAACTATTATTAAAAAACCTCTAGAATATGCACTTGAATAAAATTGCTTATTGATTTGTTCGTTTCGGATGTACTTTATTCATCAAAGTTTAATTTGATGTAATTTTAATGTTAAGTAAAAATTAAAATACTATTTCTTTGAATTAAAAGTAATAAAAGTAACTAGAGGAATAGATACATATTAAGCGTTATAGGTAATCTCGATTAAGATCGCAGCGCCACAGTGGTGTAAATAGAAACCTGATTTAATGACATACAGTTTGAAATTTATTAGTTTTTTGGTGTTTATAAGTGGTTATAAAGTTGAATTTAAAGTATTTCTATCATCTTTAATGTTAAGTTTTTTTAGAATAAAGGGTAATAAGTTTCACTAAAATAGGTAATGTAAGTAAAATGTACCGGTTAAGTTATTTAAGTATAATTCTGTTGCATTAATTGCAATATAGTTTAATACAATATTACCTATATATTGTCACAATCAAGCATTACAATTGAATATTATTATTATATGAAATAAAAAATATTTAGGTTTTTTCTAGTCGGTTGATGTTTGTTTCAGGAGCAATATAAATAATTTGGATCAGTTACCGTAAACTGATTTAAAATGTACATGGTCTAGTCCAAAGGTGCAATCAAGTGATTATTCTCACTTTTCGCTGTAACACAACAATAAGTAAACGCATCGGAGTAAACGATTATTGCAGTATTCAATGTCATGTTGTAGCAACTTCAAATTTTACAAAAAAATTAATTACTAAGACGTAAAATGTAATTTAATGTTAAATAATGTCAGTCAATCGATGGCAACGATGCAGCTATCATTTATCTTCCATGGAAGTAGTAATTAAGAACCGTTGCAAAATAATGTTTATTAAAATTTAAAATGAGGTTGTGTTCGTATACCATTATTTCTGTTTATCAAAAACGCCACCAGATAGCGTATCGCTTAGGAAGGATTGCCTATTGGAGTTTGGATTTTATAAAATCCTGCAAATTGTAGCCTATATCCAAATTTTATAATAAAATTATAAAGTAAAAATTTGAATGAATTATGTTTGTCAATTAGTGCGCACATGTGTTTGGTAAGGTACTTGTTAATGTTAATCACTCTATCTTATCTTTCTAACTAGTTTTAGTGTGAAGATGATCTTAACCTAATAAAAGATCGAAACATTTCACGACTTTTAAATTTTCACTGTCAAACTTTATTATTAAATTGGGGTACAGATTACAGTTTAAAAAAATTTATTAAAAAATAAAAGTTTAGTAGTGTGTACATGGTGTAAACTAGCTACTAAAAGATTAAAATCTATTTATTTTAATAATACGATAAAAAATATCTAAAAACAAAGGTTTTATTTATTATACAGTCTATATTTTATTGTCAAATTAAAGACGTTCAGAGGCGGTGATGTAATTAATTGTCAAAAACTTGCAAATAAATACTAAAAAAAACTTGTGCAGAATTAAACAAAACAACTAATTTAAACATTTAAATAAATTACCACAATTATATTTAAAAAACAGTACGGTAAAATAATAGTGTAACCGACAGACAAAAAAGTGTAAATACTTAAAAAAATGAGAGTTAGGATGACAATATGATAATAATGATAAGATTATAAACACATTAAGTCAGGAGTGGCAAGTACATGGGTGCATCGGGGTCAATGCGTGCCATAGAAGTTATAAAAATTAGTGCATTGCGGCCATACGTATAAACTAATTAAATAAGAAACTTCAAGACTGAGATTGATATAACATGAATTTCATTAGAAATAGATTTAGAAGATCCGTTGGCTTGCGTCAAGTAAGTAGAGGTAGATACGTCAGACTCAGTGTCACATTCACATGATAAACTAATGTACCCGATGGTCCCTTCTAGTAAAAAAAAAAAAATACGTTTCTACATATATCAAAAATCAAATGGATTCAATGTAAACAGGATATACAAAAGGTCTTTTGTATGACATGTAAAAGTACTTCTAGAAATAAAAAACCTACTTCAGCTTCTCTTCATCCATTCGAAAAAAAAGGATTTAATCTATTTTCTACAAATGTTTTGGTTTTTACAAAAAAAAAAAACTAAAGAAACACAAAAAGTACGTAAAGTTTTACTGTGCATAATTTCTTTAATTTAATATTTAAAAGCTTGGTAATCCGTCACCACGAAAAAGGATATTCTAATTTTAGGCATTTATAAACCTTTGAACAAATGGTATTCCAGCAAAAAGGAGATGACAAACAAAAACGACTTCAAACGGTTTAGAAAAGAAGTAGCCAATGACATGACATCTTTTGTTCTGAGTAAAATTTTAGAAAAAACTATGGCAACAATTTTTTTTCTCAATGATAGATTAAACAACATCCTGTGGAAATTCTAAGCAGATGTCATGCTGAATTCAAATAACTAAAGTGGCTCTAGAGTCAATAGAATATTTTTATGTTTTCTGTAATACATCTTTGACCACAGTAGAAACTCTTTTAAAAATACTACAGAATTTTATTGTTTTTTATTTGTTTTTTTTTGTTTTAACTTAAATATTTGTAACTGCAAAGACCAATGTTACGATAGGGCTAGTAACGTTAGTGATCGCTTGAGCGGTTTGCAAAAAAAATTTCAAAACTGAAACCAAGAGCAGTGTTTGTACACTGTTTAAACACAGTTTTAAACCTTGTTGCACATGATGCGTGTTACAAGCTTTAGGTCTTACGAACCTTGCACGGCCAACTCACACAGTCGGAGATAGGGGAGGTTCAAGGGAATTATACTTAAGGGCGCCAGATCAAATCCAAATTAACACTTCTGCCTCGATCACGACAGACGGTCCAAACTTGTAACTAAATTTGAGGTTCGTAATCCTTGTCACTCTGATGTTCGAGTAGCCAACATTTGTTAATAGGTAACGACAATTAAAAGAGAAAGGTATGTTGCCATAAAAGAAAGATTAACAAGAATAACAACTTTAATGTATTGACGTAGAAGATTAACAAGAATATATGTAGTTTCTCCACTCATCAATGTTCGAAATATTAATAAGTATAATTAACAAATATAAAAACTTTAATTTAGCAGCGTAGCAAATTGACAGAAGTATGTTGAATTTCTCAATTCATAAATATTAGACAAATTAACAAGTATAATTAATAAGTGTAGAAACCTTGAATTAACAACGTACAAGATTAAGAATTGTCTAATTTCTCGATTCATAAATGCCGGACATATCGGCAATACACAAAACATATACTTAAATTACGTCGAGATAGCTCAGTAAATTTCGTAATAAATATTGTCTACTCTCAGCATGCGATACACTACAAATGACACTTGAAATTACCTTAGTGGTATATACACAATAAACGTACTTATAGACACCGACAGTAATCAAAGTTCCGTGAGTGACTTTTATGACAGCTAATAAAATATAATCAAATTGACTTACCCAATCCAATGCTTGCTGGCGTGAAGAAAACGTTTTCCCACTGGCAGCCTAGAATAATTATTGATAGCAATTCGTGTCACACAATAACTCACGAAAAAGGAAACTACAAAATCAGTATTAATAATTCATTAAATACGATATAAGAACCCGTTGTATTAAATGCTGTAGGTTGTAATTATGAACAGGTGGTTGGTAACGCAATCGATTATTGTCCAAAAATTAGCATCTCCGACGCATTGCTCGACGAGACCTTGTTGTTGTTTAAGTAGCAGACCCTTCCAAACGCTTATAGGTTTGGTAGCGGTATTTATCAATCGTACGTATCCATCATTATTCTTTATTGAAGCGAACAGGTGATCACAACGTGGTGGAACCGGCTATCACATTAATACAGAAATTACGAAGGAATCTTAATCGATTGGAGACAAAATATCTTACCCTGTGCCGAAAGAATTGTAATAAATTCGCAATCACCTTATAAATTTGTATTCATCACAGGGGATGCCCTTAAAAATTTAGGAATCAGTTCAAGATTCTCGACACCGACCGGTTCAAGTAGTTGACAGCTTCAAAAATGGCCTCGCAGTCACCAACTAGGTCGGCAAAGGGCGTCAAAACCAGAAACTAATTTTTAAGTCGATACACAGGGTACTCCGTTGTGAAAATTTCGCACGTAACATGCGATGCAAACACAATTCGATATCGCGGTTTACCCAAAATATTATATAATCGTTTTGCTCAACAAAGGCCGTTCGCATAAAATCTGTCATTTCTTTAAAAACTGAGTAACTTTTTACCAGATGAATTAGAGCAACAACACCTGAACATCTGCAGAAACTGCTTCAATTCAATCATTCTTTCTACTCAAAACTCTGATAACAATTTTGGTAAAAATAAAGTTACTGAATAAAGCCTTACAAGACATTCAACTTAAGTTCCAGAATGCTAAAAATAACATAACAGATGACAAATTTGAGAAAAATTATAAACGATGGTAAGTTTGAGATTTTGTGGAATAAAATCATTTCTCAAGCAAACAATCTTGATCTGAATAAGCCTCAATTTTCACACTTGTTTAAACGTAAAGAATTCTTTTTCAAGAAAGTATTATTTGAAATTCTTGACACGTGTATAAATGACATTGTTAGATGTGCTGCAGATACAAAATTGCATCTGAGCAAAATAAAATCATAACAAAATTATAGAATTTTACAGTGATGATTTTAACCATAAAAGACTTATTCTGCATAGAAATATGTTTCTTGACATTGTTAAACAAAAAAACCTTATTGTCAATAATCTGAATGACTTCTTTTCTGCAGCTATATATAGTGAATATTCTAATCTCCTGGAATTATTACCTAAATTTTATAAATTCTTAAGAATAGTTCATACGATACCTGTTACTTCATGTTTCTGTAAACAATCATTTTAGAATTTGACTCAAAATATATCTTAGATCGACCCAAAGACGTCTTAATAACGCCGCTATTTTTCATGCATATAAGGAACGGACGTTTAACTTAGATATAAACCGTCTTGCAGATGAGTTTATAAGTCAGATTGCAGTTCAAAGAAATGCGTTTTCTTTGCAAAAGGGTAGTAAATAACGATTTATTTTATTTTAAATTTTCATTTGATAATTCTTGGTATGGGGACTCAATGTTTTTGTTTTCGTTAATATTTGAGTAATTTTTTACTTATATAGCACCTATCATCCATAGGATGTCCAATTTTAGTTCAACATATATTCACTCGTTCATGAACATAATATAAACATTTTGTGAACGACCATTTATGTACGTGTTATGTATTACCGTTAGGTTACATTTGGTGGACGTCTTTTCCACGTTCACAAATAACATGCTCGTTATTAATACAACAATCGTTTGTTATGTACATATAACGTGCTATAATTGCACTTTAAGTTCTTTATGTTTTTAAAACACTTTATACAGGATATCAAAACTTCCTCCAATAAACAACTAGCGGATGTTCGTAGGCGGTGTCCAGCAGATTTTCATTTTTGTGACAAGGAATTAAGGGATTTTTCTTTTAACTTTTATATTGTTTATTTTAGATAAGATGAGAATCTTGCAATTTTTCGTTTTCTTTTACTTCTTCTTGTTTCTTTGATATTTGTCTGAATTTTATAGAGTAACTTATACTTTTGGTTTTATGTGTAATTTTTTTGCATTATTATATGTTGTTATCTGTATACGTAGCTTTATTTACTAGTGCTAGTAGTGTTTTTTTAAATTATTTTTGCGATCAACGTCATAATTACTGCTGATTCCATGATTCTGTGATCTCCATAAAGAAGTCCAATATATCTGGATTTTATTGATATCAGTTGGCTAATATGTGGGTTTATCGATCATATCTAATTTATTAAACAGCCTTAATTCATTTGCCTTAATGGTGATTAATTGTAAACCCCAGTCGACATACTTAGCGTTTAAATCACTTTTGATGAATTTTTCGTGTAGGTGTTGAAAGGGAATTTCTCAATCGTGTTGCCTAATATTATGCTTGGGTGAACAATACGTTGCCCTAGCTACAGTTTCACACAGCAAACAAGATAGTTGGAGAGAGGATACCGACTCTACAGTACCTTGTAAGGTAAAATCCCAAAAAAAGTATATCGGCGCCTAATTTAAATCTGTATTCTATACACATAAACGCAGTGGCGGCTTCTCTATTAGGTCATTCGGACAATGACCCTCCAAAATAAATTAGAAAATTATTTTATTTACTTTAAAATTACAAGAACCCGCGTTTAAATCAAATTATCAGCGTTTGAATTTCAATTTTCATTGTAAGCGCAACAGATGCGAAAACTTACGAATTTACCCGAGGCTGTTGTGTTTTATAGTCCCTGTGTATTATATTGGATTATATAATGCAACCGAATCGTAAATGATAATTATTGTAGTCAAGAGTGCAACACGCATAATACAATCTTATGCGAATTAGAAAAAGACAACTAAATGGTTTCTGCGGTTGTCAGCCGAGTCCCATTTCGCGTACTCAATGCAATGCTTACGTCATTTATTATTATCTCTGCAATACGTGTTTGTAAAACAAAAATGCTGTAATGCACATTTTTTATCTCATACGACAAACTTTGCACTCGATTTTTTAGTTGTTTGATAACATTCGTTTGTAACCAATGTCAATGACTTTCACAAGTTAAAAGAAAATTAATTATGTTTAAGCGGTTTAAGTACATATTACCGTTTTTGTTTGATAAAAACATTAATCGCTAATAATAGTTTAAACTTAGAAAGACGTTTAGAACTTAAAACCAATGGTTGTCCTCGGCCTTTACTTCAAACTCGATAAACAAGTAAACATAAAAATAAAGAAGTACACCGTAATTTTAAAGAATCTATGTACAATTTATCAGAATAGATTTGTGTTTGTAAAGAAACATGGAAAAATTTTTACTTGAAAACATTGTAAATTTTAATGAACTGGTTATCGATCATTTTGCTGATTCTAAAGATGGACGAATAATAGATCTTAAATATAAATAGCTTTAATGCAAAAACGTTTTTTATTTACTTTTAGTGATAATTGCGTTTTTTTGAATATTTCAAAATGACCCTCTGGTATGATTGACCACCAGCCGCCACTGCATAAACGTATTGTGTGCTGCATAACTGGTGTAACCAATTTTTTTACAAAATTAGAAAGAAATAGAACTATAAACGCTAAGCTTTGAAATTTGTATTTTTCTTCCAAACTAGTGCTATCTTCTAATAAACCAGTATTCACTACACAGCCAATTAAAATGCGTTGTATTTTGTAAATAGATGCGGAAGTAGTTTTTTTTGGTGCGTACTTTGGTATAGTGGTTATCGAATTCACTTTGTACACCTTCGTAGTTGACATCATCTACACGGACTGGAAAAGGTAAACCGGTTAAAGTAGTTCATTAGCATTAATTGCAACGGGTATTTTTTTTCTTTTTTGCATATTAATTTAAGGTTACCTTTCACATCCTACTCTAAGATAAAATTTTTACATAATTTCGGATTATTTATAATTGCATTATGATTATTTATTTATCTAATGTAACTCATCACTTGTACCGTTTGTTTACAATTGATATGTGCACTTATAAAGGTATAATTGATGAACATTTTGTAATTTGGAATTCTCTTTATTTTTTTAATAACTTTTAGAAATATTTTTGTTACAACGTACCTACTCTAATACGCGGTTGTGTTATTATTTTTCTACTCGCAAAGAAAGGTGGCGCAGGACACCGATTGCCTACTCTCCGTAACTCCGGTTACTACAATCTCAATCCAAGACCACCTCCGACACCGAGTCAGTCAAATCAGGTAAGTCAAAGATCTAAATCTTTTTTCAATTTTTACAATTAATGTGTTACAGATTAATAATCATATTTCAAAAAAATGATTTTTATGTTTCTTTGTCGCCAAAAGTAGTTAATAATTAAAAGCTTGTGTTATCGACAATATTGAAACGTTTGCGAAGTTATTGTCAACTTCCAAAAAGTTTACCAAAGGATGTAGAAAATTTTCGAGGTAGATAACAGAAATTTATGAAAACGGTTTAACGGAATCATAGGTAAGTTTTTCGATGTCGGAAGTATTAGAAGAAGAAGAAATAAATAATTAACGCGTGTGTTAGAGATAAATATAATGGAGTTCCAACGTACGTGCCTTTAATGTAAGCAAGTGTCAGTTTTAGATAAACAAAAGTTATTGACGGACATTATTTTTTTAATGATAATAACATATAAATTAGAGTAAATGTTTCTTTTAAATACCGTTAGGTTTAATTAGTTACGTGTAGCTATAAACTTGTAAATATTTGGTTATAAATAAATTAGTTTTAAAATTCGTTACAATATGTTAGTATTGAATTTAGTGTAAATAATTTGATATCGCTCCTTTAATAGAAAGAAGAACATACTAGAAAGATGAAAAAAAATTCTAGAAATATAGAAGAAAAACTGTTCAAACATTCTCAGAAAATGGAGAAAAATTCTAAAAGTTTAAAAGAAGAAATACGAGCGAGCATGGAAAATCAAATAAAAACTATTAAGGAACAAATACAAGTTAAAATACGCAAAGTTCTGGAAAACGGAAAACAATATATGAATGAAAAAGTAGAAGCCATAGAGGACCAATTATAAAACAGAATGAAACTGCTTGAAGAAAAAATAAACAGAATGAATTGTCACGGCAAAGGAAGCGTCACAAGCAAAGATTTACTTACGGATCATCGAGAAGAAACTACTCACAAGTTTAAGATTCTACTTCCAAATTTTGATGGAAAAAGTTCTTCGTCAACATACTACAAGTTAATCTCATTTAATGATGTTCCTGAAATTACCATTCAAATGGCATCGCCTATAGAGCAATTGCATAGCATAGCATCTCGATGGCAACATTAACGGACGTTCAGTTACTAGTTGACACGAGAGCAACGCAAACTATGTTATTGGAAAACGAGAAGACATTTACCAGTAACGGCGACGGGCGAAGAAATACCTACTCAAGGACAAGTATAAGTGTCCAATGGTTTAGGAAATGGAGTACTCGACCATCAAGTACTAGTAGCTTCATAACTTTGAACTCAAGTGAGGGGATAAGGACGGGTAACGTGTCATCCAGTATATCAAATCTTAGACTTAAATGCTATATGTGTAATCGACAAAATCTATAAATTTATTTAATTTAAATCAATATTTATAATTAATGCTGTATTGTAAAAAAGTTTATTGAGAGCGGTTTAAAATTTAATTGAAGTGTGTTAAAAAAATAATAGTATTAAAATAACAGTAACCTAATCTCATTTGCATTGTTACGAACGTAAGGTAAGTATTTATTTAATTAAGTTAGAAAATCTAGAGCCAAACATTTATTGGTATTTAGAATCAGCATGCCTAAAATGATATGCAGTGCTATATGTACCAGTAATTTCTATAAGGCAAAGAATAGTAGAGAAAAAAAATTAGTTTTTTAATTTCCCATCTGATAAGTTAATTAGAAAACAACAAGATAAGTTTGATCCAAAACATAAAAGGATTTGTGGAAAATATTTTCTTTTAGATGATTATAAAGATCCTTTACAAGCACGGCTTTTACACCAACAACCTAAGAAGTTAAAAAAGAACGGTACTTTAGACTACAAATTTTACATTAGTTAATAATTTACACATTATTAATTTTAGCTGTACCCTCAATTAATTTATTACCAGAAACGCATATAAGGAATCCAGTCGTTGTAGTATCTACTTCATCAACATCTACAAGAATGGAACGTGCTTCTCAAAAAATAACCAAAGAAACATCTTAGATTCAGCTCAATCCACCACAAATATTGATAAGTATTTTTTATGTTTATTTGAGTTAAATTTAATTATCATACTTTCTATTATTTGAAGCAGAAAATGTATCACAAAACCTATTGGAAGACATACCATCGACATCATATGAAGATCCTTTTAACAATTTAAAGTATTTGGCTGTTCTCAGTAAAAATGAAATTCAGCAAAAAAAAACACAACCAAGATCAAACTCATTTTATTGCTCTAAATAATAAAATTATTGAATTACAGCAGCTTCTAAATCACAAAGAAAGGAATGACAAAAACTAGAGTATTTGTTCAAAGTTTTTACTCCAAACCAACTCGACATACTTTAAAAAAAAGTTGAAGTAGATAGATTTTAGATAAAATTTCAAAAGCAGCTCATATAAAATTGAGGGACGTGTTATTAAAAGAGTTATATCAGTTATGGGCGTGTTTGGAAAAAATACAAACAATAAGGGTCGTGTAGCGATAATTTCATTTGATGAAATGAAGGTTTCGTCTACATAGGAGTACGACAAAATTGAGGATGAAGTTATAGGAGAACACAAATATATGCAGGTCTTTATATGGCTAGAGGTTTATTTGAGAAATGCAAACAGCCTATATATGTGGGATTTGATAGAAAAATTACAAAAACAATATTGTTTGAAATTATTTCTGAACTCCACAAAATTAATTGTTGGTTGTGTGTCTGATTGTGGTGGTGGCAATATGGGGTTATGGAAAGAACTAGAAATTCAAATCGATAAGACATATTTTCATCATCCAATGTCTATAGAAAAAATCATTTTTTTTGCGGATGTAGTTTATCTCATAAAATTAACAAGAAATTGGTTACTTGATACCGGTTTTTGTTTAAAGATGGGACTGTGATTACTTCGGAACCTGTCAAAGTAATTGAATCACTAAATACCGAAGTAAGTTCTTGTTATAAACTTACTTCACTACATGTGACGGGCGAGAGAACACAGAAACAAAATGTTCGGTTAGCTGCACAGCTTTTGTCCGACACAACTGCCAGGACATTAAGAAGATACTTTCCTAGATCTGACAAAGAAGAAGCAAGAAACTTAGCAGATTTTATTGAGTTAATGCATAGATGGTTTCAATTATTTAATACTGTAGCTAAACTTCTAACTAGTAAACTATATGACCAAGATTTGGAAATTCAAAATGAACTTCTAGTAATGGTAGAAAAAACATTTAAACTCATGCAATGTCGAACAAAAAATACACTGCAAATTTTTTAGAAAGGTGTAATTATCACAAGTTTAATAAAAGATGACTTGAGGACTTAAAAAAATATGATATATCATATATCTTAACTGATCGGCTGAACCAAGACTGTTTAGAAAACTTATTTTCCCAAGTAAGTACACAATCGATGCTATGATACAATGAAACCTTCCAGTTTCTTGTTCTGGGACAGAACAGTCTTAAAAAAGAAGCAGTGAAACGTTAGTAAAGTGATTGTCAACTTTGAAAACGTTTACTGAAGGATGTAAAATAATTCTCGAGATAGATAACAGTAATATATAAAAACGGTTTAAAAAAATCATTGGTCGGTTTTTCGAAATCGGAAGTATTAAGAAGTAATTAACGCGTGTGTTAAAGTTTAAGCGTAAGCGCCTTTAATGTGTTTTTTAAATTTGCATGCTGGTGACCGAGAGATTATTTTTCGTGGCAACGACTATATCCAACCATATCTTCTATACCTAATTACTTTTTAACAAAGTATTTTCTTTTTAATTTTATCAAAATCTAAAATTGAGTGATATGTTTTTTAAAATACTAAATTATAAGAACGTTTTGTCTAATAAATGTTAAAATATTTAAATAGTTTGCCTAAAACATTTTATGAAAAAATATATTGTCACTTGTTTTTTACGTATCTACATAAAAAAATTGCGTTTTTAAAATAAACAGTTTCCCCATACTTTTTTATGTTTATTTATCTTTAATGTTTACGTTTTCAATTACGTTTAATACAATCATATTTGTTTTGTCATCTAAAAATGTGTTTGTAACGCGTTTAAAATGTATGTATCTCAGTTTATTTTTCAGCTAAACGAAACCTTTTTTAGTAGAACATATTTAAAAGAAATATTAATCAATAACAATGATAAAAAGTGACAGATTGAAATTTTATTCATTAAGTTTAAATGTAAGTCGATACGCAATTTAACAATTTGTATCATATTCTCAGAAATTAATCTTGGTGTTTGTAGTAGCAATGTTTACAGAACAATAATAATACGCCGTGTTAATTTTCATTAAGGGTTCTAAAGGATGTTGTAACACAATTACTATATAATTTATAGAATGCTGTGCCACTGGTTTAAAGAGGCAAGGTCTTATCAATTGCATTACTACGTAAAGAAACATCTCGGCCTAAGTATACACTTAGTTTAATACAGGTTCTTTGCGACTGATCTAATAACTTATTCTTAAAATACTACTTTTGAACTAAAATTTTTAAACGTATAAATTATTTAAAAATAAATAGTATATATTTATTTAGTCATTTCAGTATAGTAATATCCAAATTATCAACTTATAAGAAGCTGGGAAGTTGTTTTTTACCATTCCGTTACCGTTTGATTTTACAGTCAGTTTTTGTGAAATTAACAAATAACTTTAAAACAAATTAAAAAACAGTATAGGGAATTAAAAAATAAATAATACTAGTAATTAAAAAATCAAAAAAGAAATGATTGTGAATAAAATAGTTTACAAATTGTGGTTGAAATTAAATTACTGCCTCGAGCATTAACTAACTAACCTCGACGTTTTATGTCTCAGTAACCCACACAACAGAAACACGTTCATTGAATATTCACTAAATTTTTAAGAAAAAGTATTGAATGTTTATGAACATACAACAAATTTCTACAAATAATGTTGTATGAATATTCTGTGAAAATTAAATGCTCCACTAGCGCATATTCAGTAAATATTCCAAATACATATTCTGTGAAAATACAAATGACATTCATTAATTATGTACACAATATTCAAATTTTTAATAAATATACTTAAAGTATTTAATAAATATTGTACATATTTTTGTAAGATGATGTATTCATGCCTGTTAATTATACATTATATATATATATATTTTGTTCTTGCAGTTTCTTAAACTTAATTCGATGCTTTATAACGAGCAACTCCTAATTTTAATAAGAAAGTTAATTATTTAAGAATACAAATGTGTTACAACACTTTTGAATTATCTCAAATGTGTAAGACTTTGAAATCCGTTTTTCGTTTTACACTTTATTCTCATGACTGTGAAGTTAATCCATTTTATTTTTGAAGATTCTGCACATATTTTTTATTATTTCCTTTGTTGATTTGCCTTCAATTTGAGGAAATTTCTTTCCCTAATAATAACTATTAGTATTACTTCAAAGTATTTTTATTTTAAATGTATCTTACCAAACTTCATAATTATATCACAAACTGAGTACATATATGTCTTCCACATTTAATTAGATATCGAGTACTTTTTTATTTGAATTTTACTCACCGTAAATACAACATATCCTAGTATTTATATTTGTTAATTATACACTTGATTGATATGTATTTCAAATTATAGTTATTCGTTAATGTTAATAGACATTTTTTCTTGTAGTTTCCTAAACTTAATTAGAACTAAATAATTTTTAACATAGAACACTATGTCTAATTCGATTGCTTTTTTTCTAAATGTTGATAACAAAGTCAATTATTTAAAAATATAAATCTGTTACAATACTTACGAAATACTAATTTTCTCAAATGTAAGATTTTGGAATCTATTTTTTGTTTTACACTTTATTCTTATGACTACAAAAACAAGCCATTTTATTTTTACATTTTGCACATATTTTTTATCATCTCCTTTCTTGATTTGCCTCTAATTTGAGATAATTTCTTTCCCTAATAATTATTAGTATTACTTCAAAGTATTTTTTATATTAAATGTATCTTACCATAAAGTTAATGTTCTTATTACATATCATGTATATATCTCTTCTACATTAAAATCAGTTTACGTGTTGACTACTCATATGACACAAATCATAAATATAACCTCGAAGCTAAAACTTACTAATCAGATATTGAATATTTTTTTATTTTAACTTTACTCACCGTTAATACACCATATCCTAGTAATTATGCTTGTTAATTATACACTTGATTGATGCGTATATCAAATTATATTTACTCGTTAATATTTATAGACATTTTTTCTTGTAGTTTCTTAAACTTAATTAGAACTAAACAATTTTTAACATAGAACACTATGTCTAATTCGATTGCTTCTTTAGATTTTGCTTTATAACAAACAATTCCTAAATGTTAATAAGAAAGTTAATTATTTAAAAATATAAATCTGTTACAATAACGAAATACTAATTTTATCAAATGTAAGACTTTAAAATGGGTTTTTTGTTATATACCTTCTCGTGACTACAAGAATAAGTCATTTTAAGGATTCTGTACATATTTTTTATTGTTTCCTTTATTGATTTGTTTCTGGTTTGAGATAATTTTCTAGTTATAGAAATTATTATTGCTTCAAAGTATTTTTATGTTAAATGTATTTTACCATAACATTCATATCATTCTCATAAACTAGGTAGTATGTCACAGTTTACGTGTTTGTTTGCTGGTCAAATTGTAAACATAACTTCCAAGCTAAAACTTACTAATAAAATATTTAGTATTTTTTCATTTTAGTTTTACTTACCGCTAATGCTTTAAATAATGACCCAATTGCAATCCACATAATCTAGGTTTACCTTGATAAAAAAAATTATTAAAAAAGTCGATCGGTAGCCATTGTACAACTTCACATTTTAATAACAAACAATATGACAAAATTTACCGGAAAATATAAATAGGAGTAAGTGTATAAAATTGCATTACAGACTACTGTTTATAAAAATTCACATAATTATGTTGATGTATAAACTAGTATATACAATTTTTACTAGTTTCAGTGTTACAATTATGATTTTCATTTAAAAAAAAACTACTAAAAGTTATATAAATACAGATAACAATTTAGACAAATATTTACAACTAATTTTCTAAACTAATACATTAATCAAATATCTTTAGTTTAGACGTGTTAATATAAAAAAAAGTTAAAAAGAACAAAAACTTTTGGTACATGCTTGTATAATATATGTATATTCGATATTATTAACACATTTTGTAAATAAATATGCATTAACTAAATATACTATGAATATTCATTGTTCTGTGGGACACTGCTGTTGTTTTCTGAAGTAATGAAAACTTTTCTATCATGCTTTTAATATGCTATTCTTAATATTTTATTGTTTGTATTTGTTATGTATGTACATATAATGTGTATATCACTGCATATTGCATAGTTAGTATAATAATAATAATTGCTAGACAAAAATTACATTTGAGATAAATAAAAATATTATTAATTAAATAAATTAATGCATTATTAAGTACATTTAATAACATTTAAAAACCAAGTGCGTGGGCTGTTGCTCTATCTTGTTAAACCCATTTTGTTTTAACTCATCGTCTTTTATAATAAATAAATTGATAAATAGCTGTAAAATATTGTTGCAAGAGTCTTTTCCATTTATGCTGCTTTTTTCTAGAAAAAAATCCGATGTTGACTTGTTGAGAAAATGATAATCAAAGTTTTCGATATATTTGCTAAACAATAATTTAAAGTATAAACCGTTTTAGGCTTGAAAACAATGTATTTTTTTAGAAAATACAATTCTCATAGAAGATAAATATATTTACAAAAACTTAATTTTTAAAATTATATATAAATATTTTAATATTTTGTGTATGTAACATTTGAACAAGTAAAACCATATAAATACTATGCATAAAAACCGTGAAGGTAAATAAACAAAACGTAATATTTACTTAATATATAAAAACCTACAAACAAAAGGATTTCAAAATAATTTAAAGTTTAATACATTTTGTAATTCTTGTAAAATAATAATAAAAAAGTGTTACAAAATTTAATATTAAAACACTCGCGAAGTTTTTGTAAATTTCGAGTTACTTCAGTAATGCGAAGTCGGCAGTGTACTATACAAATTAGTGTAAGTATTTTTATTAAATATCCTTAGATTTAATTAGTTCGGTAAGTTATAAACGTGTAAATATTTTTAGTATAAACAAATTAATTTTTAAAATTTGTTAAATTTTTTATTCTATACTTATTAATTATGTTTAAATTGTATTTTGTCGTTTATACACTTCCAGTAAGATTTAAAGCATAACTTTCGCTTAAAATCTTTTAGCTAGCACAGATTCTTTTGGTTTAATTTTTTTATGCAAGATATGTATTTCGTTAAAATCGGTCTCTTTGCAGAATTTTTTGTACAGCAAATGTTTAATTTGTTGGCCAGATTCTATTAAAACAACATTTTTTAGTAGAATATGGTTTTTATTAAGTTTTTGTAACCAGTAATTAGTTGTTAAATTTGGCCAATTTTGTGGTATTATTTTGTACTACGTTTAAAAAAAAATTAAAATTGTATTTTTTTGCTTTGTTTTTATTTTTCGACCAAGTTAATACATAAATGTATGAGCAGATTCAAAATATTTTATTGTTATTGTTTCTGCAGCAATTTTGTCACAACTTATAATGTATACTAAATATACTAATCTTTTTAATGTCAGTTTACATTACAATGTGACTTTTATTCTTCGCATATGTTCTAAAAAACACATTATAAGCACTGATAACGTCTCCTTTTTTTTGAACAGAAATTGCTTCATGACAAAGAACTGTTACAGAATTATACTGTTTTAAAAGAGATTCTAGTAATACCGTTAAAAACAATGATTTGAGGAGCAAATACGACTTGTTTATATATGTCAATTATTAGTAGGATTGAAAAAAGGTTCGCTTCCTGGTAATAAGTTTACTTTAAGTTTTGATCAAATTAATATTCCTTTTTTTAGAAAGAAAAACGGAAACAACGAGTTCAGCTTATTTCCGACGTTTCAAGCTAATGAACCAGAACTTTATCAGGTCGCTCTTTTATTTAGTAAAAACAGACAAAATGTATAAGCAAATTAAATTATTAGAAACATCAATTGACAGCTTTTTTAATCATTCCAAAAATAACTTTTTCTAGAACAACATGTAACTGTGAATATGTTTAACAGCGAACTCAAACATAAACATGTTTTGTTCAGTGATCACACTTTAAATAAAACTCTGCATAAAATTGGTTTTCAATTCAAGAAAGACAATAAGCGTAGATTCTTAATAGAGAAATCATCTAAAGTCCTTATGAGGATTAAATTTCTAAAACGCCCAATAAAAAATCTAAACAAGTGGTTTTTATGCACGAAACTTTGATATTTGATAAAGAAAGTATGAGTAGATCGTGGCAAGATAATAATTAAAAAAGTGTACGTAACTTGAAGGGTATGATGGAAAACGATTTATTGTCGTACATGCTGGTACAAAATCTGGATTTATAAAGAATGCTTCGTTGTTGTTTTCATCTAAATCTCAGCATGAAGATTATCATGTAGGTATAAATGGTCAAACGTTTAAAAAATGGATTGTGTAACAATTACTTAATAATTTGAAAGCAACATTAATTATAGTGTTAGATAATGCAACATATCATTCCATGTTACTAGAAAAAATGCTTTTGTCAAGTTGGAACAAATCTGATTTAATTTCTTGGCTAAACAAAAATAATATTTTGTATGATGCTAACATGTTCAAAAGTGAATTACTTGCCATAGCTAAACAGCACAGAAAAGAAAAGAAATATGAAGTGGACGAACTGTTACAACACGTGCATGAAGTGCTACGATTACCACTCTATCATTGTAAGTTTAATGCAACCGAATTGATATAGGCCCATGCAAAGTCATATTACAATAAACACATTTTTAGAAACCGGTATGAACACAAAAAAGTAATTTTAATGTGAAACGAAGCACCCAACAGTGTACTTCTGAAGTATGAGAAAAGTTCGTGATTCATTCAGAAAACTAATATAAGAGTGGTACAACCGAAAAAATATATTAGACATACAGTGAAACCTTTAAGATTAAAAATCTTACTGTATATTGCGATAATGACAACCTGTAAACGATACTTTTGTATATTTACGAAAGCAAAACATATCAATTATGTATACTCTGCAGAGTCAATTTATTTTTTTGTACATCTGACTTACTACTACACGCTACTACTACAGTAGTAACCTTTGTTGGAATGCAGACGAAAACAATCTAAACAAATTAACGAAAACATGTCATACAGACTATGCAGCAAATATTCGTTCCGAATGTGGCTTTTGGAACATGTAAATTATACTAGTCGTAGTAAATGAGTATCATTTTGCCTCCGTATAATTTAACATTATGACACTTTTTAGAAAAAAGCAGTGTTTCTAATATCGAAATAGAACTTTTCCAAACACACGTAGAAAATTGATAAAACAGTCGTAATTGTAACCAAATGTATAAAAATTGTATGCATGAAAATAAATGATTTTTGTAAACTTTTCAACCTTGCTTTTATTTTTACTTATTTTCCAAAACGTAAAATTTCCAATAAATGCGTATAAAAAGAACAAGTTTGTTTATGACAAACCAGGTTTTACTAAACCAACTGCAATAACTAAAGTAATTTGTAATACTACATTAGGTTGCAAGTTGCAAAGTTAAATATCGCGAGAACTCCAGTTTGAGTGTCATGTAAACGCATCGAGTTTTATCAGAGAAAGAAGTTTTGTCATATTAATAGGTATGCAAAGCTTTATCTTTTTTTCTTTATTACCGCATCTAATTTTATTAATTTCCGACTATAGCGACATCTCATCAACAAATCTAATCAACTTAAACCTGACAACTCCCATTTAACAGTACGTAAAATAGTGTGATTATTTTCTGCATATCTCAAAGTTCCAAACGCTTTTATTCAGAAAAAAATTTATTTAAAGACATTTTGAACGTCGGTTTTTAATCTAATTAAAACAAATTATTGTACATAAGTTTCAGTCTAGTATTTTTTGTTTTTTTTGCCAAGTATAAATTTTTTTAAGTTTGCTATTCTCTCCATATGAGTCTGTTCTTTTGCAATTTCATCAGTTACATACTTTGGCATGATGGCAGCCTCTCTAACAAGAAGCAGAAGTTCAGCTTTTACCATATCTGGTAGGTAAACAATTGACTTGCTTTCCAATCAAGCTTGTATGTCTGCTTTTTTCGTTCCTGAATTTGGAATCTTTTCTGTTTTCTTGCTATAATGAGAAGCATTATCCATCACAATCACAGAAGCTTCAGCCAAACGGCTTAAAATATGTGAAAACCCGTTTTCGAAAACTTATCTAGTCATTTTTTCATGATAATATCCAGTTTTCTTTAATTTACAGCATAGCAAACCATTCTCAACAAAACCGTCTTCGGATCCTATGTAGAGGTCTTTTAACCCTGTCGTTAATCCTTCGATGAAAGCATGTCTCGGAGTGACGATTGTTGTGTCTTTCCATACTTTGCTATCTAAAAAATACAATTTCTTGACCTCTTTCCTGTAATTTCGGATTTCTCGCAGAAAACGTCGTCTCTAGGCATTGATCAGGTTTTTTTCTTTAAGAGTACTATTGCGTGATCTTTTTGAGAACCTATAATGCAAAACCACAATCACATTAAAAGATGTATAAATAAACAATTTGTTTACTTGCCGAAATCCAATTTCTTTAATTAGCCAACTCATCGTAGTCTTTTTCAATTGAGGTCGATTTTCGTTTTCTTGCAATACCGATAACATTTTATTCAGAGTTGGCGGTTCATTTCTTTCAAAAAAACTTTATTAAACGTTGAATAGCATTTTTAGCTGCATCATCGATGTTGTCGTGATCGTGGTCTGTGATACACTTTTGGTGCTTAAAGGTCATGTGTTTCTTGACATTCACAAATAGTATTAAAAACAATCAAGACACGCACACCTAAAATTGTTATAATATTAATATCTTAATTTAAATTACCTGCGACTTTTGCAGTAAACTCGATACTTTGGGTCTTAGCTCTATCAGGGTGTTCCTCAGTACCAGTTTTAAAGATATTTACAATGCGTTCCTTGTCATCAATCTAAAAATGCAAGGCTGTTTGTTTTTTCGGTGGCGACAGAGCCAAAGCTTGATCCATAATTAAATAAATGAATAACTTAAAATAGAAAATGTAACTTTATTATTAATCTTTTATGAATCATTTCAGTACGCACCTGAATAAACACAAATGTCTTCCAAAGTATTGAAAAATACTATTTTGTCAAATGAATGGAAATAACAAAAATTTAAAACTGCAAATAAATTAACCAAAATATCGAACGTTAAACTCAGGTCAAACTGAAGTATGTCATTAAATACTGGTGTTTGTCGTGATACTGACTTGAAAACTTTAACCAATAAAAATTTCTTTTAATTTTTTGTCTGGTAATTTTTTTATATATAACAAACGCTTTTATTGCTGCAAGATTGAATATATTAAAAGAAACATTAACTGGCTATCGTTTTGATCGCGACTTGACAGAATATTTCCTAGCCATCTGATCAACGATGTCATTTCTTTGTTTTGTGTCGTTATAAAACAGCACAGTGCCTGGCTTTTTCTTTCTTCCTTGTCAAAACCGACATGTGTAGACTACTAAAAATAATAACATTTTTATTTGTTTTTTCTTGGTACACTGTAAGTGTGCGACTATTACCATTTGATTTGAGAACGGTGGTTTTATACAAGCTGCCCTTGTTATTTTTTATAATGGTCGAAATTTCTTTCTTGCGTTTGTTCATGGTCCCAACAAATATGTTCAGTTTTGCTAGAGTTTAACTAAATTTCAAGCTTTTAAAAAATTATCTGTAACATTTTTTTTTTAACATAGGGTTTCAGCAGTTTCAGCACAACATACTCGGAAATTGGATGATCATTAGGTTTTGTATGATCTTTTCCTAAATATGGTAAACCATTCAAAACGTGTTTTGTGTTAGTGTCCACTGCTAACCAAAATTTTATCCCTAGTTTTTTTGTCATGAATTAAAAAAATCAACACCTTTCTTTGGTTGAAAACAATTGTTTATCAATCGTAATATTTCTACCAAAAATATAACACAGCTTACAGTTATCAACAAACTTGTTTCATATTTGGGTGGCCAAAGCAAATTTATCAACATTTGATCATTGACTTTGTGTTGATTTAATATCAAATCTCAAATATTTCATTATGACTCTAAACCGATCTCTAGACATTGTTTATTTGAAAAACGGTGGTCCCCAAATATTGTCATACAACATATTGACTTCTAAGCTACTAGCCCAGTATACATCTCGTGCCTATAAAATAGCAATAAAAGCATTAAATTCTTCGGAAGATAATGTCTAGTCAGGGTTTTGTAGTTGTCTCCTCGCTTCAGTTTCTGTGCATTATATTATCAGGGTAGTCATAAAATGATCAACAAGCAATCTCTAAAACGAACGTATATATTCAGCTCATAAAACTAATTTTTTTTAAACCCTACGTACGACGAATAGCCTAAAAATATCTGTATCATCATAATCTCATGATCATTAACACCGTAAGTCATTATCGATAATTGCACTTTGTTGGTGTTGCTAATAAAATAAATTGTATTTCTTTTAAGAATCACAGGCTTAAATAAGTTTAAATTTTTGGTCATAATGACCGGTAATAGCGGTTCTAGGAATGAAAATTGATATAGTCTAAAGAAAGGTATAATTACATGAAACTGTTTAATTTATATGTTAATACATTAATTTTAGAGTAATTCATAAAATTCTGACATGGTTACAATAAAAATACTCAAAATATAAACAATTAAAAATTGAAATCAGTCAAAATGACCGACACCGCGGTTCTAGTGTTAAAATAGCAGTCTCAGAAACATTTTACAACTTTATCAATAAATTAAAAATAAAAAAAAATCAAGAACCTCAAATGATATTTATTTTAATTTAAATTTAATTTATTCAGCAATATCTGTTACAAACGCTAAAGAATCAATCGCGATTAAGGATTACACGCAGTTATATATTTTATTGGTTTTAAGAGAATCGTTTTTATTTAGTTCTTCATTATCTTTAAAAACGTAAATTCGACAATAAATTTATATATATTTCCAAATAATAGAGCTTTTGTTAATTTTTTGTTTACCAGCAAAATACATTAGAGTTTTGTTCTTCTTATAAATTCATTAGTTTTTCTTGTAATTGATGTCTGAGTTAATTTTGGCCTGTTCTTAAAAAACATGTTTATTGGTTAGAAAGAAGTAAATTCATAGAGCGTGTATCTGAATAATTTAGAATGTGAAATAATAACAGCAATACAACCAAAAAATGTCAAAATAAAAATTCAAATAAAACATTTAAAAAAACCTAAATTTTCAGCCAAATAAATCAAAAATTACGGACTTGCTGCATTAAATTACATTAAATTGTCACCGTGATTAAAATGAAAGCAAAAACGAAACTATGATGTTTAATTTAGTTCTAAAGAACTAAACATTTTATTTCAACACGAAATAATGTTATCACATAAGACGTAGTTAAATTAAGTTGTTATTTCTAAGAACTACATATTATTTCCAAGTACACTAAAATACAAAGTAAGTCGAAGATAACGTATTTATAGATGTTTAAATGAGGTAATGTTACGTAGGTCAGACAAAATACGTACTCGAATAAATATATACAGTGCAAAAATATGGCAAAATATGCAAAACTGATTTTAAATATTGGTACATAGTTAATTATAAATTGAACAGCATCATTCCGCAGACTTATTTTTCGCAACTTATAATATTATTGTAAAACGTTAATGTTTTTATTTAGATGATCACGTCTCTTAATTGCGTCAGCCATTTGAAAGTCTTAATACAAAACTGTTTCAATCAACTAAGCTAAGTTAGTGAGTGAGTTGATAATTGATAATCAAACTTCAAACCATATAAATTTACAGAGAAAAAAAGGCCCGCTATCACTTGAACAAATAAACAAAAAATTTTCTTTTTAATTAAATTCACACGCACCGAATAAACTATGATTAAAAAATTCATACAAAATTAGTTATTGTTTATGTATAGAAGCAAAACTGAGAATAAAATTGATAACATAAACTAAAATTGTGATTACTATAAACGATGTTTTATCTATCCGGTTCGTTCCTTAATAGATTGATAACATTACCAGATTGATAACATTATCCATGCTTCAAATAAACGGCGTGCACTGTATTATCGATTATCCTGTATAGTTAAAAATAATTTTAAAACGTAAAATTTTATAACATTTAGTATAAGAGAGATATTTTACTTTGACACATCATTGACCCACCTTGTATATATTATAATTTTTTTAAAATTCATGTTTATTTTTAATTTGTACTAGTTCATTTAACAGCTGTTGTGATTAATTATTTAAATATAATTTGGTAACAAATGTTAAAACTGTTACGCGTAGCAAACTTAAAGAGAAACCTGAAGTGTTCAAGATTTCATGAAAGTTAGGTACATAAAGAATGTGATTTTATAGAGGTAGATTTATCTCCATTTATTATGCTTAATTTGGGGCATACCCCAATCATGTCTGTAAACTTTGAAAGGCCTTTTTCATTATGTTAACACATTTCACAATTTATATTAAGTACCTTTGAAAAATGCTACTTCTTCAAAACGTTTTAGTTTTTGCTAAGTGTGTACACTATTACGTATAACTAATTGCATTTTTTAACGTGTACGTGTTTGGTTAGTACAATAACAGCTTTTGTATATAATTCATTTTAGTTATAGATTGCGTATAGAATTGTTTATTTATAACATATTTAGATGCTTGTTACTGTTTAGAATGCGGTAATTAATTAATAGAAATAATAATATAATATAATATTGTGTTTAAAAATATAGCTGAAAATATAGAAAACAACCAAACAAACTTAAAATACATAAAAAATAAAATCATTTTAATACATTTTATGTGTACCATAAAATTAGTATGATTAAAGTTTTCATTACAGCTTAAGTAATTTAGTTCTAATTATATTACTTATGTTAAAAGATGAATGAATCAAAACAAAAGTAAGAAAAATATAGCCAATTCTTATTTGTAGAAACTTGTAATACAATAAGTTTGTTAAAATAGGTTGACAATGTGTGTATAACGTTTCTACTTTAGTTAGAATTGTTTATAAAAACGTTGTCTTAAATTGGGCAATCTTCAGTAAACTTTCGGTATTATTTAAATTACAATTTGTTTGTTTTTGCTGGTTTTTGAATTAATCGTTTTATGAATCAAGATAAGGCAACGCAATCTTACTTAGCATAATTACAATTTTTTCAATTATCTGTATTTGGAAAATTAAGTAGTTTGTAATCTTGCTATTCTTTGTGTGTATTGTCTAACTTGAAACAAGCCGATAACGATGGATATTTTATTGTTAATTAGAATTTGATTGCATCAATATGATTTAGTGAAATTTAGAATGCAAATCTGTTTTAGTAAATTTTACCTTACACTTAAATGAGTTTATTCCATATTAAAACTACGCGTCTTTTGAGTCATTTTTTGCTTTTAAAAAATTTGGTGTTTTTTTTTTGTTTGGCGCACACGTCGTTAAAACAGTAGTCATAAAAAAATAGAAAGCACCGTATGTTAAAATATGTTGATTTAATAGGATAGTTTACAAATGTAATTCTTAATTAAAATTAAATTTCTTTCTGTGTTGAAAAGATTGATATTTAAACTAGTAGCCAGGCGTGCGCTAATATTGTGAACCACCTAGGTGTACCAGAGAAACGCTCCTCTAGATACCGTTTTTATTCTTTAGTTGCCGATCAGATTAATTATCCCTTTATACAGTAGGAAACAAAAAAAAAGATTCCAGTTAATCTTCCATTTTATAAATCTATGTTTTTTGAAAACAACATAAACATAGTTATAAAACATTTTAAAAACGAAAGTAGAAAGGGCCGGACATCCCCTCCACTTTTGACGTCACACGACCTCGTCGCAGACGTACGTGAAGGGTTTTTTTTGTGAAAGTATTTTTCTGGTTTTTTTTGTGAAAGTGTTTTTCTCTCTCTCACAATGAATTTTTTTCTCTCTCACACATTTTTTTCTCTCTCACACATTTTTTTCTCTCACACATTTTTTTCTCTCTCTCACATTCTTTCTCTCTCATACATTTTTTCTCTCTCACACATTTTTTTTCTCTCTCACACATTTTTTTCTCTCTCACACATTTTTTTTCTCTCTCACATTGTTACATCATCGCATAATTGGTAATTTTGATTGCGTCGTGCGTCATCGCGTAACTGGTAATTTTTTATGCGTCATGAAGTCCCATGATTCGAGCGAGAAGTATTTTTATTTAAAAAAAGCTGTGGGTGTACCTGGATTTGAACCCGGGCTTCTTGATTACAAAGCGGCGCCCGTAACCACTACACCAATTCGACTGTCAGGTTTAAACCGATGTAAATAAGATAGTTAAATAAAATACAAGTTTTTTCTAAAAAATTAGTACTAAAATGGCGGAATAACTTTTAGAGAAATTTAAACTACTAGATTACTTATATAGTTGCCGAAAAGCAAAATAGTTTTTTTCTAAAAAATTAGTACTAAAATGGCGGAATAACTTTTAGAGAAATTTAAACTACTAGATTTCTTATATAGTTGCCGAAAAGCAAAATAATTGAATCATTAACCTGTAAAGAATTTTTTTTTATAAACAGCGACTTGCACTAGTGCTTCACGAACGTATTGGATTTAAACATTCAATTTATTGTTGTATACGAGAAAATTACAATTAAAAAATTTTATTGTGCAATAATTCTATAATAGTTTTAGATTAAGAATTAATTAAATTGTAAACTAAAAATAACAAAATTAAGTTGTGCGATAATTTTTTCAAAACTCAAGTTTTAGAAATTAGAGATTAATACTAATTCTAATATCAATTAAAATTTAAAATAAAATATAACGATTAATAATTTAAAGAAAATAATTTTTAGCTAAGTCAAAATAAAGTTTAAGACAATTTTAAACGAGTAAAGCAAAAAGAAATTAAAAACTAGCGGTGAAAATACTTTTCAAGATGGCTGAATAATTTTAAAAATGGTGACAAAATAGTTTTAAAATAACGAAATCATTTTTCACAGTTGGTACAAAAATTAGTTTTAAAACGGCGTAACAACAGTTGGTAGTAAAAATGTTTTTAAAATGGCGGCTTAATTTTAAAATTATAGATTTGTTACTCATATACAAAATCCTATAAGTTACAATGTTCTAAATTTAAAATCAAGTATCTAATGTGTAGAGTAATGATTTAAAACAATAATTTGAAATCAAAATTAAACTTAAAAAATAAAAATCGAAGGAGTAAAACAATGTTTTATTTAACAAAAGTAAAATAATATAAACAATTTAAAAAAAAATTATAAAGATAGACTTACCCTGCGGCAAAAAAAAATTACACAAGCAGTTTTTTAAACATGGCAATTTAATTTACTATTATTTGAACGCACATGCTAACACACTTTCGTTTCAAGCCGAACTGATTGTAATCAAAAATTATTCAATTACTTGAAAATTTGAAAGTTTTCATTAAGAAATGACTCACAGTTTTTGTTTTCACGTTATGTACAAGGTTTTTCCGATTAAACATAGTTTTCAAATAACAAAAATTAAAAAACCGTAAAGCTAAATTTATGTATACGAAAGAAGAATCTGTATATAAAACAATAATTAAAACAAAACACCCCACAACAAAAACATATAGGAATTGCAAGTTATTATTAAAGAATTTACTCGTGCACATTTTAACAGGAATGATTCACAAATTAACCTAAGCTCAATTAGCAATATTTAATCTTTGCGACGAAACAAGAAATGTGATTTCTGACGACCTACGTATAAACAAGTAATGGAAATTGCTGCAGATCAAATATTATTTTGTAAAACCGAACCGAATTGTAATTCTATTTGTTTAGGTTTAAAAGAAAATAGTACTGAAACTAAATTGTAAATTTTACCTATTACAAATAGTTGTTTGCTTATGACAATTTTTTTTTATCAATTACAAGTAACACAAACTAGCTAATTATTGAAAGATTACAGCAATTAATCACCGATGCGCAATACTTTTTAAATGAATTATTCCTAGAAAAGCAAAAGCAACTACATTAAACAATCAAAATGCACGTTAACTAACTTTGGTAATATAAAAAACAATTTTTAAATTTTAAAGACGTGTAGTTAAAAGTAAGAATTTTCAACATTTTTGTGAAAACAGTACAACCAACGAAAGTGCATTAATGATTAATGATTAGTATTCAACGTTATAATAATTAATTCCGTTGACGCATTCCTCAATGCAGATATTTTATAAAATAAAACTTGAGTATTTATATTTAAAAAAACGCACACATACAGAATCTTAGAACGCAAAATAAATATACTGTAAAAATATTAACGAATCAAATATCGATATTAAATAAAATATTTTGGAATAAATATGGTTAAACTAAAACTTTCTTATAATTAGGAAAAATCGATTAGAACAAGTTACGTCAAATTCCATTTCACCAATACTTGTATAAAAGCAAGTCTGTTATATTAAAATGTTTAGTATTTGTTACAATTGTGAACAAAAACGTTTCTGCTTACGATGTCTGCTTCAACAATTTTAAATTTGTTCGGGTGTGGAGTGTTTCGAGAAGACGAGTTAGTGCGGGTGTATGAAGACATCTGTGAAAGGATGGTGCTTCATGGAGAAATAATCGACCAAGATGACGAGGCTATACTTATGCGTCTTATTGAAAAAGTCACCGCCATAAAAGTAAGTTTTTTAATTTATGTAATCTGGTAGTATTAAATTTTTAATTGTAGAGTAACGTGGTGACATCATCTACGACGTGCCAACCAAATGTAAGTTATTTTGAACTCTTAGTAAATATTTTATTTATTTGTTTCATTATAGAATCTTGACGAGTTTACGCCTGAGATTCTGCCATCGACATCGCGCGACGCCGATTATTATGTAAGTCGTTTTATCAATATTATTTACTATTTCACGTAGAATTAATTTTAGGAACACGTCGGAATGGGCAACCCTAGTAGTTTTCAGCATTTCACCTTTATTAGCCAAGGAGAAAAAAAGGTTAAAAAGTTTAACGCTGCCTGTAAAACCTTGGTGTTTAAATTTAAGGACGTGTCTACACCCATAAATCCGTTGGTCTGGCTAGAGGTAAAATATTAGACTTAATTTTTCTATTTTGTTTATAAGATCTTTTGTTTTAGAATGCATTTAATGAATTGATCGGGCACTTGCTAAAAGATGCCGCTCCGGCAGATCGCGTAGGTTTAGTGCTGCGGAACGACAACTACCCAGAGAAACCGGTGGGCATATCGTTTCGTCGTGTAGACCAATTAAATGCAAAAGCGATCATGTCAACCCTAGAAAAAGTTTTGCAAAGCAACGCTAACTTTTTTGTTAGTGATCAGTTGCAATTGCATTTAAATCGCGTTGCACTACCTGTTGGTTATGGCGGACACCAAAGGATGGTAGGCGTCAGTTACGAGGAATTTTGCCGGCGTAAGAAAGGAATAATCGTCGTTGAAAATACCGACACATTATGTCTAGCTCGTGCTTTGATCTTAGCAATAGCATGGAGAATTAAAGATCCACTATTATACAGTCTCCAGCTAGCTGGAAACCACCAGACCAAAGCGCGAGCCGAAAACTTGTGTGCAGCAGCAGGAGTTGATCTTAATGACGGAGGAACTCGCGAACACATCGTAAAATTTCAAGATCACCTTGTAAATTATACAGTTGTTGTATACAATAATCGTTTAGGTAAGTACTTCAATCTTTGTAATATTTATATAACCGTTACAAAATTAAATGGTTTTAGGTAAATCAGTTTACTACGAAGGTCCTCGTAGCAGCGATAGAGTTGTTTTAAATTTAATTTTAGAGAAAGACCACTACAATGTTATTACTAATTTATGTTCAGCGTTTTCGACTAAATACTTCTGCGAGATGTGTAGGACACGTACAGACAACAAAAGAGCTCATAAACAGTGCAAATATATTTGTCCGGCTTGCCATTCAGCACCTCCATGCAACAAAGATCTAGAAACTGTATTATGCAATTTATGTAATAGAGATTTTCGAGGCCCTGACTGTTTTGCAGAACATTCCAAGAAATTGTGTAAGATTCTTACAAGGTGTAAATCTTGTCTTAATAGTGTGTGGTTAGATAAGTCTAAACCTCATAAATGCGGGTACAGTTACTGCAACAACTGCGGTGCTGAAAAACCTACCCGTCACTTATGTTTCATGGCTAAAAATTTTTCTAAAAACTTAAATAAAAATTTTCTTTTTGTGTTTTATGATTTTGAATGTCGTCAGGATACTTCAGTAGTTGGAACTACAAACATGTTCTTACACACGCCAACATTATGCGTTGCTCAGCAGGTATGTCAGTCTTGCGTTAATAATGAAGATATTATCCAAGATTGTTTTTACTGTGGGAAGCGGCAACACATATTTAAAGATGATCCTGTCGACAATTTTCTAAATTACGTTTCGGCTCTAAAGAAAAAAATTAAAAAAGGAGACATTGTGGCGTTGGCACATAACATGAAAGGGTATGACGGTGCTTTTGTTTTAAAGGGGTTATTAAAAAATACGAATGCTTGGAATCCGAAAATTATTTCAACGGGGACCAAGTTAATGTCAATTAACTGCGACGGAAACATCAAATTTATTGATTCGATTAATTATATGCCAATGCCACTGTCTAAGCTTCCCAAAACATTTAACTTTTCCGGTGGTAAAGGGTATTTTCCACACTTTTTAATACTTTAGATAATCAAAATTATGTTGGACCTATCCCTTCTGCACACTATTACGGTTGTGACGAGATGTCCGTTTCAATGCGGATAGATTTCTTAAATTGGTACGAGCAGCAGGTACAAAATAATGTTATTTTTAACTTTCAATTAGAAATTGTTAAATATTGCATTGATGATGTTAATATTTTACGGAAAGCCTGCTTGGAATTTTGGACGCGTTTTACAATATCCAACGGAGTCGACCCTTTTCGAGAATCTTGCACAATTGCTGGAGCTTGCAATGCAGTTTACAGACGAAATTTTCTCCAAGAAAATTCTATAGGACTCATACCCCCAAATGGATATAGAATGGCTGACAAACAATCAACCATAGCAATTAAATGGCTGCTTTGGCTCGAACACTCTTTAGGAATAAAAATTCAACACTCTGGAAATAACCGCGAAGTTAGATTAAAAGAGGGTTTTTTGGTTGATGGTTTTTGTGCAACTACTAATACCGTATACCAGTTCCATGGTTGCTATTTTCACGGCTGCGAGATTTGTTTTCCAGACCATACAGCAAAACTCGGTGGTAACAAAAACGACACAATGTTTGCAAGACGTGAAAAAACTACAGCTATATCAGCCCGCATCCGTTCTTTTGGTTACAACTTGGTGGAAATGAAGGAGTGCGATTTTAGGAACTTTATCAAAATTAATATTCAAGCTAAAGAATTTACATTAAATCATGCCATAGTTCGAAACGAACCTCTGCATCCTCGTGACAGCTTCTTTGGGGGTCGAACAAACGCAGTTAAATTATATCACAAGGTAGAAGAGGATGAAGTAATCCGGTATCTTGACGTATGCTCACTTTACCCTTTTGTCAATAAATATGGAAAATATCCGGTTGGACATCCAACAATTCATGTTGGCAACGATACGTGTGCCAAACTACCGTTGAATACCATCGAAGGCATCATAAAATGTACTGTTCTACCGCCATCAAATTTGTACCATCCTGTTCTGCCTTGTAGAATGCACGGTAAACTTATGTTTATTCTTTGTAGGCTTTGCGGAGAAAACATGTTATATAACGATTGCCGCCATACAGACGATGAACGTAAGTTTACAGGTACTTATGTTGCGGACGAGCTGCGAGAAGCTTTGTCACAAGGATACAAAGTGTTAGAAATTTTAGAAATTTGGGAGTATGAGATTGCACAATACAGTAAAATTGTAGATCTGGAGGATTGTTTACATCATATGTTAATAACTTTTTAAAGCTGAAACAAGAGTGTAGTGGATGGCCTTCGTGGTGTACGGATGACCAGACCAAAGATCGGTACGTAACTGAGTATCTCGAACGAGAGGGATTGCGTTAGATAAGTCGAATATTTCTGTTAACCCCGGTATGCGATACATCGCTAAATTATGCTTAAATAGTTTTTGGGGCAAATTTGCCCAACGCGAAAATCTAATGCAATCCTCTATCATACAGGACCCTTATGATTTATTCAAGTTGCTGACCGACCCTTCGGTGAAGGCCCATTCACTCACTTCTGTTGATGATGATACCGTTATTTTGAATTGGGACAGGCCGGACGGAGGTATTGTACCATTAAAAACCGTAAATGTAGCTTTGGCCACTTACACCACAGCCAATGCACGATTGGAGTTATACAAATATTTGAAACAGTTGGATAGACGTGTACTCTACTTTGATACAGATTCAATCATTTTCACGCAAAAGCCAGGAGAATGGGTCCCCGCAACAGGAGATTTCCTTGGCGATATGACGGACGAGATCGAATGTTACGGTCCTGAAAGTAAAATTGTTGAATTTGTTAGCGGAGGTCCGAAGAATTATGCTTTTAAGGTGTTTTCAACTAATTCGAATCAGCACGAATACATTTGTAAGGTTAAAGGTATTACCTTAAATTTTAAAAATTCGCAAGATGTTAATTTTGAAACCCTTAAGAACATGGTTCTGAGTGACGCAGAGGACACGTATGTTCAAACGGATCGACGTATTTGTAGAAACTCCATGTACGATGTTCTATCACGTCCGGAGAAAAAAGTGTATAGAGTAAATTATACGAAACGACGTCGACTCGAAGATAGTGTGGACACACTGCCTTACGGATACCGTTCATAACTTTGTAGTGGTTTTCTCATTTTACTGTATATAGTGTATTTAGGTATTTATTATATGTTTTAGTTATTATATTTAATTTGACCTTTATAACTTATTATTGGTATTTATTGTAAATGTATATCAATTTAAGCGTCATTTACATTTTATCCTTTTTAATAGTGAATAATTATGTATTAATTTGTTTTATTGTGTTATCTTTTATTCTTAAAATTTTTTTACATTTTATTATTAGTATTAATATTGTATCTAATTTATTTGTAAATGCCTAATGAGTTCGTTAAATATTTTTTGTAATAAAAACACTTAAATAGCAACTAATTGTTTTTTATTTTGTTAATGTGTACAAAAAATCTTATAAAATATCTAATACATTGGTTTTCTTAAAATACAAATTATACAATAAACTAATGCATACATCATTTTTTATTAAATCCTTATTAAACATTTCTAAAAATTCTAACATATTTATACCACAAAGTCTAAAATATAAATATACAAGACAATATTGACCGCAAAACATAGAATGAAAATCTTGTAAAATTTTACAATTAAAAGTCCAGGTACAACAACTTCTTTCTAAAAATTTTTTATGATATCCTAAAGGTGGTCTTCCAAAAGAATCAAAGTATTCTCCATGTCCATATTCATCAATGTAAAACGCCGCCCAATGTTCACCAGGTTTATAGGAAGGATCGGTGTTTGCGATAATAGCACAAGGTCTCTGTATACGCCATGGCAGTTGATTAGAAGCACATACAAGTCGATGTACATTCTTGGTGGTCGGGATATTCTTCAAACATTGTTGAATTTCTACCGCATTCATCTCGGCTATTAAGCTTTGACCATTCGCATAAAATTAAAGCGTGTTCCAGAGCACACGAAGGGTTTTCAATGTGGTGATGTAGACATTTGATTGCTTGCATGTCTTTTTTTAGTTCTTTAAAGGTTGGACAACTGAGCCCCTCCATGTTAACTACCGGTTTATTTAAAAATTTTAAAGTGTTTTGCTTTTCATAGCCTTTAACAAAAATACCGTTAAAAGGCGTCAACAATTTTCTAAGTTCGTTCTCAAAATCTTCATAATTTATATATCCAGTGCTCCATCGTAAACCATGAAAATAATATTCCAGGTAATAAATTTCGTTTTTCACTGATTTTGGCAAAGTATAATAAGGCATTGGTGGCTTTATGAGCAAAACTTCGCAATAGTCACCATCTGACGAAACAACTGCAACTTCTTTAGGAATAAATTTTTTGTCTTCTCCACGAAAACCTTGCAAATCAACAAACGCGTCCATTCTGCTCGAGTGTTAATTAATAACTAAGTTGAGTAAAATGTCGAGTATTCTTAACTACTAAAATCCACCATTACATTTCTATGTTTATCAATTTCTATGACGTTGTCAAATTCTGCGTAAACTAAACAGTTTATAGTTTCACTTAACGCATCTTCAAATCTAACTTCTATGCGCAACGAACCATTTTTTACAAGATTCCAATGTGTACTAGCATTTGACGATAAATCCGGTGTTAAATCAAAAGCCATTAAACAGAAACCTTTAGGGTAATCTTCTCGAGATATATCATTTCCTTCATTTAAGAAATGAATGCCCGTTCCGGAGTATAAAGTATGGTATGCTCGCACGTACAGGCCTGATTTTGTAAAATCCGGTTGAAGTGGTTTTGAAGGAATTTGCTGACCATCAATATACAAGGACAGGTAATTAATTTTATAATGATGAAAATTAAACGGGTTTGTAGCGTAATCTCCATTGAACGCTTTATTTGACACAAATCCAATAATACAACGTTTAGGTAATTGGCCTAAGAAAACGTTGTCTAAAGACTTTCGTTGTATACCTGATGGAATAGTAAATACTTTAACATCGGCTTTAGTTATTGGATATTTTGCGGAAGTAGATTCTAACGCTTTTGTGTGTGCAATTAGAATTGTAGGATTGATTTTCATTCTTCTTACTAAAAGACTGGCTTCTAAAATTTTCACCTTGTATGTAGACCCAGATTTAGCCATTAAACTAAACGAATCTCTTGAACAAACAAATTTTATCTTCATTTCGACGCCGTTAACAAGAAATTTTTCTTGATTAAATATGTCAGAGTGGACATGTCCTATCATCTCGATTTGGTTATTTTCGGAAGTAAAAGATTTTCTTTTAACGAATCCCACATTGTCTTCCGTCAAATTATCCATTTTTTCTGGTGTATCACTATGCCATAAACTACACGATAAATGTGAAGATTTGGCTTCTGATCCATAGTTTAGTAAAGTTTCAATATAAGAACGGTATGCATACGTATTATTAGGCGGAGATACAAGTTTCTGATTTAAATAAATCTCAACTTGACTAAATAGTGAATGTAACCAGTTATTTACGGGTCCTACAACATCCTCAACGTTTAACGAAGTATCGTCTTGTCTCACGATTTTGGCTGTTACATACAACATTGTTTGGCTTAAGTCTAAGTAATCATTGCCGTTGCCAGGTATAACAAATTCAATCGGTGCGTCGTCAGTTAACGAGGATAGCGGCTTATAGAAAATCCATTCGCCAGATTCTATACTTGTTTGAGTTGATGGGAGGGCAAATAAATCTAATTCAGATTTAATGCATTCGCAAGATTGAGCATGAAGAAAAGCCATTACTAATTTCTGTCAAAAATATCGTTGTAATTAACTTTTGAATTAGCAGGCTTGCGTCTAGAATTTGACGTCTTCTTGTTAATTACAGACAGAGAATGACTAGTTATTTTTTGACGCCGTTTTTTATATCCAGAGCCCTGCATCAGATTTTCAATTTTAGTGTCTGCTTTGCGCTTCAGATTCTGACCGGCTTCGCGCATTCTATCTTGAAACGATTCTTTGATTGGTCGGTTTTCCACAACATCTCCTAAAATATTACTTCCCGTCTTCAACGCTTCTTTTCCTACTGCTTTCACGCCTGACTTAAACAATGGTAAAATTGAACGAAATATACCCCCCAACCAACTTCCAATTCCATGACCTCTTTGATATGGGGCCCCTCGGTAAATAACACCAATTCCACTACCGGCTTGATTAATGTAATATTGTTGATATGGACACGCCATGTTAGTTAAGTTTTTTGAAATGAAGTTTTAAATTCAGCGTACCAAACTCGAATGGCATAGAAGCTGCCGTGTCGGTCCTTATATTTATTTCTATATTTTCAAATTCTTTTCTCATAAGGGGTATGTAATGTACAGGAGAAAATACTACATCTTTGTGACATCCGTAATTGTAATTGTCAGAAGTGACATTAACAATTCGCAATAAAGGCGCTAAGACATCTCCTACTAATTGTGGTTCTACAATATCACAATAAATAAACATTTGAGATGGTATACCTGTCCATATGTTTGCTGGATGAGCTGAAGTTTTTTCTTTTGCTAAATTTTGATCGGGTTGAAAGCCTAATTGAAGTGCTAATCTTCTTGAAAAACCGAGTACCGATAATGTCGTGTTTACTTTTAAGAAAACTCTTTTTGTTATTCTGTTGTATTTAAAGTTTATCAGTTTCTTTATTATTTCGTGGTTATTAATTTCAGTAATAACGTCTTCGATTGATTCGTAGTTTCCTGGAGAAATTTTTACAATATGCCATTCTTGATAAGAAAAATGAATTGAATCTTTATTGTCAAGAAAATGTTTCGTTGCAAGATTTAACACTTCTTCGAGACTTAACTCGTGTTCTTCGGGTGGTTCAGTCCTATAGTACATTAAGTTATCAGTTTCTCCAACTGCTAAAAACGAACACGGATATTGAATTTCAGAAATTCCAACAACCCATTCTCCAGTCAATCTTACTCGTTTAGGTAATTGTGTCATAAAATTTGCAGTTGTATTGTTAGGGTAGTAATTCATAGAACTATTACTTAGCAATGTTAAATAAAACTCATTCTCGGTATTCATAATTGTTGCAATTCGTTCGATAGGACCCAAGAATTAAATTTATGGCTATATCCTTGCCACTTTACAAAATACTGTTTATGTGTGAGAGAGAGAAAAAAACTTTCCCAAAAATACAGTTACTCACGTTCCTTCCGAGGTCATTAGTAACGTCCGTGAAAGTGAGAGAGAAAAAAATGTGAGAAGGAAAATAAAATTTCCCGAAAAATACATTATGCACGTTTCCACCGAGGTCACAACAGTGAAAGTGGTGGGGGACAAGTGTCGAGTTTCCTACTAACGAACATGTATTTGTTAACCCTAAAGATACTGACTGACAGGTGAATTGATTAAAAGGCTACCAGATAATTTGGATTTATTTTAACAGTTAATAGAATATTGTCCAAGTCAAACAATGTTATTATAATTATAAGACAAACCACGAGTTATTTTAAAGAATGAGTGCTTCAAGATCTCATAAAACAAGTTTTTTTATACAATTTCTTGCAATTTGCCTATGTTAAGCCGTTTTTAAATAAAAAATTGATTTAGTTGATTTAGGAGTCTTCATGGTGATTGATAACACTTAATTTAAAATTAAAATTTGTGTATCTACTTGCTTTTGGTTTATTCAAATTTTAACATATAAAACATATTAAACCACTGTATTAAACGAAATAACGGTGACTTCAGAAAATACCTAAAATTACTAAATACATTTACAACATAAAACAAACAAATGGAGAATAATTTTACATGTACGCCCCCCGAAATACGTCAAAATGCTGAAAACACATCAAAAATTTACTCCTTTAAAAGTCTTGGGACGAATATGAAAAACAGTACATCAAATTTGAAGTACGGTGTACACAAAAATGTTGACATCTCCAAATATAACAAGTTGCAGGCATTGTTAAAACAAGTATCTCAAAATTATACGCCACGAAAATCACTAACTTTATAAAATTACTAAATTACTAAATCCTGAACATTTCACAGGCCATTTTTTAGAAAATCTAGTGCCACACACTTTGCAAATACCGGTGGAGATTTATTAGCCATTAAACGCCTGGGAGGTTGGAAAAGTGCCGAAAGCTATATTGGCAAATCACTAAAAAATAAAATTGAAATAGCAAATGTTTTTGTACATCAAAAAGATCTAAATTTACCTGGATGTTCACATTTAGAAGTTGATGTAAATCTAGTTAGAAACGAAACAGTATCAGATAGCGAAAAGCTTGAAGAAAATTTGTCTTCAACATATGGCTTTACTGTAAATTCAAAAGACAATTCAAAGGTTTATATTAATGTTTATACTTTCAGGCACAACGTTTTCCAGAATTAAATTAAAAGTTTGTTTTTTGTTAGAATAAAAAAATATTTTCTAACCTAGAATCAGCTGTGCATTCCGCTACATTAAATACCAAGTTAAATAATTTCGTACTGAAAAGTTTCATGAATTCTTTGTCATATATACACTGAAAACGATGACGTTGCGTTCGTTAATGAGTATGTTAGAGTATCAAAATGGCGACAAATAGCAAAAATAATTATTATAATACAGTCAAGTCGTGATTTTTTATTTAAGAAATACAAGCTATTTGTTTAATATGCTTTACAAGTGCACTCATAGCAACATTTTTGCTACTTCTAACAAACTCGAAAGATTTAATTTTTTTAACCTCTTGTCATATATTTTTAATGCAAAAAAACCTGGTTTAAAATACAAATTTACAAGTTTTTCTTTATTATTAGCATGTCAAATGCCTACATTAAAAGCACAGTGCTAAAGAAGCAGTTTTGAAATATTTGCATAAATTGACACTCAAACCGCAAAGCCACTATAAAATATCGTAACCCTGTTACTGCATTTCTGTTGCAGACGACAGAGAATAAGTTTTAAAGGGCATTTGCGTGAACTGTCTCAGCAAAACAAAGTTCAAGTCGCATTTTTCTAAACATTTTTTTGTAGATCTAGTCCTGTTTGCGTTGATAGTAACATACCGCGCTGAAAACGTTTCTAGTCTCCATTATACGTCTTTATTCAAATAACAAATAATAAATATTTTTGTTAAGAATGCAATCGTTTTGTTATGTTTAGCAAAATTTTATTTAGAAATTTTAAAAAACGTGACGTGATTAAGCTGAACCATTTAAAAATGAGTTTACCAAACCATGCAGTTGTTTTGTATTGTTTATTAAGTTTTTCTCTTGAAATATAATACATAATACCAGCAACAGTATCATGATGTAAAAATGCATATGCTATGTTTATATCAATTTCCTCAAAGTGTCCGGGTTGAAACATGTATTGGATTGGATTTTGCAACACTCCACTTATGCTTTTCAGCTACTTAATAAAACTTTGTTAAATTTATTGATAAATATATTTTCCTTTAGTTCACTAAAACAAAATACTACTTCTTTTGTTATTGAGATGTTAAAACAAAGCTTTTTTTTCAAAATTGGTTATTCCATTTGTTATATATGATAAATTTGCTTGAATAGATATAAAATTTTCTCTACTTCTTTTTTTTATAAAATCATTTGTGTTTTTTTTGTTTGAATTTGTTATAGAAAGCGGATTTCAAATAATAAAGTTACTGATGATGATTTAAATAAAAAAATTTCTGATATGTCTAAACTAGTTAAATAAAAATTTGTAAATTGAGTGGAATACCATTAAACAAAACAAATTATTGTTCTAGAACGATCGCAAATAAATAGCAATTAGGGATTTATCACAAATATCACAATCACAAGTAGCTAGAGTAAGTTAAGTTTAACTAACACTTTGATTAAAAGAATTACTGTTTTTAATAATTAAAAACATAGTTTTTTAAAAGATATGTAAAATAATATTATGTACGCGTTTAAGTTTAAGAAAAAAGAACGTTAAAAAAAACTTTTAATTTTTCTAACAAAACTTCATTATAAGTTTGATGAATTTAATTTTTCATAGTAGAAAAGAAATTTTGTAATTTGCAATTGTTATAAATATTATTAACAATAAAGAATTTTATTAACTGTAAAGCAAATATATATTTTTGTTATATTGTTTGTATTAATATTTGAAAAAGTTGAACTCTAAACGATAATAGTTTTAGTAAGGCTGTTTTATGAATTTTATCAAACATTTTTGAAAATTATTATACAAACTTTGTAACTTAATTATTCGGTACGTTTAACAATTCAATCTATGTGTACTACGTTTTAAATACAATTTGTCTCAAGAAAAGTCATTCAAAGACAATTTTTATTGTTTTCTTAGTTCGACTGATTATATTTTTTACAATTATTAATAAAAAACTTAGTTTGAAAGTAAACAATTAGATTATTTTTTCTTGTATAATAATTATTTTTGCAAAAAACAGTTGTAAATATGTCAGAAACAGAAACTGTATTGTATAGCAGAATGTATAGAAAAAAAGTAAAGCAGAATTATAGGATTTAATCAATTATAAAAGTAAAAATGTTTAGAATTCTATTTATATTACTTTACAAAATAAATGCGTTCAAAAACATACACTACAGGTTTTTTTATTATTTTAATTTAACTATATTTTAAAATTATTAGTGAATAGTCAATTTGTAATATAAAACTATTTAAAACACTTGAAACGCAACTTTGCTAGTAGAAAGACACCAGCATCCCCTCCACTGTTTACTTTCTCTGACGTCATTACTGATCTCGGAAGAAACGTTACTTTTGGGGAAAGTTTTTTTCTCTCTCACAGTAGTTTTTTTCTCTCTTACATCTTCTGTCTTTTTTGATATTACACCATGACGCAACCAGTAATTTTTTATGCGTCATAAGGATGACATTCTGATTTATTTACCATTGACCTCGGAGAAAACGTGAATAAGTCGCTTTTGTGAAACTTTTTTTCTCTCTCACATTTACTTCTTTTTTCATTTTACGTCATCGCATAACCGGTAATTTTTTATGCGTCATAAGGACTGTCAGTTTGAGTGAGAAAGTATGTATTTTTATTAAAAAAATCTGCGGGTACTTGGATTCGAACCAGGGCATACTAGATTACAAAGCGGCGAGTCTAGCCACTAGAACACAAAGTTTGTTAACGTTAAGCGGCAGTTGTTTTTTTTTTATTACTGAACAACAAAATAGACTTGTAAAATTTATACTAACATATAATTGATAATTATTTCATTTTTTCTACATCATCCTTCGTGTTTGAGTTGTTAGGAACTTCTCTAGTCGACGGTATTTTCACATTCTTTTTCTCTTATTCTCAGTACTCTGTAAAAAATCACCTATTAAAAAAAATTTCTAAAAAGATAATGTTGATTATAAAAAAAGTAGCACAAAAACTGTTGCATGCAAATTAGTAAAAAATAAATAAATTTAAGAAAATAACTACAATTTTTTTAAGAAAGATTAATGTTACTTGTTTAAACAAATGGTTAAATATTTGAAATTTGTCAAACTTCAAATATTTAACCATTTTTAATTTAATTTGATTAATATATTATTATTATTTTTTAAAAGTTTATGTAATATTTGAAGTTTGATTTTTCAATTCTAATTATACGCCTGAAGATGACAATCTGTCGAAACATGTAGCGTTTATTAAAATTTAAAAATTAAAATTATATATATTAATGGGAAGGTTTTGAGAATCTATATAAAAATAAAAATAAAATAATATAATATAATTAACCCATTTTGAGCAACTAAAGAATAAATGGAAAAAATAAACTCTAAAATCTAAATTTAAATACGGTAAATAATTTAATCAAAAAGTAAAAACAAATTGTACGAAAATCACCTTTTTTTAATTTGAAATAATTTCTTGCAAGGTATAAGATTGCATGCGTTTAAGCGTATAGAGTTAATTTAAAAAATAAATTTTTTGTCCATTAAAAAAATACAATTTATTTGTTTGCTGTTTGAGATTATGGTACCTAAGAGTATCTAACTATAATCATTTCATCGAAAAACTAAATTTCTAAATAGTTTTTGTTAAAACTATTTTCTTAACGTTTCTTAGTGTTCTATTTCAGCATGGCTAAGTAATTGTAAACATCGACAAAAGTTTTCTCTTTTTTTATTTCTAATAATTCCAGTAAATTCCAATTGCTTTCCTTGCACTTCTAGCAAATGTTTATACATTTTTGTTTGCTTCTTAAGATTATGGTATAAATAAATAAAATACAACAGCAAAAAGTTTGTTCTTGCAATGTTTGCTTTTAATTTTAAGTAATTGTAACGTTTAGAGACTTCATTAAACAAGGTGTTGTTGGGCAGGCTGTCTTTTTATTTCTCCAGTTTAGAGTAAGGTGTATTAATATTTAGCAGTAGTTTTTGAATTAACTGATATTACAAAAACTGTTAAATTGTGTTTTTAGAAAAATCTTATATAAAACAAGTTTTAACGCGTACATCAAAATTGTTGACAAATAAAATACAAAATTATGTTACTCAAATATTGTTTCAATAACGTCGTTTAGTTTCGACGTTAACCACAGTTGTTAGAAAATTTACTAATGTATTGAACAGAGTCTATAATCTTTATGTAAAGAAATGTATACTGGTGTTATTTAACGTTTTTCTTTTTGTTTTTTAGTTAAGTATTCGTTTAGTAATTAGTTAGTAAAACTTAGTGTTGATCACAGTTTTTTTTACGCAAAGTATTTATAGTAAATGTTGCATTAAGGGTTGTATTTAGTTAGGACGTCTTGCACCGTAGAATAGTGAAACGCTAATCAAGATATCTCACTTTGTAGCAGTATGATTAAAAAAGTAATTTAAGTATTATTTAAAACAATCTTTTCTCCAACGGGCTAAATCGCGAAAAGTTTTTTTTTTAAATAAATATGAATAGTATCACGTTACAAATAAAACATAAGTTTTAATTGATACTGCCAACGGAATTTATTTTTATAAGTTTTTATTCTTTTACCCCGTTACATACATGTATTTTACTGACCTACATGCATCGATGTATCTTTACATTCTACATGGTGACGAATTAATTGAGTTAGCGATTAAAAAATGTTCTATTAATTTTATTAAAATTTCGTACAAATATAGGCAACCCATTAACCAGGGACCTGTGCCGGCGACCACCCGTTGTTAAACAATCGGATTACTAACAAAAGGATTATAACTGTTTGTAAACTGCAGGTAGAAACCTACTTAATTTGCTAACGCATTTATTTATTAAAATCAATCTAATAATACACCAAGTACGTAATCAATTTGATTAGAATATTGAAATTCATTCATAACGAATAAAAATAAAATTACCTAAAGATATTTATTTACGACATATTAGCTAACAGTGTTAATAGTGACGAGAAAAATTTAAAACAATAAATACATCAGTCCAAAATAGGTACCAACATACTGTTGTCAACGCATAAATAAACAATCTTACAAATAAACATAACTAATAATAATCAACTATGTATAAATAATAATAAGTCAGCCTGTATATTATTTTGTATGCATATAAGTTAATTTAAAAAAGGGGAAAAAGTAACAACTTTACAGATGTACATCCTTGACATTGAATTTCAGAAGATACAGTTTTTCCACATACATTAATTTAAAATGTCTCTCGAATAGGTAGCTGTCGTGATTGTCTTGAAACCAAAATTTCGGGTAACAATACTATATAATAAAATTGTTCAAGCTTCGAAAGCATTTTTTTCTCCCAAAACAAAGTATCAATTTTAATCTTTTCTACAGAAATACCAGTAGGAATCCAAACAACAAAATAGCAAATGTCTTTTCTTACGATATTTAATTGCCCTTGGATTTGGTACATGTAGCTGTCGTTTTGTTTTAATTTTAATTCGATTTCCTCTACTCGACAAAATTTGATTTTATTCTTTATAACGGCTTCCATCGGAGTGTACATTTTTGCACCGTATGGGCATTTGATTTCTACAATCGCATTTTCATCTACTACTTTGTCTGGAGATGCTGCCAAACATGGGTGAATTTCATCCACAAATAAACCCCAAGGATTAACCTTTATATTCGTGACCTCTTGAAAATCGTCTATGGCTCAATGCTCATTTTTTCCCATATCTTTTAGCAGCACTTTCTGTAAACTGTTGGTATAATACATTTTTTATTACATTTGCATACGAAGTTGCTCTGCACAATTTACAAATGCGGTCAAAATTTGACGCTGTCAATATTTTTCACCGCTCTTCGTACCACCGACTGCTTCGGTGTTGACCAATAGTTTTATTCAAAATTTCTACTCACTTCAAAAAAAATTTCTGCGCTGCTTCGTTTAATTATTTCTCTAGCATATCCGGCGTTGGTTCAGCTGCATCCGGTTTATAATCAGCATCTGCGATTCCAGAGTACTTAGTACGGTAACGTATTGCTTTTTGATTGCAAATCAATTTTACGCTTTTGTTTTTCGCAAAATAACTACTACTTACGTACGTACTATTGGCTGTAGTTTTCACGATTTCGTGGAGTGTACCTAATTCATTATGCGCTACAGCAGTTTTACTCCTAATTTGATAGCTACGGTGAAAAGCAAAATTCACACGTTTACCACCAACAAATTTCGCAACGTGGGAATTTTAAAGTGCTGCGGAACTGTTGGTAACGTCATGTATCAAATTCTTGGAATCGTAAGATACACGACATACTGCAGTCATTATTTTCTTAAATAAACCGCTTTTTTCAAAATCTGGAATAATATTGTTTTTGGTTTTAGCACCGGTACAAAAATAACCCCGTATGATCACAAAAAATATGTTTCGGTGCATTTAAAACATCAAGTTCTAGTTCTTTAATTTTTATATCTGTAGTCACATCTTGGATTTTTCTAAATTGAATGACTTTAGTAACTTTACTACGAAGCCTGAGAATATTTTCTGAGATAATGTCTTTTAATTCGTTTCTGGTTTTTTGACTTCTCGTAGTTTATTTATGTAATTACGCAAAATACGATTTTTGCATTCATTTTTTTGTATTACAGTAGAAGTACCATAGGGCGTCGACTCCACAAGTTTTCGATGCACGCTGCTATCGCCGTCACCCACTAATTTTACATATCCTTTACTAAAATGACTGCCCCCATTCCAGTTGATGGACCGGTCTAATTTCCATAACAGGTGTGCTCTGGACATTGATTATTTTTGTACAAATCCTTTCGTGCACACACCAAACAAAACTTATTTTTAACGGCCATATAGAGCACCTTCTTTGTCCGTAGTCCAACTATACACGCAACACCTCACAAGGCGTTATAATTAGTGCGATACGACTGTTTGCTCCACGCTCCGTCTGTTACAACTGCAATGTTTGGACACCCTTGGTCGTCTAATTCTATTAGTTCTAATGCTAGTTTCGTTTCTTCTTTGGCGGCTTTATTCATCGCGTCAATTGCTGCTCGATTATAAATTTGACAAACTTCATCTTGGTAAACGGCGTAAGTAGCACATGATGGACTAGGAATATCTAAAACCGCAGAAAAGTTAGTTGGGTTTTTATTAAAATTTTTGGAACCATTGAAATTTTCAAAATAATATTCATTTTCAGATGAAAATATTTCTTCCTCAACGTAAAAGTTTATGTCGTTATCCATTAAATTTTCTTCAGTAGAAGAAAATGGCCGATTTCACTTCACTTTCTTCATCGTGTACACGCGATACACATGGTGCACTAACTGTGCGCACCCTTTCTTTTGCTGCACGCATTTGTTCTTTCATACTACGTCTTGTTTTAGTCAACCGCAAGTATTTCGAATTTGCAAACTCTGTACGGCACATTCTCGAAAACTAAGAATGAACAACTAAACACAGATAATATCACTTCGTATTATGTTTGGTAATTACTGTTTAAATGAGATGTATAAGATAATTTGTAGAATAAAGTTGTTATTTATATTAGACTGGAATGTATCTATAATTAGATTAAACCAATAAATAGGAGTTAAATAATCAAAAATTAATCTTAAAAAAATAATAATCACATTTTACGTTTACAATAATTGCAGGACGTTTTTAATAACAATTTATAAATAAACTTACAACTTGTACTTGTACATTGGTTCATTGTTTCAAAGGATTGACAATATTGCAAATGTTAGATGTTTATCAAGTAGCTAAGTTACATGCACCTCTGTAGCTCTATGATAATTACCAGAAATTTATTTAATCATCAATATCTCAAAACGATAATAAAGAAATTAAAAGAATAAGAATACCTTTTATTGTTGTTCAACATCCTATTAGTATTAGCTCTAACTTTGTAAAATATCCATTAAATGATTAATTATAATTTGTTATGATAATCTATATTTCGTATAAAACAAAAACAAAACAATTAATGATAAAATACATAAACATTTTTTAAAAATTTTTTTTAATTTAATTTTGCCTGACGAAGAACTTGACCAAGTTCGAAAGCTTGCATTTAAATGGTTCTAAATAAATACAACTTATTACTCTAAAAATATCTTTAATACTTAAACATTATTGGTAACTAATTTAAAAATATATTGTTTGTTTCTTCCAAAAACATTTTTTCCGTGTAAACAATCACAGCAATTTAATATTAATAGAATTATTAATCAATGACTTATTATGTTAAAAAAAAATTGTAGCATTTTGAATAAGAATAAGTAAAGAAAGGGATTTAGATGTCTATCATATTACGATATTACAAATGGTAATTGCTGGTTTATGGTTTACATGCACCCCTGCAGTGAGCCAGGTAGTTGGTGTCATGAGGTTTGCAGATACTACAGGCGTTTACTAAATTTCAAAACTAAGATTTTATTTGACTAAATACAACCCTTAATGCCATTTTTATTCAAGACAATGTTTTACTAACAAACTTTTATACATTTTGATTTAAATTATCTCAGTTAAAAATTTTTTATGATGTTTTTTAATCTAAATTTTTTTGTTACATTATCACGCGGCAATTAGTATTTCATGTTAAAAAATCTTTATTATTGATAGTTTATATCAAATTTTACATTTTTTTATTTCTTATAGATACGTTTCCATAAAATAATGTAATTTTTGTTTTCTGAATACAATGGTAAATTCAATTATATAATTATTATATTTTCGGTACATCTATACAATCTTGAAATTAGTTACCGTACTTGGGCAGGTTTTAACTTATTTTGGTGCTCTAAGTCAGAAACCAATTGCATAATCAAACTTTTTGAAATTTCATCGTGCCTTGAGCCGAATTGGCAGTAGATCACCTAAATATGGTTGGTTTTCATCCACACATGATGGAGAAAAAAATTTTTTTGTTGGGTGCCAAAGTAGGCAGAATTTTGGGGCTACTTTGGCAGCACCTGCAAATCAAATTTACGTCAATGTAGAGGCTGTATTAAGCCTTCATTGGCATTAAAAATGGTAAATTATGGGGGCAGCTTTGAGTTTGGTCTTATATTTCGGAAGTTATTGAAGTTATAATGCATTTTTTTTTGGATAATACATTTATTTATTACCAAGATTTAAAGAACAACTCAAAACAAATTCTGAAAGTGAAATAAACATAAATTCTTTACAGGTTTCACAAAAAAAAAACAAAGAAAAAATCAAAACATTCCCTTTACAAAAAAAAATGAGCATCTTTTAAAGAGTCATCACTGTCAAAATCTTCGTTTGTACAGTGGGAACAAACAAAAAATAGGTCCGTGCTCGTCTCATTGCAAAAGCCACAAATCCATTTTTTGCATTTACTGCAACAAATCCAATCAGGACCACTTCTAGAGCAAATGGCGCAGACGTCATCTGTAGGGTTGTTAAAGCCCTTTTTGCTTGCTTTCTTATTGGCATTTTTTTAGGAACTGCAACTAAACTTGCAACGGCTTTGTCGTCACTATCATTGTCGCTACTAGTAAGAATCTTTCTCTGGGTCCCTGAAAGGTCAGCGACTAATTTATCTGTAGATAGGTTTGATAGAGGTGCATCAACTTTGAGCGGTTTACCGGGCTCTATTTTACTGCCACGTTTTTTAGTGACCTTTTCTTTATTTGGTCCGCGTAGATCTTAAAGCAGACCAATTAGGCTCTCATTTAGGATACCAGCTTGGGCATTTGCGTCGTCTTGATAGTCTGGAATTCTTTTAAGAAGTTCTTGTAGATTAAATGGACAGAGCCCTGTGGCTCCAAATCCAGATTGTAAATTATTGGACACATTCTCACTGACTGCAAGCCATAATCGATTTAGGAGCGTTGGAAAATATTCTTTTGAAATGGACGAAGACGATTTGGTTTCACTGCGCCATTTGTCTAGAATCCAACGCCATTTTTTTTAAACTGGGCAAACACTGCCACATCAAATGGCTGCATAAGGTGGGTGCTGTTGGGTGAGAACGCAGTCATATAAATATTGTTCTCTTCACACACACTTTACAGCTCCAATGACAGCAGGTGAAAAATGAGAAGTTAGATTGTCCCCAATAACAAGTTTTTTTCCAGGATTTTCAATGTCTTTAATTTTGGGCAGTAAAATTTGGAAAAACCATTTTTCAAACTGTTTCATATCGAACCAGCCACTGGGTGTGTTGCTGTAGACCGTTCCAGAAAGACCTCCTTTTGTTTTATGTTCGCAGCCAAACGGACACTCAACTTGTTTCGGTTGATGAAGTTTTCGAGGTAATCATGTCCAGGAACATTGTCATGAAACTCCTTAACAATTCGAACTTTATTGTTTAACTATTTGTGGATCAATTTGCGAGTATCAATTTTGGTAAACGGGAATCCCCAATTGCTCACTGTCACTAATGTTTTTGTGTATTTTTACGTCAACATTTTGTCTAATTTAAAACATACTCAAACTGACAATTGAAAAAAAAACAAATATACGTGTTTTAAGAGTTTATAAGAGTGTATTATATATCAAGATAGAGCAGTGCATCATTATAACCTAAGCGATAGATAACATCGCGAGAAGCGAAGCGTCGAAGGATATAAATCGCGCAGGTTATAATGAACTTCTCAACCGTGTTATATATACAATTTTTTCCACTACTAGAATTATTAAAAGCTTTCCACCTGCTGCTAAATCAAATTTCAAATTTAAGATATTAATTTTAAATTAAAAATCAAGTCAGTAATTCTGACAGTTGTCATTAGTTTAATACAATTAATTTTGACGTAATTCTTAATTGTGATTTAAAACACAAAAATAAACAGATAACGTAAGTTTTTATTGCTAAAGTTGCTTAAATTGTTTAAAAACATTATTATTTTAAGTATTAATTATATCTAACATATATTTAATTCTATAATATTCACATTTAATTAAGCGCGAACTTCAAATAACTTACTTTTTAAAATCATATTAATTTATTAATTCAACGATTTAAAAACTTAAATCAGCATTAAATAAAATCTCTTGCTCTTGGTACGCAGTTTCGTAAACTTTTTTTCTTTGAAACTGTTGTATTATCAGAAAATGTAAATATGTTCATTATTAACTACTAGTTAATAATGAAATATAATTTACCTGCGCTTAAAAAGGTACAACTTCACGACCTACTATTATACGTAATAATGCAAGCGTATACAACTAGTAGTGGAAAAAAGTTTTTTGTTTTTCAAATTTTAATCGTAAAAGATCGTCTGTGATTAAGGGTTAAAAATATTGATACACAAAAACAAAAAAATATTTTAATAACTGACACAGATTATTTAAAATAAAAAAAATTATATGTGTTTTCATGCAAAGTGAAACACATCTATTACATTAAATGGCCAAAACAACTAAAGACACCGTTTTGAATTTTTTTATACATATTCACCAACTATATGAAACGGCACATATATACTTTTTATGATCTAAGTCGTGACCTGTGATTTTAAAAACATTTAAACGTGCATTTCAACTGAGAATAGTATATTAAAACACAAGTTACAGAATGAACGCGCTTCAAGCACGAGACCGGGTTTCATACACGAGCCGCGCAGCGGTGAGTTTATGAAGCGGTCGAGTGATTGAAACGTATTCTATGACGTGTGTTTTATACTATTTTCTCTATTTCGATACAATAATTAATATTTTTCGTATAATTTTAATTTTAAAACAACATTGGGAAACTTTATTATTTTATTGAATTGGCAACACTTACACTTTGACATATTGAAATTTATGTGTTAACCTAAAATCATACGAAATTATCTCTTTATACCTTTATAAGTAAATAAATTTGAATTAATAAAACGTGTTTATTTTATTTTGGGGTCAAAATTGAAATTTCAATTGTTCAATTCTAATAATTTTGATTTCTTTTTCATGTAACGTCAACTTACGATGCAGAGATACCAACTTTGAAAAAACTAACATTACTAAAATTCGTGTAAGAATTTGCTTATTCTTACACGGATTTTAGTGTAAGAATGGCTAATTCTCATGTCGAAATAGAGAAACATAATTCCGTAATTTATGATAATGCTGAAAAACGCGTATTACGGGCTTACCCACTTTGTATATAACAAAACAGCAAAAATACTGAATTTTGGTTTTAAACTGATTAGTAGGATAACAATAAATATTTCGCTTTTGATGATAATATAGGTATAACAATAATTTTGCTTTAAACTAATTAATAAGTTTATTTTTTTAAATGTAAACGAGTTGTATTTTATAGCATACAATGCAGGAATCAATATATTTAATTATAATTTTTAGAAACACACATTTAACATTTCATAACTTTTAGTTAAGAATACATGTGGTTTTATATAATCGATAATTTTACATAAATGTTATGTAAAAAAAGTGTATGAAAGCTATTTCAACCTTTTAGCAACATTGGTTATAAGTATAACTGTAACATAATCATTTTTTTTTAATTTTGAAACTTGATATAACGTATTTACATAAACTCATAAAATATTTAATTAAATAACACAAACTTAAAATTGTTGAATAAATTAGTTCCTGCACAGTTTACTTTTACTCTTGCTTTTATTTTTTTAAGAGAAGGTATTGAGTTATAATCTGTGCATTCATTAAAAAAATGTTCAATGTTGTTATAACTAGTATTTTATTAACAATAATAATTTTTTTTTGTACAACATACATATTTTGTATTTTTGATTTACTAAAAACATCCAATTTTTATTTTTTAATATACTGTTTTAAAATTACAAACCTGAAAATACAAAGAAAACAAAAAGTTTTAGCTATAATTTTTAATTTAGAAAAGTTCTATTTAATGTAGGATGGCAGTAAAAGTCATAAATAGAATATATTTCTGTGATGACATTGTATTTTATTTTATGTAACTTTAAAAGTTGCGTGGGTGAGAATTTATAAGTATTAATATTACATGTAAAAAAATGTTATTTAATACATTTATTTTAACAATTTTTATGTTTAGTTTTAAAATATGCTTTTTGCAAGTAAATAGACAATTAAAGGATTTGCTCTAATAATACTTGAAACGCATTTTTGTGTAAACGTGTTTGGTTCGATTACACTAAAAACACGAAAGATCAATGTTTTGTGATTGATAATAATCGGTTATCGATGTTTAGCTAGTGATATCAACAGCAATGTCATTCTTAGTTTGTTAACTGTACATTAAAGTAATAACAAAGCAGTTATTGACAAATGTGTTCAATTACATACTTCAAAATAATGTTTAAAAAGATTATTTAGAAAACCATAGATTCAGTCAATTACAGGTATGTAAAATTGTTTGATTTTCTTATAGACATGACGTCACATTGCGCAGAATACAAAAACGCGCTTATGTCTGTTATACGAAATAACCTAAAAATGTTGCCATTGTAAAAAATTTCAAATTTACTATTTCCCTACATAATTAATGTTTAGGGGTTTAGCGCAAATGTTATGTTTATAACAAAAACGAAAACCACTAGCACCATATTTGAGTTTAGGCACTTTAAATAAAAGCAGTAGCGGCGTTTCCGTTTGGTCATTTAGTTAATGAACCTTACAAAAAAATACTAAAAATTTTATTTAACTTTATATTAAAAAGGTTATAAACGATAATAATCATGTTTCTATTCTAAAGATAGATAAACTGACCTTAAATAAAAATCTTTAGTAAGAATCCATTTTCAAGGTTATAATGTTGAAATGACCTTCCTGCAGCAATAGCCATCAGCCGCCACTAAGTAAAAGTTAAAAGATAACTCATAGATATTTCAATTAAAAATTATCATTTGGCCGCATTGCCATCTACATTAAAAAAGCACAACCAATTGAATAAGCTATCCGTATCAGTTAACTGCTGTATGCATTTTTTATGTTTTTTGTTTTTAATATTGTACAGGGTGCGGCAAAAAGATCTGATGGTTTTAAAATGTAAATAACTCAATCGTTTTAAGAGATACAAAGTGTTTTATTGCATATTACAGATTGCTATTTATGAACATTTATAAAAATAAGCAAAGCTTGAAATGTTTATGTGATCCGTTTAAGATTTGAAGATGACGTCTTTTAAATGATGTCCATCTTGGGCCATGCATTCATCCAATCTTGAACTGAAATTGTCACACACTTTCCCTAACATTACAGGAGAAATGTTGGCTATTTCTTGGCGTATGGCTATTTTGTATGGATGAAAGTGCAGGTCGTACCGTAATATTCTTCTTACCGAGCGGTCAGACATGCGCAGAGCAGCAGCTTGTTAGCGTGCAGGCCGCCGAGGACTGGCTTCCACAGCTTCCCTCACTCTCTCGACGTTCTCTGGCGTTCGGGCTGACCTTGATTTCCGTTTTAATGCTGAACCGGTAGCTCTAAAGTTACCCACCCACAGCAAAATGGTGCTCGAGTTGGAACTTTCCCTTTCGGACCCACATTAAAACGTCTGCGGAACTGCCGCTGAACAGCAACAACACTATCGCCACTTTTAAAAAATGCTTTCACAACGAACGCACGGTGCTCAGCCGACCACCACTCCATGGCTACTAAAAATATCCGCACGTAGGCACTGGAACGCCGCTATCCCCACCACCCCCCATCACTCACTCGCTCGTCAGCGCGGCAGCAAAAACCGTCAGATCATTTTGCCGCACCCTGTACAATCATTTGTGAAGTATTCTTTGTAAAGAATAGAAAGTTATTATGCATAAACTAGTAAAATGTAGTGTAGCATTTAAGACTTACATCTGACTTTGTACTTGTGTGTATTAATTATAGATCAATAGATTTTAAGGCATTGGCATTAGAATGTAATTAAATTCTGACGCTTTATAATATTTATCGTTAACAAATTCAGATTTTTGTAATTAATTTTAGAAATTAAAGATTTACTATATATGCGGACGATGTTCGTAATAATAAAATAAATTTATAAAATTTAATTTTTATTTAACTTTGCAGATGCATATATCTGATTTCAAAATTGTTCTGTTTGTAACGTTCCTAGTTTCATTTATTCAACATCTTATATTTATATTGCATTAATAAAGTTAAAGTTGGCAACGGCGCGTAAAGGAATTTGCGCACGTTCAGCCATTATTTTCTGGTGTGATCCGCAAGTATCAGTGTTTACGTAATTTGTAAAGAACCTATGGGCAGAGTTTTTTTGCGCGACTCATGGTTTCCTCGTTCTAATAGGCTTGTATTTTCTATATATAGCATTACCTTCTATGTATTCTCCTGTCTTCGGCTTTTTGTTTCTATTTTTCCACTGTAGTCTTCTATTACTGCTTTTAGTCATTTTTTTTTGGTTTGCTTTTCTTTTTCTTTATTATATTTGTTACCTATAATAACAACAGTAGACCTCAATTTTTCAAGAAATTCGCTGGTATGCTATTATCCCTGGAACATTTATTATGTACCAATTCGCTGATTACTTTTTTAAATTTCTTGTTGTGTTGGATTTCTTACATTTTGTTTTTCTTCTTTTAGTTTTAACTATTTTGTCCTTCTTTGTTTGTTCCACATAGCTTTTCAAAGTATTGCGCTCCCAACTCTGTTTTTTTTATGTCCTTTAGTAGTTTTCCTAGCTTGTTTCTACGGAATTCCAAGGTTTTAATTTTATTTTGATTGTTGATTTTGGCTTCTTGGTAAACATTTGTTATCCTGTGGTCTTTGTAGTGTTTCTCTACCGCTCTCTTGTCTAATGCTTTTCTTTTTCCTGCATATTCTTTTGATTTATGCTGTCTTTTTTTTGTATATTTTCTAATTTTTTTGTTTTTTCTCATGACTATCTTAGCTTTGTTTCTTTCTTTACACTTTTTTACAGTCGTTATCATACTAATCTTCTCCATTTGCTCTGCCGTATTGTGTCTGTCAAGATTATTTTCACTGTTATTTTTTTTGTAAGTTTTGTTTTAAATCTTTTTTCCTCTGTACCCAAAAAACCAAATAGGTTCCATAATAATGCTTTTAGAAGCATAGAGGCAGTATTGATATTACTAAAAGCCTTCCTGTAGCAGTAGAATGGTTTATGTTTAGAGATAGGTTTTGACACTCCAGTAGAATGCTGTACAGTTAGTGCTTATAGAGTCCTATTAGACGTTGTACAAAAGCAGGCCAAAGGTAGAAGTTTTCACGTTCCATTAGAATGCTTTAAAATAGTGCCAATGTAGTACTTTCCTATGTTGTAGAATAGCATGACAAAGTTAACGACTAAAAGGTAATTGATTTGCATGCTTTTACAGGGTTTTAATAGCATACCATAAGAAACACAAAAAGCATGAAATGATTAGTTTTAGGTCATTTTTTATTAAGAAATTTGTACAGTATCTTTGTCTAAACTATAATAATTTTTAATCAATGGTTTGCGAATTTGTAGTTTGCTGCATCATCCTAATTATTTCATTTTTTTAATCTCGCTTTGCCATGACGTAGCCATCGGAACACCTTCACATTAATTACATCTATAGGAACTTCTTTGAATCAACTTTGGGTTAACTCTATAACAAAATTATGCGATTAATTATTTTTTATTATCTATTATCAGTCGCATGCATTTTCACTAGATTCATATCAAAAATATGTTTCTTTTTATGAATAAAATAAATTTTTTATTACAATGCTTTTTAAGTTTAAGTCCGCAGGTTGGCCACCCCTGTTCTAAAAAAATAACTAGATGCCAAGTAAAAAATAAACAATAACAATAAAGCGCTAAAACGTGGATAAGCTGATCGTACAAAAATAGATATGTTGTCAATTGTTTCTTTTTGTACTTACTTTTACTTAAATCAGCAGAACTTCTAATAGCTTTTTCTTCTTTAATTCAGCACAAAAAAGAACACATTTACATATATAGACTAAGCCCGAACCTGAAGTCGTCTTCCTTTCGTAAACGTAATTCTGGATATACCCGTAACCGTATAAGTACTTACTTAGAAGCGTTTCTGGTGAATCAAACTCGGTAGTTGGTACATATCTCGTCACAATTCTCAGAAATCAAAGTATCTTATTTACATTTACAGTATCAAACGCGAATGCATAGGTTTTTTATTGCATACACATCTTTATCAACAAAATTTAGATGTGGGTGTTTAATCTCTACAGGAAGTTATTTTTGTTTAGGTATTACAATTTAGCAACTTGTACAAACTGTTTTTTCTGATATTATAAATTATATTTCTTTATCTCAAATAAAGAACGATTAAACCGATTTTAGAGGTACTAAAACACTAAAAAAATGTTATCATGTTAGTCGTAATACTTGAATTTTAATACATTGTCAAGGCTGCTATAAACACTTTATTTTTTATATCAATATAGAAGGTCTATAGGAGTGATTTTAAAGGAATCTTTTAGGGTACTTTATTCTCCTTCTATATGCATTGTTATTGAATCAATATGGGAACGCCATTAGAATGCTACATTTCTAATACTTTAGTGATTCCAATCAACTGCCAATTCTAAGGCTGCTATAAGCACTTCTTTTTTTTAATTAATTATAGTATTCCTATAGAAGTGTTTTTAAAAGAATCTTTTAGAGTACTTTATTCTTCTTATATAGGCATTCTTATAGAATACGTTTTAAATTAGGTGTGATATTAGAAGTCCATACACAAACTACTATTGGAATGAATCGAACCTACATGGAACTTATGGTTTTGTGGGTAGATTCTCAGGTTGTTTTATAGTGGTTTTCACACACTATTTTTTTGCCCGTGGAGTTTCTCTGGCAACTATTGTCTTAACTTTATTAACACCCAAAAAGTGTCGGTGTCAGCGTCTGTCCCACGGTAGCTTCTGCTATCTTTAATAGTCTTTGCGTGGTTAGATGCTATCAACCCATGGCCTATTTGGTTCTTAGTGTTCGCCACGCGACTTGTAGATATTTTTGGGATGGAATTGTGTGTTCGCATTTTTTATTTAGTACTCTATTGCAAATTCTTTTCCATTCTCATTTCTTTCTGCATGCAAACTATTGGCTCTTATAATATTTCTATAGCATTTTTGTTTTCCCACCTTTACGGTTAAACTTCTGCTGTCAACTTTTATGTAGATATCTTATTTTTAGTCTTGCTTAATTCTTCATCAAATTTAGCTTTTTTATGTATTTTTCTCCTTGGTTAGTGCATAGCTATTTAGTAGAGTAATTTTACAATGGTTAGCTCTTAACCTCAGTAGGCTTATTCTATCGGAAATCGGTTCAAAGTCAATAATTCTTTTTTCAAATCTTTTTCTTACTATAAAACTTGTTCAAAAATATTTGTTATCTCTACCGCCACTGTTACATAATATATATTTACCTAAATTGGTAATTTTAGTACCTTTAGTTTACTTTCTTGTAACACTAATATATTGGTTCTATATTTTTCTTGATTTTCTCACTGTGTTTTGCTCATAGCAGCTTCTCACATTCCAAGTGTTGCTCTTAAGTCTTGTTTTATCTGAACGTGTGTTTTTATTATTCTGTTTTTTGTCGTTGTCGTCTATAATGCTTCTAACGCCTGGAAACTGATTTTGTTAGTTGTTTGACTTTGGCGTACTGCTTTCCATTACTTCTAGTTTTTCTGTTTTCTACTTCTACTTTCACCAACTACTATTCCAAAGATTTTTTGATATCCCACTTTAGCTGCTGTCTTTTTTTTCTGATTTTGGTATGCTCCTTTCCTATTTTTGCGTCAATTTGCATTAGATCGTTATCAATAAAATATGGCGTTTTCTTTAAAATAAAGGAGAGCTGTTTTTAACATTTTTTTTCTTATTTTCCCAGGCATTTACTTTAACGATTGACGTTTGTAATTTGCCTTGTTTAAGCTTTAATTTTCGCTCTTCTTTTATTTTTACATTCACTTCCAAATTTTTAGACAAAAATGTAGCAACTTTAAAACGTTTCACTATTTTTCTAAAATTTATATTCCTTAATTACTATATTTTTTTCTTTTGTTAGTTTTTCATATATTATATTTTCTTTTTTAGATCATTTATTTTTTTATCGTTTCATTTTCTATTTTAAATTTAACCATTTTTTCCTGATATAATTTTTGATCTTTTCTTATTCTTTTGATGTATTTCATCATGTGCTTTATATTTTTTTTCTGAAGGCTCTTTTCTTTATCTTTCATTGGATAGCTTCTTGTTTTTTCTTTTGTAGATGACTCATCGCTTTCATACTTTTTTAGCGTTTGTAGTAACGGCATCTTAACCTTTCTAGTTTACTTAAGGTTGGCTGCGTATTGTTTTAATTTTTATACCCGCGTTACGGGTAAAAACACATAACCGGTTGGGCTTAATATTCTCAAAAGTTAGGTATTCAATTACGGTTAACTTTTTTCTTTGGTTTTAGGATATTTCTATAACTTTTAATTTACAGTTCTATAAGTTTTGAGGGGAACGTGATGTAATAAGCTGTAACAAAAGTTTGGATTATATTTAACAAACGCCAATTGTTTTCTTTTCTCTTTATTTGGTTCAATTTTGTTGTAAACCTCTTCAGTTAAGTGCACGCTACGTTACATGTACCTGATATGTAAGTGATACATACGTTGCATTGTTTGGTAAATATTTGTTTTTTCTTATGGAACGTTTTTAATAAATTTGTTTATATATCTAATAATATCTTTAATAATAATAATATCTATCTAATAATAAGTCATACAGTTATTTTACATATCAGATATATCTTTAACATATTACAACGTTGCTGACATTAATACGTTCCTACTATGCTGTCTGTATATCTGAGATAGAAAATTTTATAAAATATATCTAATATGTATAAGTTACAAGTTGGTGTTAACTAAGAATTATTTCTTAAAACTGTTGTACTAAATATTTAATAAAATTGTGTATTTGAAACGGCATTTTAATTTTAGAAAATGCCGGGATATCAACATATAGAGCGTTTGCTTTCTTATTAAACTACGAAATTAAATACCAAAAATATAAGCAAATTTGCATTATAAACTTTATTTTACGAATCTTTTTGCATGTTGTCCTAAATGCCTTAAAGAGCTACTATATTGTACTAGTATAGTTTACTGAACAATACTTGGTAAACTAGTTCATAAAAGAAACTCTAACGAGTTTCCATCAATAGTGTGGTGCTGGTTTACCTCTTCCTTCAGATCCTGTTGATTTTTGGAACATCTTAAACAGCATATCTTAAAGTCATTTGGGAAATATTAAGAATTTTTATTAAAAATTGTTGACAAACCTTAAAAAGTTCATCATTCTATTTTATAAAATTTTTAAATGTGTTTTATCTTTTTCCAACCAATACTGTTTGAACTTTGCAGCATATTAGCACACTTTACTAATATAGAAGATAAAAGCCAGCGACGCCGACGTTGCCGTTTCTAAGATTCTAAGCTTCAATAAAGTCTTTAAATCTATTTATTGCTTAATATTGTTAATCTTTTGTTGTCTAGCATTTTACTTTGTTGCTATAATTTTTTTCACAAGCTATATTATTTATTAATATACAGCATTGACATTGTTTACTTTACAAAGTTGATACGTCGTGGTTTTAGCCCGCGGTATATTTAGAACTTATTTGAGTTACGCGAATAAATTACCTTGTCAATGTTCCATCTCTATATCAATTTTTGAATTACTATTTTTACATAGTAAATTTACACTATGAGATGGCGTTGCCAGCATATTTTCTTTAAGTTTGATTTACTGATATGAACGTAAACAGCTTAATATCAGAAGTTAAAAAAGTTTTTTAAACACACTAAGATAATTACTCGATATTGATCTTAAATAAAAATTGCAATTTATTATAGAAAAAATTTTAAAATTATTAAGAAAGTTGTCGATTAATTGGACCCCAAATAACATAGAACATAAAAAAACTTAAATCATTTAAAAAAAAAGAAGGAATTAACAAGAGTTTGATATTTATCTAAGCAAATTTGTCTAATTTAAAGCTGTAGTACTGCGTTTAAATGAAATGCAGAAAAAAATATCAATAAATTAAAAGAATCGTTATGGAAAAATACGGGTTATCAGCAGTAAATAAATACGAAATGTTTGTAAAACTTTGTTTGATAAGCAAAATAAAAATTTTTTACCAATGTAGTTTAAAAATTTGTTTGAAACCTATTTGTTTTGGTTTCGTAATTTAACAAATGGCAGCTCCATTAAATACCAAAAAACGCATTTTGCATATTTTTGAATAATTGAAAAAATTTTGCATTTTGCCAGTAAAGCAAAAATGATTGCCTTTTTTTAAATTTACTTTTAATCAAAAACCATGGGTGTTTGTTTTATGTGAGTTGAGATTTGATATTACTGAAACTACTAACGAGATGATTATATCGGAAACTCATTGCCGATTAACAATAAAGGTAAAATAATATTACTTGAATATGTGTAGACGCTTATTTCTAAAAGATTTTCTTTCAACCTTCAACGACAGCCTTACAAATCTACTAAAACAAAAATTGTACATTACTTTTTGCATTTTTCGAAAATTACGTACGACAAATGTACCGTTTTGCTTAGAACACGCCATACAAATCCTACCGCTTCATGATTACTAAATTAAAACCATCGCGGATTAATACGTACCGTTTTTTTTTGTTTTAATAAACGTCTAGAGAACTCGCGCCCTAGTATGTATGTCATACGAGTTTTATCACAATACAAAATCATTGTTGTCGACAACAGAAAAATTTACATTTATTGCGCCAAACGTAATCAAAATTTGTAATATTTTTAAATGACCGTAACATCTATATGTTTTACGCTAATCAGTTTCTTGGTTATTGTAACAAATAAAATATTTTTATTGTAGTAAGTAAAATAGTTTTATTAGCAACAAAAAACGTTTTTTTTTAAATTAAAAATAAACATGAAAGCTTACAAAAACCAAATTATGTGTGAATATAAATTGCTCCCAATTTGTTTTTATTGTATTATGTTACATCAAAAGACTATTTTATCTTCAAATAAATCTATACTCACAGATAAAATGTTTCATCACTTACAATTATTATGTTACAGTATATATATATTTGAAACAACAATTAAATTTTTCTAAATAATCACATATACTCATAAAAACATAATTTTTTTTTCTAAATACAATTACATCAAGTTTATGATTATAAAATTCTTTAATAATATATAACAAAACGATTTATCCACTATTTAAAAGCACTACAAATAATTTAATAATCAAATAGTGATGTTTTGTTTATAAAACCAAAAATAATACAATTGTGTACATACATACAATATATACAAATAAATATAGGTTTTCAAATTTTTATTTGAAATTTGTTATAATTTTCATAAAATAAAACATTAGTAAAGCATAATTGTATAATGACGTTTAAGTTTTAGTTTGATAGTATTTTAGAAAAATACTTTAAAAAATAGTTGTTAAAAAGTTGTAATGCGTTTATAACGTTATTAATGGTAATTTTTTCTGTTATATTACTACAATACGAGAAGTCGTCGACTAATTTGTTTGCATATTCCAAAATGACTCAAAAATCACTTTGAAAATCACATTTTTATTTCACTGTGTTGCTGTAACAAGTAAACGTCTATTACTTTCTGGTTTCTAAGTTAAAAAATGTTTGTTTTGCTATAGTCTTAAGACTTTGATCAAGACGCAAGTCAAAACCAAAAACAAACATTATAGGAAACAATATATTTTTTACCAATTTAAAAATATGTTAAATTTAGAAATTTTAATTCAAATGTAACAAACAACTGAATCTTTTTAATAAGCGTTTCACGAAAATCAAAACAAATGATTACAATTTTTTTGTTTGATTTTCTAAACTATAGATGGCATTTGTAGCATTGACATCAATTATGAAAAAGTGGCACATATATCATTTTTATAATATTCACTACAATTATTAAATTGCCTTAAATTTACTTTTTTTAATTTTTCTAAAAGTTTGTACACATTTTCTAAAATGAATTGTACTATTACTACTGTTACTAATTTACCTTCATTAAATGCAGTTTATTTAAAAATAAGTAAGCAACCTAATAATTGCAGTTTTATTACATGTTGTATTAAGGAGCAGAATTATGCGATACTCGCCAAAAACTCGGTACCGTGTGGATTCTTTTTGTATTTGATTTTTTCAAAAAAAAATGTACGGCAATAATTTGTGCTTGTCTGAAAACCTATTTAGCTTCTATCAGATATATACCGATTGATTTTCACTTAGCTGGAAAATGGAATAATTTTTTAACTAAAGAAGACAAAATCGAAACTGTTTTGATTGTCGGTGAAAATTATAAACGCACAGAGGGGCAGCAACAATTTTTAATGAGCGATATCCCGACAAACACATTTCCCACTGAACCATTACCAAGATTTAAAAAATTAAAATTTCGGGTAATGTTGATAATAAGTTTAAAGTTCCTCATAATCATTGGGTTAATGTTGAAGAGCGTCAGCTTCAGGTAATGCAGACTGTTGTCGTAACTTCATGAACTTCTCTTTGGGAAATCGCCAAACTGAACCCAAATAAATTCAAACATTACAAGCCAAAAATTATCCACACTTTGCAAGAGATTTAGATGCTGGGCTATATTTTAGCTTTTGGATTCAATCACAAATAGAAGAGGACAGATATTTACATGTGCTTTTCTGCGATGAATCTACATTTTCGTCAACTGTTAGTTCTCAAAATTGTCAGTGGTGAGCTGACGAAAATACCCATTTTGTCATAGAAGCTTTTCTGCGATGAATCTACATTTTCGTCAACTGTTAGTTCTCAAAATTGTCAGTGGTGAGCTAACGAAAATACCCATTTTGTCATAGAAGCACGCTACCAATACTCATTTAAAACAAATGTCTGGTGTGGAATCTTTAATAATGAATTTATTGGACCATTTTTCTTCCGAGAAAATCTTAATTCTGCGAGGTACCTGCTTTTCCTCCAGAATGATTTTTTAATGTAATAAAGGATATTCCGTTAGATATTCACAGAAATATGTATTTTCGGCAAGATGGTGCTCTAGCGCACAGTACAGTTGACGTTCGTAATTTTCTTGATTATCTTTTTTTCTATAAATGGATCGGAAGATGTTTGCTTGTGCAGACCTTTCAGAAATATTAACCATCTTAAAAATACAATTAGATAAAGTGCTGCTGAAGTATATTATGTTGGGGCATGTTTCAAGAAAAATGTATAAACGAAACATCCTGTGCATTGAAAGGAACAGACGCCGCGATGAAATTTAATTTCCGTTTTGTTTTGATGCTATTTCTTAAAATTATTTAATATTTATTTATTACATAACAAAAAATTACTTATTAGTGTTATTTGTGGTATGTTAGATGAAATAATATTACGTCTTGCATATTTTTGAGTTATTAAAACTATTGTTTAGTTAGACCGATGAGTTTCACAAAAGGTTATTTCTCTTGACAGTAAAACAATCTACAGCTGTCTCATATTCGGCCTACTTAATTAACTGAAACATGTAAACTGAATTTTAAAAAATTCTCTCGTTTAGATAATTGTAACAGAACATTTATAGGATTTTTGTGAAAGTAATTAATCGGCAAGTGTGAATTAGAGTTTTTAGAAGCCACGTAAATAGATATTGATTATCATTGAAAAACATTCCTCTCATAAAGTATCTTGCACCAAAAACGTAAAGATTATGCAACAATATTGCTTTTTTGTAAATATTAACAAACTTAAAGGAATAATTAACAATTTCTATTGTTTTTTCCAATTATAAATCTTTAACGTTTTTAACAAAATCAAATTGAATCATGAAATCCAGTCTTGGTATGTAAAATTTTAAAATATTCCAAAAATTTAAAACTTTAATTTTAGCGGAAGTTAAAGGAAGAGAAATGTTTTCTGATATTGAGATTGTTCGGTAAGCTAAAACTGACAGACGATGAAAAAAATCTCATAAAATCTTGCTTAATTTACGAAAAATAGAAATTTTTGAATTTAGACAATTATGAAAAACGCCATTTTCTTGCTAACTAAAAATCACTTGGTGTATCCGATAGGGGCTAAATAGGTTTTCAGACAAGCACAAATTACTGCCGTAAGAATTATAAGAAAAACTCAAAAATAAAAAAATCTATTTTGTGCCGACTTTTTGGCGAGCATTGTACAGGGTGTATTTGAAATACGAGTACAAATTCAAGGAATAATGTCCTTGTTGTGTTATACGAAAATTTTTCTTTTAAAAATTTAGTCTAAAGTGGTCCAGTTTTTGAGATATTTGCAAAAATAGTTTTCAGGCCGGTCATGATTATCTAAATAAATAGAAATTCACTGTTTATTGTAATTACCCGGTAAATGGTGAAAAATGCTGTTAAACCGGCGAAATGTATTGATGCATTGTGTTGACAATTTTTTTTAATTTTCCAGCATATGAAAAAAATGGTAATAAAATAATTAAAGCCGATACTAATGTTCATTTCTTTGCATTGCTGACGTAACAGTAAAATGTACTTGGTGTACAGATTCTAGTGTACTTGAAAAGAATGTGCAGAATAGCAATTTTAACCACAGTAATTTAACTACGCTTTATCCGATAACATTATTTTATGTTTATTGTTATTTTTGTTGTCAGCAAATTGCTGAAAAAAAAATTAATACTTCTTAGGAAAGTTTATTTTTATTTGTGGTGTCACAACCTTGGAGACTTAATTAATGTAACAGCTCCGTAATTTACGATTTATTTTGCTAAAAATTTTGATTTCTTTAAATATTTTAATTAAACTTGAATTTTGATATTTTATGTTTGTATTTATGTTCTAATTTCACCTGTTAAAATAACAACCCGTTAATCAGATACACCCTGTATAGTATGGATTATGAAAACTAGTATATACAGTGTGTCTTCGGATGGAATTGATGATAGGTATGATAAACCAAAATTTTTTGAATTAAATTTTCGTGTTTTTAAATTAATCCTTGCTTGGTTTGAAATTTATTGTTAGGTTATAACTTTGTGACATTTTTAAAAATGATAACAAAAGAAGAGCGTGTTTATTTAGTTTAATGCTACGGAGTTTCAAATGTATCCTACCAATACTCAATTGGCCCGTTTCATGATAGTTATATATTTACATACTAAGTGCGGAAAAGTTATGTTCCCAAATGAACGAGTTGGCAGCACGAGCTTGCGAGTGTTGCCTTGAGTGAATTCGGGAACAATCTTCCCGCAAGAAGTTTGTACAATATTTTTTGTACGAATACTATTAAACTTGTCTAATTTATATTTTTATTCATGTATTAATTCCAGAACATAAATATGTATAAACAAAATTTATATGAGTATTAAATCAAATCACCATAAAAATGAAATTTGAGAGTTGGCAAGTTTTTTGTTTTGTTGATTTACGTAATTATTCAATTAAAACTTTTGTCATAACAGCGCGTGATTTCTGTCATATATTGTCATTAACTTAAGGGTATAACTTAAATAACTTAAAAATTAAATAAAATAACTTAAATTATGAGTAATAGTGAAAATATTGATTGCACACCGCCAGAAGTACGTCAAGACGCTAATGAGGCATTGGCAAATTTACTACCAAAGAAATCGAAAGCAAGGTATGAATTGGCGTACTAAAAATTTGTCAATTGGGCCCGAACAAAGAAAATTTCCAGTTTTACTGAAAATGTTTTATTGGCATATTTTCAAACGTATCCTAATAAAAAGTCTTTGTGGGCTACGTATTCAATGTTAAAGGCATGCTTAATTTTACACGACAACGTCAATATTTCCAATTATTCAAAACTAATTGCCTTTTTGAAACGAGAAACGGAGCACTATCAGCCAAAAAAATCTAAGGTTTTAGAAGAGGAGCAAATTGCTAAATTTATAAATGACGCACCCAACAATGATTTTCTTTTAATGAAGGTATAGATACAATACTCATATTATTTACATATTTTTAAATTTTAAAATGTTAGGTTGTTTTAATAATGGGTGTAGCTGGAGCTTGTCGTCGCGAAGAGCTATGTAAAATGGCATTGAAAGATATCGAATTTAAAACTGATATGATATCGGTAACAATACCAGATACCAAAACCTATACCACCAGACGATTCGTAATTGTAGATCCTAAATGGATTTCTTTGCTGAAAGAATATAAAAATATTAGAGCTAAGTGTAACCAAAACCAGGATAGGTTCTTTTTTACTTACCATAATGGTAAATGTATAAATTCCCCAGTTGGCATAAATACATTTGGGAAAATTCCATCACTAATCGCATCATACCTTAAGCTTGAGAATTCAAAAGAGTATACTGGCCACTGCTTTCGTAGAACCTCGGCCACTATGTTAGCAAATCACGGAGGTGATTTGGTGACTCTGAAGAGGCATGGAGGTTGGAAATCTTCGACTGTAGCTGAAGGGTACATTGAAGAATCTGTCAGTAGTCGCATAGCTACAGCGCAAAAATTGACTGCGGGTACATCCAGTACAGGTTCAGGCAGTTCCTTTGAAATTCTTGTCATCAATGTAAACATGCCTCCTGCTTCTGCTACAGTAACGCAGTCCTTGAACATGAAGGAGATTGTTCCAGGAGTCCAAATATCCAATAGCGGAACTTTAAATATAAACAGTATAAATGTTACCATTTGTAATTCAAGCAATCATCGGTGAAATAATTGTTTCATTTTATGTAATTATAATTACTCTAGCTGTGTTGTTTTGTTACAGATTATTAAATATTCCGTTTCTTTGTTCTTAACTTGTTCAAAACATATGAAAATAATAATCTTCTAATATTATTACATTTATTTAAATACTTACATTTTCTGATACGATAATTAAAGGTGATGTTAATTAACTTAACCATTCTACAAACACAATTATTTATCAATTACTTCACTTTGTTTAAATAAATATCTTCATTTATTACACAAAACATATGTTTATCACCCATAATTAATTGGTGTTGCCAACCACAAACAACCTTGCCAACTTCATTTATTAAATGCACTAACCTTATTATTTAGATATCAAATATTATTACAATTTCGCCACTTTATCTTAGTATTTTTGCGGGAAGTACACTCCAACAAATCATATTTTCTTATTTTAAATATAGTTTTTAAATTAAATGCCAGTGTTTTTTTTCCATTTTCCCGCACGCTGTTTGACGTTTGGGTGCGGGAAATAAATGTCATTCGGGATTCAGATGTTCCCAATTATGCGTAGAAGGCGGTAAATGGCATCGAACAGTATATGAGTACAAAAAAAAATTTTACAGCACAGTTATCTCTAAGGAAATATCGCAAAAATTAATTAATAAAGTTACTGAAACTGTCCACATAACAAAAACGCATTGAATGAGTATTCAGTGAATATTTACGAAAAATATTGAATATTAGTAAAATATACAAGTTTCAATTAAATTATTTAACTGAAAGTCTTCTCCATAAAAAAAGTTGCCATAGTTTTATTCTATTCGGGTGTAAATTCATTAAGAAATATGAGGCTAAACGCCATCTCGTAGATACCTATCAACCTATCGTCAACACACTGTATACATAACTTTATAGTTGTAAATATACAAATTTATCTACGTAAACAAACAAACACAGACAACCCTGCTTAGGTAAAATATATGAAGAATAACCGTCGTTCCCTCAAAAACCGGCACTGTACTGGTTGGATTATCAAAGATCCGATTATACTTTGTTTTTCCTGAAACATATATTTGTCGTGCGTGCACGAACTTTTGTTTGTTAGTGTAGGTACCTATGTTTAATTAGTGTGTTTCTTCAATAAGTAAAATTTTAAATTTGCGATAGTCACACTAATTTATAATAATTTTTGTAGCGGTTTGGCTACTAATTTTTGTGGTGTAAATAAATTTTTGTAAATTATGTTTATTAATCACATTCAACTAATTAATATAAAAATTTTTTTCAAGTACTAATTCAATTAAAAAAATAGCACATTCTAATTTGAACAGTAAAAATCTATATAGCGTATGAAAATAATTATTTACTTAAACTAAAATATTTTTAGTATCTATGCAAGTTGAAATATTAAAAAAAATATTCAATTTTTAAAATATTGTGTGTGTTTTTGTTGTAAAACCACATACTTTGTCAACGCAACTAAATGACTTAAATTTAAAATCTTAGGATTCTTAGAAATTTTTTTAATACAGATCACGTTAGTTCATCTAGTTATTTAGTCGCTAAAAATACTTCTAGACTTTAGATATTTAAAATTTTTTTATAACATAATAATTTTGTTTTGTCTAAATGTAGAAATATTTTTGTTTGGTTCAGTTATTAACTAAACATTGAAAATTATACTTAAATCTAATTTTCTCGTTTGTACGTGTCTTTTGAAAAATGAATGCAGTCATAAAAAATCTATTTCCGTCAGTGAAAGACTTAAATACAACATAAAAAAGTTTTAATGTATACTTAGTTAAAAGTTTGGGAGTAGAAAAATACTTTCCGGGTTTATTTTCTACATGTACGTTTTATTGATTCGCTCACTTTTGCACTCTTTTAGGTTTAAAGTTTTACATACAATACCGTCTAAAATGTTTAAATAGTTTTTCCTTAAGCGCTATTTAGGTGATGTATCTATTTAAAAATTAATGTAGAAAGCACGATAATTTTTAAAGAAAATATGATGTTTTATTTTACAAACAGCAATATAAACTAGTTTAAAATCTAAGCATACGAATTATTACAAATCAAAATCTGTTTTGTTAAAATATCTTCTAGTAATATGTATCTTCACAAACATAAAGTCTAAAAACTAGAGATAGTTGCTGTGGGTACTGATCAAATCAAACCTGGATTCAAGTGCATTTATTGCTTGGTCTAATGTGAAAAAGCAAATCTTTGAATTATACTTCAAAGTAAGCTCGAACGGTATGTCAATTTTGTCGGCAAGTTCGCATCACATCACATCGCAAATCATTTCATTAAAGGTCTGGTCCGATCTAAAATCCTGGAAAAAATGTTTACAAATTTTTAAGAGTTTCTGTTATAAATTCATTAGATGTTTATGTAATGTGCAATATATTAGTTCCTCAGTAGTCAGTCAGAACGTGTAAAGTAAAAAAAAAAACTAGATAGATAGTAATCGAATGTCTTTTATTGTTGTTTTTATTCAATGTATATTCAGAAACGACGTAACAATAAAATTTGTGTTTACGTTTGAACTATCCTTCATCACGAACTTTTAAACAAAAAAAATACAAGGATAGAAGATCTACAGCTTGCTGTAGATAAATTAAATCTTATTAACGATAAATTCAAACAAGTAACGAGACAAGGTTTAACCGTTTTACCGCCCGATAAACTTGATGATGAGTGTATTAACATATTAGAGTACGAAAAAAACGTATACAACGTCGCACTAGCGACGAATGACGAGGTCCCTACATGCGTTAGAAATAGACGTAAGTCAATACTGCTTAATTGTCAAATTGATACTTTCAAAAGCAATTCTTTAAGCGTGAGAATTGAGTTTAATAAAATAGTAAAAGGTACCTCTGCGAGTTCTAACAGTTCTTTGTATGGTTCGGCAAACGATTTAAACAAATAAAACGACGACAAACATCTCAAAAAACTGCTTAACTTCGTAAAATTAGAGTTGCAGTCCATTGAGCTGGCTCAAGGTCTTGACGATTCGAGACGGAATAAATTTAAACGCCAACGCAACAACGCTTGTAAAATAAGAAAAAGTGATATATAGAATAAGAAACGTGGAAAAAATGTGAGTACGGTTGCCGGACGTTTTACCAGTCTGAACAACGATTGTTTGTTTTGTAACTCCAAAAATCATAATTTTACGAATTGTAACACGTCACAAAGAATAGATGAAAAGAAATTGTATTGCGCAATTAGAAACGGTGTTTTTAATGTTTAAAACCTAATCACGACTTAAGGACCTACAAACTGAAGTGCCAAAAATGCCACCGTAAGCATGCCACTATTATGTGTGATCCCATCTTTAAACGAGCCATGCACGAGAACCCAAAGGCCTTCAGCGGCACAAGGAAAGTATCACAAATATACAGCGCAAGGAACAGTACAAATTTAATCAAATTTAATAAACGCCGGAACGTGTACTTCCAAACGGCCCGAGCATGTTTAACGAATAACAAACAGAATTGTGTATTAATACGTATGGTGTTAGATGGGGGCAGTTAACTGTCGTTTATCAAAGAATCGTGTGAATTTAATCTGCCCGTAGTTGGTAAACACAGAATAGCAATATTTTCGTTTGGATCAGAAAAAAAAACTCCAGCTAGACAATGCAATATAGTGAGCGTTACTTTAAAAGGTAAATATTCAAATGAGATAATTAAATGCTGTAGAGGTTCTAGAAATTTGTTTTAATGCCCTGGCACCACCACCGACAAACAATTCCGCGTTAAAGACATGCAGCTCGCCGACGTGTGCGTATTGAATAACTTACAAGAAATAACTGGAGTCGCAATGCTAATCGGAGCAGATAAATATTGGAAAATCCATTCTGGTAAGGTGAGACGTCTTAGTGACAAATTATAACTGCTGTAAAAACAAAATTGGACTGTGAATGGACCTGTGGAATGTGATACGTATAGCGTAAATTGTGCACTCGCAACAGTATTCCAAATAAAAGCACCAGAAGAGCTTGAAATTGATGTTTTAAAACGGTTGTGAGAGTTACATTGTATGCGTATTCGCTAAAGTGAAAATTGTTATAACGAAATTACTAAAGACTTTGTAAAAATTAAAATTGTTTATGAAGATGAAGGCTATAACGTATCATTACCTTAGACCATTAACCTAGTTTTGCAATCGCATTATAACAGCGCTCTACGTCGTTTAAATAATTTAACAAAAAAACCAGCTGCTGGAATATAATAAGGCCATCCGAGAATTCATTAATATAGGAGTAGACGAAATCGTGTAGTTTTTGATGCTTTAGCACACGACTATGGTGAAAACTCACTCAATGACCTTTTATTACGGCGGCCACAGTTTTTTGTGGTATGTTAAACCATTGATTGCAACGTCGTTACCAAATTATCGCAAATTGTTTATTAAAAAATGAAACAAGTGACATTTGGCGTTACTTGCAACCTTTTTTTATTTTCGGAGGTAATAACCGACCATCTCGATATAATGGAAAATGACTAGAAAGACACCTGCGAAGTGAAGAGAACAAGTTTTTTGTGTAGACTGTCTAATTGCAAGTGCCAGTAATTTCGGGGCAGCATATAAACTCTATACGGAAGCTAAAATTATCACTATCAAGTCCGGAATAAATCTTCGTAAATTAAAAACAAATGACCTCAACTTACGCCAATGTTTTGAAAACGAACTGACCGTTGAGTATACTAAAGTGTTGGGCATTCAAAGGTCTACATACTCTCAGTATCAAATTACTTGATGTTACATCAGTTGAAGCATCTATAACAAAACGAGCAGTTTTAACCGTAGCCCCAACAAATTATGATCCATTAGGTTTTTTATATTCATTCACTTTAAAATTAAAATTACTGCTACAAGATTTGTGGAAATTAAACTATAAGTGGGATGAGATTGTACCAGCTAAAATTTTAACGGACTGGAATGAATAGAAAAGTGAATTGGCAACTCTCAATGACTATCACATGCCCAGATACTGTGTACCCATAAAAGAGCAATCGTTGGAACTACATATATTTGCAGACGCTAGTTTGCGTGCGTATGGAGCGATTGCGTATTGATGATTTATTACCCTTACAAGGGAAACGTATTATAATTTTCTAAACGACGTAACCATAAAATTTGCGTTTACGTTTGAATTATCCTTCATCATATTGATTACAGTTCCATAGCAGATTGTAAGTCAGAGTATTTTGTCTGCAAGAGCAACACAACTTAATAATCCAGAATTATTAGAAACAGCAAATAAAGCATCGTATACAGTGGCGGCTTCTCTATTAGGTGGTTTGGTCAATGACCTTCTAAAAAATGAATAAGAAAAGTATTTTACTTGCTTTAAAATTACAGAAAATTTGAGTTTAAATCAAATTATCAGCGTTTAAATTTCATGCGTTTAAATACTTGTCAATTTAAACGCATTAGATACAAAAACTTGAAAAATTACCCGAGGCTGACACGTACTTGTATCCGCATTTACATTATATTACAATGATAGATATTGTAGTCAAGAGTGAGACACACATAACCCAATTTTATGCGAATTAGAAAAAAAGGTAAGTAAATGTTTAAATGCTTTTTTACGATTTTTTTTGTACTCAGCACAATGCTTACATTGCTTACGTGACTTACGTCATCTATTATTATCTTTGCAACGCATGTGTGTGAAATACAAATTAGGAATGCACATTTCCTATCACATATGACAAACTTTACAGTCCATTTTCATAGTTGATGGATAATATTCATTTGTAAGGGACGACTTATCGTTTTTGTTTTATAATAACGGTGGTACAAGAGATTAATGAATAGCTAATAATTGTTTACACATTTAAAATTTAAATTTAATGCTCGTCTTCAGCCTGTACTTCAATTTCGACAGTCCAGTAAACATACAAATAAAAAAGTCGACAGTAAAGTTAAAGAATCTGTGTATGATTTCTTAGATTGAATTCGTGGATTTGAAATAAATAATAGATTGTACTATTTTATATATTTACTGTTTTCGCATGACCTATTAATTTAAATGAAAAATTAAAAAGCACTTGTTATCGGTAAACCACATGAAAAGTTCTGCTACTCTTAGTAGCGTTATTCGCTTACAGTTAGACAGCGCTCACCGAAAGTTAATTAAAGACCACAATGAAAATATTTGCAAAAACTGAAAATAGATACATATATTAAATAAAACAATTGGTTGACTTTACATATGGCTACAGTGGAAAGAGAGCAATGTTTCTCTGCGTTAAAAAGAATTAAAATATTTTTACGCAATCGGCAATACTATGAGACAAGAAAGATTGTGAGCATTTCTATGCTAAGCATTAAAAATCCTTCCACTAAAGACACCCAAGCAACACATTGGTATAAAAAACGTCTAAATGTCCGGCTAATAGACGTTTATTAGACATTAAAACGTTTTTAAACGCGTTATTAACGTTTATTAGACGGACATTTAGACGTTTTTTTTAATGTGTTGTTTGGGCATTGTTATTGATTTTTTTGGTAATTTTAAATATAGACGAATATCTTCAATCTAATTGATCTTAAATATAAATCGCGTTACTGTAAGAATGTTTTTTAACCTTTTTGCGACAAAGGTTTCCTTTAAATGACCCTCTTGTATGATTGATCACCACCGGCCACTGATTGTATATCTTTCCTAATTGACACCTCAGTGGTTTTAATGCATCTATTCTCTTTCCTAAGGAGTATCAATTAGGTTTTTCAAAGCAAGTAAAAAAATTGGCGGTTTCGAAGGATGCTGTTGCCAAATCATTAATGTTTAGCTTATTGAGCGGCTACTACATGGGAGGTAAAATGCTCGGGAATTTCACGCTTTTGTTCTAGATTGTACTCCCAATGTATCGGTTATCATCTGGACTTCACTATCGCAATCCTACCCCTTCATATCCTGCAAATTTAACCTCAATGTTTTAGGTGTTGTAAGTATTAGAGTTGAGAGTTGCTAGCCCGTCAATCTTTCAACCACAAGAAAGCTTAAAAAACTGTTATTGATTTTAATAAAAACCTCATTAGGATTAAATTTCTGAATAGATAGACACTGTCATTTCCTCAATCTTGTTGACATCAAAAGTACAATCTACAATAATTGAATTATTATTATATATTATATTTTTCCTTAGAAGGATAATTATTTTATTTTGAATATCGTTTCTGTGATAGTGAACTTTAACTTAACAACTTAAATTGTTTTATTGTTGAAACAATTCGTAAAAGCACCTTCTACCAACGATTTATCTCTGCCGTAATGCATCTTTGTGAGTAACTGTCTATCGTTTTGAAGTGTTGTAATTCTTAACAAAATTTTTGATATAATTTTTAAAGGTTTCATGTTTTAGTCTCAGCAAGTTTTTTTCAATCTTTAAAACCTTCAGTAGACAGAAAACTTAAAATAGAACAAAAAAAGTTGCAGCTAACTCAATAAACACAGCCTTTTGCAATTGAATAGACTAATCAATTAGGTTTGACTTTTTCACCATTTTTTACGTTTCTACAAAAAACATTTAATCTGAATTAATTTAATTTAACGAATTTCCTGTTTCTAAATTTGAACTTGCTTTTCGAACCTTTTTCTTTTGTACTGAGCACCCGATAATATTTTACGACTATCAGACGTTCTAAAAACGATTAAAAAAATGTTTTAATAAAAATAGTTCTTATAGTAAAAGACGGTTCCGCTATCAATCGTTTGGTAATAGTTATACCCGTCGTATGTGTATATAAAGCTATAAGCTTTGTTGATGCCATTGTTGGAATTACATTACAATGTATTTACTGCTGCTAATGACCCCTAAAAGAGCAAAATGGCCATACAGTAGTTCACTCCGGAGGCGTTTGTACAATTGCATTGACATTGCTTTAACCCAAATGTCATTTACGTTGTGGTTTTATCCAGCAGTTCTGTTAAAAGCTATTTTGAATTATGCCGGTGTAAAATCGACTTACAACGTTTCCACCGTTATAACTATTTACAGTTATCGTTCATACAAAGTACCTTAGACTATGAGATGGCTTTTCAATATCAATGGTTTGACAGTAGGTAATTTTTACCCCTGACATTTATTTATAGCAAACATGGGTTGATTTTGTCTGTTCTTAGTTACGTTTTGATTCTGCTTATCTATTGCATAAATATACAAGGTCGCTGATAAGTCTGGAAACGGTCGATTATCGGGGAAAATATACAGGGTATCAAAATTTTTTTCCAAATGTCATTATTATGTAACTATTTGTTACACAATTTTTGAAATGGGTTGTTGAAATGAAAGACGTTTATCCAAAATTAGTCTTAAATGTTGAACGTTTGTTTTCTATGGAATTTTCAAATTGTTAACTGAATAGGTAAGTATGTATATATCGCGTATTCCTGAAATACGACTACAAACTCAAGAAGTAGTTTTTTTTTGTGGCGGTAAATGAAAATTTTTCCGTTAAGAATTTGTTGTAAAGTGGTTCATTTTTTAAATCTTTTTAACTAAAGTTTTCAGGCCGGTCTTGACTATTTAAACAAGTGGAGAATTTTTGATTCTAAGTAATTTTAACTATGTGGTAAATGCTTTGAGATCCGTATTTTAAAACGTATAATGGCGATTATTATTTTTTTTTAATTTTCTATCATCTACAAAACACATCGTTGATAAAATAATTACGGGAGATGCCAATCTTTATTTCTTCACGTTTACACTGATCTAGCTTAACAAAATATATTATGTGTTACGTTTATCTGCGGTTGTAACCAAAACAAGATTTCAGCTAAATAAACAAGATATTGCAATGTAAGAAACATACATTCTGAATTCAGTTTTCTTTGAACTCATTCGATGCTTTATTTCTGTTTTAAGTTTTGTGTTGTCAAAAATAAAAAAAAACAACAATGCATTGTTAATGAAAATTAATTATCTTTCCTTTGTATACGTTTTAAAAATATTTTTTTTATTTCTCTTATAAAATAAAACTTAGTAGTTAAAAGTATCTATACATATACCTACATAACAAGTCTTATTGTTTGTATTCATATGACAATAGTTTCGAGCGTCAAGATAATTGTATATAATAATATCTTGACAAGAAGGCAAGTTCATTTTACCGTTTCTCATTTAAATACACTATAGTTTTTTTTCCTAAATACTTCACAAATTATCTATGCGTAGCGTTATTCACGCTATATGACACGGAATACGTGACTTAAAAAGTTTTACTTTTGGAATATATGGGGGGGTCTATTATAGTGACGTTTTATCAATATTTTCATATTATACAGGGTGTCGCAAAAGCCCTAAAAGTAACAAAGTTGTGTTTTTTTAATGAATTTTCCTGTATATTATTAAATTGTGGATTCTTCGATCAAATTAAGTTTGTGTTTTCATAACGTTTAAATGGTTTTTTAATTAATATAAAAAAATATAACTTAATTTTTATGTTTAAAATACTTAAGAAGTATCTAAGTTATTTGGGCTAAATTTACAGTGAAATGTACAGCTCCACTTTGCAAACATGATAGTCGGAAAATATGTCAACTGAAAAAATTAATTTGAAATTTTTGCCGCTATAAATAATTTATCCAATCAAAATTGAGAATTCGAAGTTGGTACATTCACAATTAAAAGTTGGTTAAAAGTAAATTATGACAGTTTACAGCTGACATGTTCCGCGTGCGTTTTATTAATTACTAATTCCTTTTATTGTGTTCCAGTGTTACTCTTGTTTATTAAAGTTTTTTTGAAGACTACTTTTTTGTTTTATTTGTGAAATACAGGTATGTATTTACAAATGTTTTAATAACATGTAATTATAATGTAAGTTTTATGTTTGAAGGTTATCATTATTATGGCTGAAACTACGAAGAAAACTATCCATTCTGAGGCTCGAAACATTATCAAAAATGTTATTCAGTTCTTCGATAGTCAAAAAGCTGCTGGTGAATGGGCATTCCCTTTGGACAAGGCAACCGAACTTGCAGCGGCTGCTGTTGGGAAATCAGTGGCTACTATTTTGAGAATCAGAAAAGAAGCTGCTGTAGCTGACGGTAATCTCCTAGAATCACCTTCGAAAAAAAGGAGAAGCGGAGGATCCAACAAAATAGTGATGGATGAGTGCGATTTAGGAATTTTAAAAAGAACAGCGCAAGAGGTTTACACGGTTGACAAACAAGTGCCAACTTTAAAAATAAACCGACGAAAATTGCTCATGGAACGCAATGATATCGTAGCTTGGCGTTCTCGTTATCTACGAAAGTTGAGAGAAAACGCTGCTCTCGGAGAAAATAAAGAATCAATTACATATTTAGACGAAACTTTTATTCACCCTTCTTATGGGGTCAGTAAGTGCTGGCAGTCAAAGGACCAACCAGGTGTATATAAAGCTGATCGTTCTGGCCAGCGGTACATTATTGTACACGCAGGTGGTGCGTATGGATTTGTCAACAACGGGTTATTAAGTTTTAAATCTAAAAGCAAATCAGGAGATTACCACGACGACATGAATCATCATAATTTTATGCAGTGGATCGAAAAACAGTTAATCCCAAATTTGCCACCAAAAGGAATCGTTGTTTTGGATAATGCACCGTAACACATTGTTCAAATCAACAAACCTTCAACCCAAGCTACAAGGAAGCAGGAAATTAGAGACTGGCTTAAAAGTAACGAGGTTTTCACAACTCGGGATATGCGGAAAGTCAAATTGCTAAATTAGTGAAAAAGACTGGCCACACTAAAACATTTCATGTAGGCGAAATTTAAAAAAAAACATGGACATACCGTGTTACGTTTGCCTCCATATCATTGCGATCTTAATCCCATTGAGTTCATATGGAGTTTGGCTAAACATAAGGTCGCGATGAATAATGTACAGCAAAGCGCCAAGGAAATTGAGGTGTTAGTAAGAAATGCGTTTGATGAAATCACAGCATTAGATTGGTAAAAACAGTGCATGCACGTAGATCAGTTGGCTCAAGAAATGTGGGTGAACGATGGATTAGTTGACGATGTAGTAGAAAACTTTAAATTTGTAGTGAATACTGGTTCATCGGAAGATGACACAAGTTTAGAAGAATATGTAAGTTATTAATAAATCTGTTTAAATAGCCACTTGTTCAATTAATTTTGATTTCAATTTAAGAATTAATTTGTGTTACTAAAAATTGCCAAGCTAATAACTTATTCGTTCATTCAACAAAATATCGAACTTGAATACAATTAAGATAAGCAAAAGGAATTTTATAAATCTTAAGTTATTTAAAACTGTTTCTGTAAAATTTAATATTGTTACTAAAAATTGTATATTCATGTTTTGGGTTTTAAGTTTAATAAAGTATTTCTTTTATAGACATGTTCCTTTCTAATTTTGTAAAGAAAAAAATAAGTTACACTGGTTATGCAGCACACAATACATTTATGTGTATCCAACAATATACATTTAAATTAAGCGCCCAAATACTTTTTTTGGGATTGTACCATACAAGCTACTGTAGCGCCGGTATGCCCTCTCCAACTATCTTGTTTGCTCTGTGGACCTGTAACAATAGATCATATTTGATATTCCAATTATAATAAATGTTACATCTTATAAAAGGTGTCAAAAAAGAAAACCTATTAATTAAAAAATATTAGTGGCTATAACTTGATTAATTTAAATAGAATCGTGTATTTTTTAATTTACCAAAAAATGTACTTGGTAATTACCCACACAACACAAATATGAAATGTAAGTTACGACCATGGATAATGGAAGTGCTGTGGACCTCCATACATAACATTATGGAACTTTGATGAAGGTACAATGGACATATCGTTTTGTCACGGAAAAACCTTCTTAATATATTCATAGGATGTCCAGATGGAGGTACAGTTCATATCCATATGGAGGTACAGTTTACATTCATATGTAGGTACAGGTCACATCCATATTCACATTCCTATAGAGGTGTAATGAACATCCATATGCCATTTTATATAGCTTACACTACGTACAGTGTATCATATCAATTAATGACGCCCATTGTTTAAATAAAATACAATCTACAAGAAATAATTAATAAATTTGAATAAAATTATTTTGTTGAAAGATCTACTAGTTTTGTCAAATTCAAATTAATTAAATATAAATTTTAGAAGAAAAAAAACTAAGTAAAAGGACCATGTTCAGGATTTGTTTCTAGACATAATAAAATGTACCCAATAGTTGCGGAATATCTAAATTTTATTTACTTAAAAAACTTTAAAAAACTTGTAATTCTCAATTTATTATTCTGTGGGCACAGAAGCACTCTTTGTTTTTAAATTCAACCTTACAGCCACTACAAAAAATACAGTTAATTCAAATAATATCAGAGAAACAAAACTTACTTAATATAATTTCACCTAACGTTAAGGTTTTAAAACAATTTTTGATTTTTAGTTCTTCTCAACTATATGTTAAACCTAATTTATTAGTTAAAATTCTGTATATGAGTGTTTTCGTCAATGTTTGTACGGAATCCCCACCAATAAGACTTAATTCATGTGCCTGAAAATATAACAAATTTGAAAAAAAATCTAGTTTTGCTAAAAAAAATACTTACCAATGAATTCAATTGATTCTCCGTTAAATTGTCTAAATCATCGACATATTTTTTACTAGTAAAGGGCATGCATCTTTTCTTGGAAACATTTCAGTTGAGACATTACTACCTCTTTTTAACAACAACACTTTGAAAATTTTGAATTTATAATTGAGAGTGTGCATTAATTTTATTATATGTTTTTTGTAAAACTGTAAATTAAAAGATTACTTTATGAATTATGATTATACTACGTTATACCATTGGTTGTACACACAAAACATAAATAAAAATTGTACACAAAATAAACATTCAGCAAATTCTATGATTGAATGGGGTCAACGTAGACGAAAACAAACGAACCTAAACGAATATCATTAAAATTCAAAATGAAACTGCTAAAATGTATTTGAAACTGAAATTTATTATTTATTTTGGATTCATAATTAAATTATTTGTTGAATGACTTAAAAACCTGCTTAAGATAATAATTACAGATTTATTTAGTACTACCCAGTAAACACGGATTGAAACTGTTACAGTCACAAGATTAAAACAATTGTTTCATTACGTTGTTTCGCGTTTGTTCCATTTTTATATCATTTACATGTAACTGACAGTGAATAAATTGAAAGAGTTCCGATTTTTCACAATCAGTTTTAAACCGTTTCAGTACTTGCAATTTTTTTCCCATAATCAGCAACCGTCTAATAACTGATTTATTAAAACCGAATATTTTTTGAATAACTAGAATTGTTTGAAGATCGGTTAAATAAAACTGAATTATTTTCAAAACAGTAGAATCGTTCCAGGAAAAACGAATACTTTGTGATAAGTCAGCATTAGTCGTTGCTATACTTTTGATTACTGTCGTCAACGCTTGCGCTGCAAATTGATATCTTTTCACTTGTTCGGTTGCAGTTTGATAAGTGATGCTGTGTGTACAATTACGAAATGGAACAATAAACGGTAAGTCGAAACATTTTATTATAATCCATAAATGTAATCAATACTATTATCATTTCTGTTCTTTATGTATCATGTTTTAATTTGTATGAAAAATGTAAATTAAAACACATGGTTGCGTTAAGGTAGATTATTGCGTGATACTTTAGGATTTATAATTACAGTTCAATTCTTCAAGTTTTCTATACGATTATGTACAGCTAAAGGTATTCACGGTGTTTTTATAATAATATAATAATATTTATATTAAGTTTGTGTTGTTTTTGATTAAAAAAGTGTAATTAATTTTGTGTAACTCTATGATTATGTATGTATATAAATGAAATATTTATTTCTATGTTACAGATGCGGTTAAAAGTTACTACCCAACAGTAACTGATGCAGTTTTCGAGGCTTCCGTGAAAAGATCACAAAAAGAAAGTTACAATATGAAAAAAACTCATTGTGATGTATTTAAAAATATTTATTGTGCAATAAAATTTGAAACGTGCATTCGAAAATGTATTATTGTATTATTGAAGGAATTGTTTTAGTTCATTATTGAAACAAGAAAATTATTTATTTATTGATCATTTAGTATCAGTTCAAGAACGATGCTTTTAAAACGTAAACCGAATGCAACATTTGTTTTGCAACAGGTTTGAATTTAAAATACCGAAACTATACTGATTCAAATAAGTGAAACAGCGATGGACTTATAGCTATTTTATTGCAGTTAGGTTTCTTTCATGTTTGAAACAAGAGTGAATCATAAATTTTTTGTTTTGAAACTGTTACTAAACATTATCAGTTTTGTGTTTACTGGGTAATAGGAAAATAAGCAAAATTAATTTACACATTAATTATTCTGTTACAGTCCTATTGTTATTTCATATACTTAAATAGAAAAAAAATACAGGGTTCAAAGTAATTTACTTATTATTTACAGTTGACATTCATTGTTTCAATATCCAGTGTATATCGTTCACACATATATCTATGAATGTAATTAATATACACCTGCAATGAATATTTATTCATCGATATACATTGACGGATGCCACATGGATAATGATGTTTATTCATTGCACCTCGTGTGCGTCTGGTTACCTAAATTTGGTTTTTGTGTTGCCAACATCGTAAACGTCAATATTCGTTCGTTAGTGTAGTTATATGTAATGAACGAAAAAAGCTCTAGGGTGGCAAAATGAAAACTAGGAATCCACATAAAAATAAGTGTTCAAAGTCAATTAATATATTAAAACAAGTATGCGACAGGTGGAAAAATCATTTTAAAAATCTTGAAATTCAGTTAAAATTGAAGAAAAACGATGTTAAAGTTAATGTCAAATCTGACAGATTTAGTAATAAATGTAGTACCAACATACTATATTTCTGTTGATTTTTTTTTATTTTTTCAAAAAAGAATGTAATTTTATGAAAGGCAACACAAAAAATAATGTACATTACTGTCGTCGAAAGAATTCATAGCATAACTCACTCACATGCAACGCTCGGCCGTGCGGCCTCGCGTCGCATTAACGTTCGTTATGCTATTTCTTACTTTCGACTCTTGTTACGTAAACTACTATTACATAACTTAGACTCTTCTTAAGTAGTTTAGACATGAACATTAGGTTATAATTGGACAAAATTCAAATTATTCAAAAAACCGTAAGGTTTAATCTTCATAAACGTGATTAAAACACACGTATTTTGATCGCAGAATCCAAGAATGTAATATACAAGTAGTTTTATTTAAAAAAACACACAACTGTTAAACTGTTAGACCTTTTTTGTGACACTGTATAATATGCAAATAACTTAAAAAAGTAACCTATACTATAAAAGTTGCGTATTTTGGGCACAGTATTCCGTGTTGTATAGTGGAATAAGTTATCACAAAATATTAATAAATAATTAATAAATATCTACTCTACTTGTTAAACTTAAACTGCATCTTCTAATTTACTAAGTTATTTTGAATGTCCGAACGTATTTAAATTACAATTACTCAGTCTTTTCCAGAACATGATCATCGAGAATTAATTTCTTTGCAAAACCCCAATAATATGTATACTTTTTATCATTTTGATTTATGCTAATCAATTTTCTACTATTAATTTGTGTAAGTTTGGTTGAAACATTATCACAGGAAACATGCAGTGCTACGATTGCCAAGAAAAACGTGTCGGGACAATAGCCTAAGAATGCGGTTCCTTAAAAAAATGTTAATTCTTATCAGTCTTACAACAGTACCATCTGTTGTATAGCGGTGAGTTTATGTAAAAAAAAGTTCATTTTACTGTAGGAAGGAAATTTAGGTATAAAAAAGAAATTTTTTGTTCTGAATGAGGGAAATTTGATTTTAATTGGTTGGCAACACTGTTTATTACTTTTCTTTAATTTTACAGGACTCATTTCTTGCCTCCTAAAGTAAGCTAAGAATGTATTTTGTAGAACAATTTTTAGTTTCATTGTTTTCGAAGGATACCGATATCTATCCAGGATTAGTAGTCTTTAAAAAACATATTATTTAAATTTAATAGTATGTAAGTCCATTCCTAGCATCAATTTCTATTCAAGTATGAATTATTCGTTTGAAAGGTTTTTTTATCTTAGTTTTTTTTTGTTTTGATAAAACTTGATTAATAATAGTACGTTCAGCAACTATTATAATTAACTAATTTTCACTCATTAATAAACTACTTAAAACTGTTTTAAATTTTTTCACATACTAACGCTGTCTTTGATATTTTCAGTCCACCGAAAAGGTTTGTTTGCATAGCTGGTCATTTACGCAACAAATAATTCTTTACGACTGAATTCTAACTACCGTCCATATTATTCACGAACGCATATAATGTATAGCTGTATAATTATTTACTAACTAGAAGTATAATAGTTTATATTGTGTTATGTTGGATTTTATTTATTATAATAGTATTACAATGGTATTAGGTACTAACACGTAAATGTTACGAGTATCTGTTAGCAATGTTGTAAATTATCCATATATGAAATTCTGTTAGATGACAATCTAAACAAAAATTTGTTTGCATCTTGATAATCGTGATTTATGTCGTCTGTTGCATGATTTTTGTTTAAGAATTTTATTTATAACAAATTGTTTGCTTTACATAAATAAATTTCAATTAAACACCATATGAAAAAGAAAACAAATCAAATAGTATTATTCCTTGTCGCCCTAAAGTAGCTTTTATTTGGTCTGTGGTTCTATTTTGTGTTGTTTTTATCGAGGAAAATCTTTCCTTAAATTAATTAACGTAATTCCTTTAATGTGTTTACATAAACTTCCTTTTTGTATACTATACGTATTTGTGTATAACTTTTTTTCTGGAAAATACGGACTATCATAAAAAGGTTTTTAGAAAAAGTCAGAAATTAGTCGATTTAATTGATACTTGTCAACTTGTTTCAATCACTCATAAATTTGTTTGCAAACTTAAAAACAAAATAAAACAATAATTTAATTATTTTAATCTCGACATATAATTGTATTTACAATGAACCATACTTAAAACAAGTACGTGAACCTTAGTTGTTACCTAAAACTGTTTTATTATTTTTAATTCTAAGAAATGTTTTTTTTTACTAATAAAATTATTCAATTATTTGCAGAATCATGTTAACAACAAAATCTGTTTTATATTCTTTGTTGCTAGTACTAAAACGGTACTGTTTAATAGTAAATAGTTTGTTTCAATCAATATATTAAAAAACAAATTTATTTTGCCTGTTTCTAAAATATTCAAAAATTAAGGAAAAAAAATGAAGTAATTATTGTTTATAAAATATACCTACAAAATAAAGTATTTTGTAAAAATGATTATTTAATTACTTGCAGAATGTCAATAAAAAAATCTGTTTTATATTCTTTGTTGCTAGTGGCAAAACGTAAAGCTAATTTGTTTAATAGTAAGCAGTTTGCTTTAATCAATATCTAAGTTTTATAAAATACAAATTATTTTGCTTGTTTTTAAAATTTTCAAAAATTAGAGAAAAAAAACTGAGTTAATTATCGTTTATAAAATATACTTACAAAATAAAGTATTCCGTAAAAATGATGCTTCAGTTGTTAAAAACAGTTAGAAGAAAGTTTATATATGCAAATGTAAGGTAATAATTTATTAGAATTTAAATTTTGTAATACACAAAAAACTGAACTTAGCAATGCAAAAATAGGTTTTAATTTTTTTACTAGAATAGTATATTGTATAGCGAGTTAGGAATGGTAGTCAGTGCCAACTAGTAAGAAAGTTTACAGCCGATCCGAGTTGGAATTTCCTTACGAATGACACCCCATAGCTTTTGTACGACTATATACATAATTATTTATCAAAATCAAAAACACAAGATAAAGATATTAGTAGAATAATAATTTAAATAGATTTACGATAGTTTGAACTTTTACCTGATTGTCACTGCCGGCTTACGTTGTTTTATTTTAATAAATGCAGTTGGACTGATGAAGTAGACACTAGAGTTCTACGAAACGTCGCACCAAGAAAACAGGTGAAGTAGTTTTCTTTGCTTCTCCCAATTATTAAAGAATTTATTTATATTATTAGTATTGCTAAGTAGAACAAGTACTTTGAAACCAGATATGAAATTGTATACAAAAAGAAGAACAACAATTTATTATTTTATGTTCCGCAAAGTATGATATTTTATATACTAAATTATTATCATGACCAAATGGGATATTATATAGTGAAAAAACTTGATTTAATTTTTCAATATTATTGGTAGTCAAAATTAAAAAAAAAAATTAAATTACATAAGAAGTTGTATTAAATGTATATAGTATTTAAGCTATTCGACTAACTAAGAATACAAAATAATAAAACGTCCTCGAAGTTATTGTCCAGTTCGAGAACGTTGATGAAGTTATTGTCAACTTTAAGAACGTTTACTAAAAAATGTAGAAAATTCTCGAGACAGATAACGAAAATAAATAAAAACGGTTCAAAACAAGCATAAGTCAGTTTTTCCAATCAAATCCAGAAAATTTTGTCGGTTTAAAAAAATAAGTGATTAACGCGTGTGAACATAAATAAAGTGCCGGTAAATAATATTAAATACGTCGCGTACGTGTTGTTAACATAAACAAGTATTAGTTTTAGATAAAATTAAAAAGTGCGGACTAGTAATAGTAATATTCGAATTAGTGTAAGTGTTGAATATCGTTAGATTTAATTAGTTACGTGTAATTATAAACGTGTAAATATTTCGTATAAATAAATTAGTTTTAAAATTCGTTACATTGGTGTCAGTGTAGAATTCGAGGTTTTAAGGTGTAAATACAAGTATTTTAATCGTGCTTGTATGATAAGTACGTGTCGCGTGAGTTTGTTTTGTATTTAGTAATCAAAAATCGAGCGTTATTAAAATTAGTATTATTAATTTTTTTATTCGTGTTTTAATTATGCCAGTAACGCGTTTGCAAGCGGTTAAAATAGATTCAAAGCTGTTTGAATTTCTTGAATCAATAAAAAATGGCCAAGAATCGATGAATAGAAAAAAAGAAGAAAAGTTTTACAATATTTCTCAGAAAATGTAAGAAAATACTAGAACAATGGAAGAAATACGATCTGAAAATTCTCAGAAAATTGAAGAAAAATTTTGGAAAATTCTAGAAGTTTAAAAAAAGAAATATGAACAAGTATTGAAAATCAAAACTATTGAGGAAACTAAAGCAGATATGTTAAATTTAAAAGAAGAAATTTGCGAATTTATGAATGACAAGATAGAAGCAGAAGGAGACAGAATGAAACTGTTTGAAAAAAAAATTAACCAAATGATTTGCCATGGTGAAGGAAGCGTCATGAGCGAAGATTTAATATTGGATCATTAGGAAGAAACCACTCACAAGTTGTATCTTCAAATTTTGATGGTAAAGTTCCATGGTCAAGTTACTACAAGCAGTTTGAAGCCGAGCTACAGCTATTGGTTAGAGCAACAAGCAGAAAGCGACATCGTTAATAATGTCGTTACGTGGAGAAACTCTTAAAATCTTGCAGACTGTTCCTGACTACCTACAAGAAAGTTATAAACTGTTTATTTTACGTTTGGAAATAAGATATGGAGATGATCATCTTCAACATGTGTACCAAGCCCAAATAAAGAGTCGGAATCAGAAAACTGCGGAGAGTCTTTAAAAATTTGAGGCTGACATTACCAGATTAACACGGTTTGCGCACTAGATATCTTCTTAAAGTAATGAGCTATTCAAGCGTTTGTAGTCACCCTCTGAGACAGCAAAACACAGCAGACTTTCCGGTTAACTCGGCCGAAAACGTTGGATAACGCTTTAACCCATGCTTTGGAGTTTAAAATAGTAAAACAGACGTCTCACCGAGGCTGCAAAAATATCCACGCAGACACAAGAAAGCATTAAAAAAATAGTGCGACGTGTATTTCGGGAACAAGTAGCTCGAGGAAGAGAAGACATACTAGAACTGCGGCAAAGTGGACCACGTACGACGACGCTGTACTAAGCTCAAAAGAAGACCAGAAGAGCGTCTGGAAAACTAAAACAAGTCGATAAAATGAGGCTTAAGTCGACCTTATCGAGCCAGGCCCCGGAGATTACCATTCAAATGGCATCCCCTAGGAAGCAATTGCATAGCATTTATCTCAATGGCAAGATTAATGGACAAAGTATATAGTTACTGGTTGACACGGAAGCGACAAAAGCTATCATTTGTCCGAACATATTACGGGAAAATGAAAAAGCATCACCAGTAACAGTACGACTTCAAACGACGAAGGGCAAAGAAATACTTACTCACGGGCAAGTCAAAGTAACCATTGGTTTGGAAAATGGAGTACCCGACCAATCACTACTAGTAGCCGACATCACGGAAAAAGTTATCCTAAGAATGGAAGTTATAAAAAAGTATGGGTTTCATGTGGATATGAAGAACGATGTTCTAAAGATTGACAGCAAAAAAATTCCTTTTCATTTGTCAAACGAAGCAGCCGTGCGAATCTTAATGAGTGAAGATGTGACTGCTTAAAAGGACTAAAAGTGTGGTAATGGGTCGCCTGGATGGAAATCTCCGTAAACGCTACATATGCGTTATTGAACCAATAAAGGGCGTTTTAGTTGAAAAAGGACTACTCGTTGCAGAACTTTAGCACCAGTAAAAAACTCGATGACAGTAAGAATTTTGAATGTCAATTCAGATCCAGTAACGTTGAAAAAAGGCCGTGGTAGGCCAATGCATGCCAGTATCTCAAATTGTGAGATGTGTAAATTCTAACAAAGATATGTTGCCGAAGAAGTGCCCACAACATCTATTAGACATTCTTAACTCCAAATGTCTGAAGATGTGTTTGCGTGGAGAGTAATTTCAAAAGAAAAACTAAGGTGGTAAAACATAAAATAAATACCAGAGACGCTCGGTCGATATGACAACATCCACGCTGACTTTCTTTAACGAAATGTGAAGAAACCGAACAAATAATTATGGATATGCAAAAAGAAGGTATGATTAAACTTTCGAATAGCCCATGGACGTTCCCAGTGGTACTCGTAAAGAAGGAAAAATGGATCATTGCAGCTTTGCGTAGACTACAAAGAACGTGATCAAAAAGGACAGCTAACTTTTACCGAGAGTTGACAATACGTTAGAAAATCTGTCAGGATTTCAGTGGTTTTCTACGTTGAATTTAAAGAGTGGTGATGGCAGGTAGACTTGGAACCCAAGAATCGTTAAAAAAGGCTTTTACGATTGGAACTGGTTTGTAGCAGTTCACTGTGATGCCCTTTTTTTTTAATGGAGACCATCTTGCGCGGGCTGTCTTGGAAGACGTGCTTGGTTTACTTAGACGACGTGATAGCGGTTGAAAGGTCGTTTAAAGAGCACTAGAATAACTAAAAAGAAGTGTTCCAGCGGCTACGTATTAAACTAAGCCCAAGGAAGTGCCACGTATTAATTTGCAAGATGGACAAGAACAAGTCATCGTGTATGTTAGTAAAGTTTTGCCCGGACCAGAAATGAATTATTGCGTGACTAGGAGAAAGCTGTTAGCAATTGTCAAGTCTATAGAGCATTTCTACAAACATTTGCAGGAACTTAAATTTTTACTAACGACGGACCACGCCGTTTTACTATGGCTATTGCAGTTTCGTAACCCGGAAAGACAAGTAGTAAGGTGGATCGAGAGACTGCAAAAGTACGGCTATGACACCGTGCCGGAAACAGTTATCGGAATGCCGATGCCTTGTCCAAAAGACCATGTCCAGCTGACTGCAGCCATTGTTCGCGAGTTGTAGAAAAAGTCAAATGCCTCCAAAGAACTGCTGTAGTTAATGAGAAATGAAAACTTGAGCAGTTGCGTCGCAAACAAGAAAACGATCCCAAAATAAGACTACTATTGAACTGGAAAGAAAACGGTCGACGACCAACCTGGGAAGAATTGACTGCTTTGGACAGGCACTGTGCGCAGTTGGACTCCTTGAGAGTAGAAGTCTTCTTAAGCAAGCCTTAAAAAATGCCGAGGGCACGGAAAACAGACTACAGTTGGTAGTGACAAAAAACTGAGTGGCATAAATGTTGAAGCATTTATACGATGGTACATCAGGAATACACTTTGGCGTAAAGAAAACATTAGGAAAAGTTTGAGATTCTGGGGACTGGGAACTGCAAAAAGAACGTCATGAAATGGTGCCGTAAGTACACGGTCTGCGCATCATAAAAGGGTCCAGCGAGGAAATGCAAAGCACCGATGAGACAGTGGGAAACCTTTTAAAAAGAGTAGGAGTTCCGTTAGAATTACATTTCGACCAAGGCCGCAATTTTAAGTCTGGGCAGTTTGCCGACTACTGGGAATTAAGGAAACTAGGACGACGCTTCTCCATCCTTATTCTGATGGCATGGCTGAGCGAATGAATCGAACAGTGAAAAAATGCTTAGGCAAAGTATTGTCCAAACATCAAAGAGACTGAGATCATTACTTTCACCTTTTCCTAATGGGATATCAATTATCCGGAAGAAGTTGCTAGAGAACACTACGTCAGCAAGCTGATTAAGAGGCTGGACAGACTACATGAGGCAGTAAAACACACAATTTGCCACCGACAGAATGAAGACCAGATATAACGTCAAGGTACAAAACAGTGGGTTTTAAGCTGGCGACATAATGTGATTGTGAAATCCTCAAAGAGAACGTGGTTTGTCGCCGAAGCTGCAAAGGCAATGGGACGGCCCGGCCTTTATGAAGTCGTGCAGCGTATTAATGACGTCATATATCGCATCCGACGGCCACCCAAAAACAAGCCAAAAGTGATCCACATTGATTGTCTATCCCCGTTTGCTGATGATAACCACGTAACGCAAGCAAAACAAGAAGTCAATTGGAAGGAATGAACTTCGATAAGTTCATGAGCATATACGAAAGTTCTAGAAAAACTAGGTTCAGAGAAGCGACAAGACTGTTCTAGCTACAAAACGATTACGCGATCGCACATTGCGTGATCGAGGATCTTAACAGGTTCAGAGGGGTTGCATTCGTATTTAAAAAGAAGTTTGGACGGTTAGATAAACTGCAAAGCCAATAACCAGCGGTCGGAAAAGTTTTAAAACTAGGTGGTGAAAGACGCTTTGTTTTTTATCTGGTCACCAAGAAGTACTCACGTACAAAGCCGTTATACGACAATTTGTGGCGAGCATTATGGAACCTTAAAAGATAAATAGACTTCCACAATATTAAAAAATTGACAAACCCAAGCTTGGTTGTGGCTTAGATCAACTGAATTGGAGGACAGCTCGAAATATGTTGGAGGTCGTTTTCCGAGAAACAGGCGTTCAAGCGTTAGTCTAAAGTTACCAACCAAGTAGAATATTCTTATTATAAACTGCACTAGAAAACCGTCCTGTAAAAAAATACGTTTTGCAGTTTTATCAGCTTGATTTAATTCCAAATTTGCACTTGGTTTTCCAAAATATTTTATTTCAATCTTTTCTTGGCTTAGTCTTTGGCGATTTATCGAGAAAATGCAAAAAGTAACTATTGTTTTTGATACAAGGGCTTTAGTCGTGTCGATTTTTACAAATTCTTTCTTGACAGGAAAGATGTTTCAAATATAATAAGATAATTTTGTTGTAGTTAAAGAATCATAATAATTATGTGTGTTTACTTTTATATTAAATATAGAAAACCGTTTCTAGAAAGATTTCTGGTTTAGAATTCAATATTTGTTTTTTATTGATTAAATTTTTTACTTTAAAACTATTTTTAAGTTACTTACAATATACGTGTATACATGATACATTTGTGTATTGTTAATAGTGAATACACAATAATAAACACACGCACTTTTTAACTGTTTGTTTAAGAAAATTTTTGACGTATAGCACATTGTACTAAATAATTTAATTTTGCCACGATTGAATTTACATAATAGGAATTTAAAAAAATGTCCGGATTTACAGTTTAAAAACTTGGGGTTTGAGACCTATTTGTCCCGGTTTTGTGATTTTACACATGAGAGCCCTATTAAAGACCGAAAAAAATACGTTTTTCATTGTTTTTAATACTCAAAAAATTTTGCATTTTGCCAATAAAGCAATAATAAAAACGTCTTTCTTTCTCTTTTGTTTACTTTCAACTGGAAACCACGTTTTTTTATGTGAATTGGGATTTGATATTAATAAAGCTGCTAAAGAGACGATCTGTTTTGGACAATCATTGCGGATTAACAATAAACGTAAAATAATATTATTTGAATATGTATAGACGTTCAAAAATAAATTCATAATAATTTGTACCATTTTTTTGTTTTAATAAACGTCTATAAAAAACGTCTATAAAGGCTCTAGGGCGCGCCCTAGAGCCCTTATAGACCAGTCGCCACTGTTTAAATTTCAATGATATTTGAAAAAAATCAGTTTGTGTTGAATGGCAATCTGTTTGATACTAGTAATCAGCCTTATCTGAATTTTTTAAACTAGTTTTATTCATATCGATGATTTGTTCTTTTTTTATTTTACGAACAATAGCACAATGTTTCAAAAATTTGCGAATGTGCTTTTAGCAAGCCGTCGCATGTTTTCTACTTAACAAGTTTTTATGTTTTAATATACAAATTATTGTTTTGACAAAATAAGATTTGATTCAATAAAATAGGTAGTAAAGTTTATCAGTTTCACCAAAGTTCGTTGAAAATATATTTCAATATAATTTCTGAACTCAAAACTTATTTTATTTGTAAATATGTATTTATTCGTGTACATAAATTATTATTTACCCTAAAGCAAATCCAGAACAAGTGTTTGTAACAATTCATCCAAGTTCTTGTTTAATAATATTTCAGTGAAAATAAGAATAATCACAGGCGTTGTTATAACTGTGTGTCTAGACAATTTGTAGACTACCGGCAAACTTGTTAAAGTAGATAAATTACTGAATGAGAGTATGCAGAGTAAAAAAGGTAAGTAAAGCAATATACATACATTAACTGTTTACTTATGTATTGTATAATATAAATTCTTACGGTCAATATAAATAGTTAATTAATGTTATTTAGTTACGACTTGTAATACTTACGAGGGTCAGGGTTCAGTTTAATAATGTAAGATGCGCATCCTTTTAACACACTATAATAAACTGTAATTTCTAATGCATTTTAAAATAAACGTATCACTAGTTTTATTAAAAACAATTACTAAAATTAAGAGCCTCTCGTTTGCAATTATTTTGTGGTTCGTGTGTAAATCGTTGATTTAGCCAACTGCTCAACCACACACAAACCTCCTTTTCATTTTCAATTAAAGTCTATATCGACAACACCACAACAATTAATTAAGATTACTACGAAAATAAACTTTAAAGATGAAGTATTGTTGCTTCTACGTTTACGCCGGAAACAAAAACAGCGTCGTGGAACTACAATTCAACCAGTAAAAATAAAACTCAATTTATATTATTTTATCATTTTTTAACGTACGATACCAATCTTTTTAAATGTGTTTAAATGTAAACAATTACGTTTAATTATTTATTAAATATGGTAACGTAGAGTATTTACTATTATTATAGTAATCATTGTAAAAGGTATAAAGAAATCATTTGAATCGAAAATAAATGACTAAGTAGAAGATAAAGTAAAAATATGAAAGGTGTAATGTTTTTACAATTTTAAATAAATAATTTAAAATTGCTTTCTTGATTGGAACACGAATTTTTAGTAGCAATTGTTTTTAAATTTTTTGATACTAATTCTTTGTTTATTAAAGTTTATAAATTAAAAAATGTTTAACTTTTAAAGTGCATGGTATTAAAAATAGTGTTTACCAAAATCTTCTTTTCTGAATGTTTTTATTTTAAAACTATACGTTTGAGAGGGTTGTTACGTGAATAACATAAACAAAAACAAACTTTAAAGTCTAGAGAACAGCTTCTGCGGTTTTTTTCGAAAATAACTCCCAGAAGTAAGTAACGTGAATGTCAGTAAATGGGCAGTTTGGAGAAAACTACTGCATGATTCTTATCTCTTATACGAAGATAGTTCGCTGAACATTCTTAAAAGTTATCCACAATATTTTTTTGACAATTTATCGGAATCAACAAGAATTCTACCATACTCTTCTTTCAAAAAATATTGTCTTGCACATAACGCCTTCTGTTTGTATGAAAAACATTATTTTTACTTAAAAATCACGCGGTTTGTCAACTATACTGTTTTTTTAAGACGTATCGATTACGACCTTTACGGGTGAGGAAGAGCGCAAACCAGGAAAGAACGTTTATTTCTATTCTTGGTTATTTCAATTACACTTTTAGTGAATGTATTGACGAAGAATCCATGTATTACGCGGATTATGCAAATTGGCAAATTAAGCGACGTTCTAAGGTATAACAAGAAATTATAAAATGGCGTTGTCAAGTTACTTCAGTTAAGTCTTAACTAAGTATAAGTATAGAATAACACCTTACTAAGAAACCAGAGATGCGAAAAGATGACTTGCCTTTGTCTAAAATTTTATAGTATTGTATAATTCTTTAATAATATTTAATTTTGTACATAATAGTCAGCCTTATGCGTATTATTTACAATATCGCAATTTTTTTTTAATGTATGTAATTTTATAATTAACAGTTAGCTTTATGAGTACTACTTATAGTATCGTAAAATTCTGTTTCTTAAAAATTGTATTCAATTTTACAACTAACAGTCAGTCTTGAGCGTATTACTTATTTGATTTAATCACAGCGTAGATAATACTGATTCATTTTACTTTCAGTCAAAATCTTTAAATCATCTTTAACTTTATGTAACGCAATTTGTCTAGAGTACGCTGACGTAACATTCGTCAAGTTTCTTCTATCATTTGAATGCAGTCAAAGCCAGGGTTAAGCACATAACATAACGGTCGTACGTAAGCTTAGAAACTGTTACATGTCGTTATTTTGTATTCTTTGAAAATATTTATTATAAATTAAAATTAACGGTTGTACTGTCTAAAGACACTACTAATTGCCATTATCCTTATGAGTAGAGATAAGCGGCATATTGCTGTCAAACGTCCATTTTTATTTTTCTTCTACCGACTGGAAATCGCTGTTGAACGTTGTATTAGAGTTAGCCCGCTAATGTAAGTAATTTGTGGTTTGTAGCAATTACTTTCTTTCTTAAGATTTTCTTAAATTTGTCTGTAATTTTATCATATGTAAAGTAGGTGTCCCGCTTGTGTTTTTTTTTAAATTTTTGTGATTTTGTTACACTTTTTACGTTAAATCCGTTTTTCTGTAAAACGGCTATTGTATGTTTAATTTTACTTAAATAATAGTTTTTATTATTTTGTTATGTTAAAAATATTTTTTTAATACATATTTTGCATCGTTCATTTTTAATCCAGTTGGTAAAATTGGAGTTCTTTTTTTTTCTGGTTACTTTACGTGTTTCACATTTTACGCTCAAATTGCATAGTAAGCGTGTATGTAACTGAAATGCTCGCCAAAATTTTTTAAGTCTTGGACCATCTAATTGTTTTATGGCAAAAATCGAATATAAAATTAGTCAATGTTTATAGGAAGAATTTCTGAGATAAGATGCATATTTGTGTTTTACGGTTAGCTTTAATATTATTTGTCGTTTCTAGCATTTTGTTGCTCTGTTGGAATATTGTCGTCGTAAATATATCTTTTGTAAACTGGAGAGAATTGTTGAGTTTGTGACGCTTAATATGTCAAACTTAATATAATAATAACAAAAGCTTCCTTATAAAATTCTATCGATGCACCTGTACTAAATTTAAAATCTTACGACAAATCTAGATAATTAGAAGTCTAGCGGACGTTGTGTTTTAAAATTGGTTGTAATATAACTAATCTTATATGTGATATCTCTATTATATACTATATATGTATATATATATATACTCGAGTATTTAGTATATCTATAACTGGATTTATTGATTTCCCATTACTGTGACATTACTTATACTTATACTGTATATTGTTGACTTTGTATTTTTTTACAGACGTCGATTTTAAAATAAATTTATTTCTTGTTAGTTTATATGTATTTTACTTGTAAAGGTGTGAACGAGCACCTGTAGTTATTTTTGTTCTGGTGCTTTTTTAATCGATTATATCTGTACAGTGAAGAAACATTGATTTGTACTAGTTGTTTTACTCACTTCACTTTTCGATATCACGCGATATAATACTCCCAAATGTGTAATATGCTTAGACTTAAGATTGATTTGCGTACAAGGTTACAATAGAAGTAGAGAATGTCTATGTTAAGGTAGTTTTTAATTTTTTATTTTTAATAAAGTTAATTTCAAGTAGTTAGTAGTAATGCCATATTTTAAACACAATCAATGAACAATTTAAAAAAAATTGTGTTTACCGTTTCAAATATATTGTATCTGATTCTTCCTTGTTGGTCGTTGTTGTTTTTTACAAAATGTGTGCAATGACTGCTTAAACGTATGCTTTTGTGTGTTTTTTTACAATCATTATAGATTCTACATTGTGGATGCATGCATTATGTTTGTATTAAATCTTAATAGTTGCAAAATATATTTACCAAATATAAAACTGCAAAAGTCTCAAATGCTAAACTTTACAACAGTAAATGTGTTTTAATAAACTCAATAAAAAATTTCCAAAACATTTGATTTGTTGAAAGTAAACAAAATATGCGTTGTCTAATTAAAATCTCTGTAAAATTCTATTCGTGTAATGTATTTTTAAAATTTTAATAACGTTTAATTTTGGTATGCTTAGTAGGTTAAAAGGTTATTAAGATATTACTTACAATCAGCGCTTTTAGCTTTAGGTATTAAAATTTATACGCCTTTGTGTTTCTATATTAATACAGAGGCTTAACTTTTTGTAATCTTATTATTCAATTTTAATTTGAGGAAAATTTCGTTTAATATTACAGTATTAATAGATTTAAATTCTCTGGGTTTAAATTAACCAACTTAAAATTTACGAATTATACGTTTTGTGTAATAATTTGCTTTTTACAATTTACAGAATGCTTTTTAGTTCTGTCAATACAATAAAAATATTGTGATACATTTTTTTTAACGTATAATCAATAAGTTCAAAAACCTTAGCAGAAAAATGGTAGCAAATATTCTATTCGTACATTTAAGATTTGTTGAATGTAAACACATTATCATAACGTCTATAAAAATAACAAAATATGCAAGAAAGATCATAAAATAAAAATATTTTTCAAATAGGTAAAACAATCTTAAAACAAACTTGATTTTTCTTAATTTTATTCTTACTTACTTCAATTTTACAAAGTTTTTACATAAATTTATGAAAGTAATACGCGAATACTGTATTTATGCCAGCATTTTTATATTTCACGAAAAGCAAATTTAAACTTTTTATTTAGCTTTTTATAGGTATTTATTTTAAAACGTAAAAATAATGCCAAAGAAATTCATAATTTATAATAAAGCATATAGAAAATATTCAATTGCAATAGAGCGAAAAATAAAAAAAACAAATAAAAAGATTGACATATGTTAAATAATCATTAAAAATAAATTGTTACATTTATGAGTAAGCACAAAAAACATATAGCAAGACTAAATAATACACCCAATAATTAACTAATTTAAACAGTATTTACAATGATAAGTTTTAAAGTTCTTGGCTGGTATAAGTATTATAGCGTTTTTAGTAACTTCCAGGACGCAGACACTTTTGTAGTTGTTCTGCTTCTAATGTGAATCGAAATAAACATATTCACATTATAAAATGCTTTTGCTTATGATTAAAATTACAACTTTCATTTTATTTGCAAGATTGGCGATTTGGTGAATGTTGAAATACATAGTAAAAACATTCTTACGCTTCTATCTTAAATTATCGTTTAAATTATAAGTGAATCAAGTTTTAAGTATTTTATTCACTCAGAAATCTGTTATTTTTGATTGTTTGTTTGCATCACAAAACATCGTACATAAATAGAATGTACTGTGATTTGAATTTATAAAAACATAAAAAAGCATAGGCACTTAAAATTGGCTAGAGTTTCCAAATTTTAAAGTATTTTACAAATCTATCGTATAATATTGTAAACCAAACACCCGATTTGCTACCAAACTTATAATCTCAACCATAATTCAGACTAAACAATTTTGTCAAATATGTTGAGACTACTTGATAAAAAATTTACTTCTTATAATAAGTCTTTAATAAGATTTGTAATAGTAGTATTATTGCTGTATTAAGAGTGACATCTATTATATGCAAAAAAGATGTTAAAGATTATGTTTGCTAGTAAACCGTTTAAGAAGCTCAATAGAACTCAATTCGTAAATTAATGAAAAAGAAAACTTTAAAGCGGAGAACACGTACATACACGCGATCGTACTACGATCTCGATTGCGTTTGTGATTGCAATCGCAGGAGGTAGCGAACAGATTCGCTTGCAATCGCGATCCTAAACGCACAAACATACGTGGTATTATAGTCAAAATATGTAGTTTAGACATAGAAGTGGATTGTACTTTTTAAACAATGTGTAAATGTGCTTTTGAGGTATAGGGGCAACTAAAATACAATGCAATAAAGTAAACTCATCATACAAAACTCCTTTAAGGCTATTCCTGTAATGTAATTAACAACGAATGTAAGAAGTTCTTTTAAGAAGCAATAAATAAAAATTATTCAAACAGCGATTCTAAATAATTTACAAGAAATATTAACTATTAAACACAATCACAAACAATGGTGAATAGTAAACATAACCTTATATACGCTTACTTATTAGAGAAATGAATTCAATGTGCATTATTCAATCGTCCAAATAAATTAAATTTGCTTAATACTACAGAAAAGGTTCTAACTTTGTGTTTATTTGAATTAGAGTCTTGTAGTTCTAAAACGTTTTTATATTTTTGTGATATATACTCGTGCAGAATTTCAAAAAATTATTGTGTTTTACAACTTTTTTTTTACTATTTTACTTAAAACCGCAAAAATATTCAATTTAACCATTTACAAAACTATCGCATTGATGAATATTTTAGAATCCCATAATACGTTATGCGCGTAATTTTAATTTCTCATAAATTAAATAGTAGTTTTGGTCAACTCTAGACAAATTTGTGGATGCCGTTTACAAAAAGACACGCATTTGTTTGTGTGCTATTTGTATATTAATGCAGCGTTGCAGAAGTTCAGCGCAGTATATTATAAATTTGAGCTGAGAACGTTTGAAAATTGTAATTGACAAATAAAATTCAAGATATGTAATTTGCGTAGACTTACCCCAGAACATTCGTTACAACACTTAAAAGAACTGGAAAAATTGTCAGAAGGTAACAGTGATGCAGGTAAACGTCCATTTGAAGTAGGAGAATTTAAGATATTTACAGCTGCTTCCGTCAAAAACAACATGTCGTTTCACATGGCTAACAAACCACATAAGTTTAGTATAGAATTTTGACTAGCTGTTGATTCAAACTCCAAATATGTAGTGAATGGATTACGTTAGCTAGGGAAGGATGACGTGCGACTTACAAATCGACGTCTTGCTGAGCACGTTGTTCTAAAACTAATAGAACCTTGTTGAATTTGGAATTTTAGCAGCTAATAAGTGTATTATTACTATATTTCTAAGCTAAACTAAATAAAAATGTACTATTATTAAGTACACTTGACTGCATTGTAGTTATAGATAACAAAAGAAGAAAAATAAACAGAAACGATACTATATTATAATAAAACCAAGTGTGGAGTGGATGTAGTGTACTGAATGGCAAAAAAATACTATTGTAAAACAGGTTCACGTAGATAGCCCCTTCACGTTTTTTTATAACATACTGGACTGGTAAGAATACGTCAAAGAGAGACTTTATTATGGAATTCGTTTTATAACACTGCAAACAGTATATAAAAAAACAAGCATTCTAAGAACTTGCGACAATACCAACGGTCAATCGAATTCACAAAATAGACACAAGAACCAAATTTTAAAATATAAAGGAAAGAAAACAAGAAAACGTGTGTAATATGTAGCAAATACGTTTGTGGAAAGTCGAAACTGTAGAAAAATCTTTCACTTACTTGAATTGTACAAAATAGTTGATATGTAAAAATATTTGAATTATTGCATAATTGTTTTAAAAGAATTTATAATACGATTATAAGCGACTTTCGACTTAGACCGCGTCGTAGTTGAACATCCAGACTTTTTAGGCTTGGTCTTAGTCTCTCGTTGAGAACCCAAACAAGAAGTAAAACTTGACTTTTGCCGTGTTGTTGTTTGTGAACCCAAAGAAACTGACGTGAAAATTGTGAGTGTTTAACTACGACGCGATAGAAGTCGAAAGTCGCTTATATTCACGATAGTTATTACTCCAAAGGTGCAAACTGTAATGTCTTGCAATACGTCAGTTTGTTTCGGTCCACCAGGCGCGGCTCCAGCAGTTTATTTCGGTGGGGGCTCCATCAGTATAAAGCGGGGGGGGGGGTGCTCATCACATTTTTAAATAATAATGTATTGAATACGACGTTAATATAATCGTTATGCACCAACCTTTTACTTGCCAGCGATAAAGCATCATAAATTATACAACTATTAAAAAAAGCGTAAGTATTAAATACAAACTGAGAAAAACTTCAGTATTATTTTCATCGTCGGGGGGGGGGGGGGCATAGCTCCCACGGCCCTCCCTCTGAAGCCGCGCCTGGAGTCCACGACTAGGAGGCTAAGACCAAGCTTAATAAGTCTAGTTGTTTAACTACGAGGCGGTCTAAGCCGAAAGTCGCTTATAATCGTAACCAAAAAAACTGCAAAAGCTTAAGATTCTATAGAATTTATAATTTCTATAAACTTAAAGTTACACTATTTTTAGTATTAAAGTTTTTTAGTTGTAGAGTTGCCCAAAATTTGATTAAACAATGGTAACTAACAAATTGGATTAATTTATTTTTATAACAATTATTTCTACGCGTATAACAAGAAACTTCAGTTAAAAGCGTTTTATACAACACTGTGTATAAAAAAGACCGTACAACTTTAAGGTTAAGTTAGTTTGATATGTTTAGGTGTTTACATAATAATTTCGTCTTGCACGTCGACAGAGTTTATTTACTAAATTGAGAAATTTATTTCTATAAATAAATACTTTACTCGTTGTTTAATTCTACCTGTGATTTAAATGTACAAATAAGCGACATCTATCTCAAATACGTTAAACTGTCTACTGCTACTGTAAGACGCAAATTATTGGCGTGCAATTGAAGTTAGCATTGTTGTTATGGAAAAAACTTGCTCCTAAACAACACAGTTTTTTATATCCTTTACAATATGCATCTCTTAATTTTTCGGTCAGTTCTTGAATTTTCTGTAGAACGTTTCTTTCAAACTGACTCATTTTTTACAAAACAATTCTCAAAAACGTTTGAAATCAACATATCTAAATACATAGAAACGTAAACAATCTCAATATCAACGACATGACGTCATTACATAAGCTACTTTCCGAAATGATACACTTGTTTCTACACTTGTATTATAATATACCAAGGGTATTAAATAAGTTAAAACACAAATGTTTAATTTTGAAAACATCGTTTAAATCAGAGGTTCTCAAACTTTTTTGTGTAGTAGACCCCTTGCCATGTTTTTCCGTTTTGGGTAGACCCCTTACTTACCTGATATTGATTTTTTGTAAATTTCTAACTGTAGTGAAGTTTAGTGTTAAAAACTTAAAGTAAAAACACATGTTAAATTTTATACATTTGTTAATTAAATTATGAAAACTACTCAAAATAAAATTTTGTATCTTTTATATAAAATATACGTAACATAAAATGAACATAAAATAAACTAAGCAATAAGTAAATGTTTTTAGTGAGAAGGATGAACCTGATGCTTTAATAATAATTTATCATTTGGCGTCAATTTTGTAAGGTTTAATCTTAAATTTCCTCGGCTAATGATGTCCAGTCTGTTTCTTTTTTGTTTGTTAGAAGATTGGTAACAGCACTGAACTCCCTTTCCAATAGGTATGACGATGGAAAAGAAATTAAAAATTTCCATATTCCATAATACGAGATAAGTAACGGGTATGTTGTTTTGCAGCCAGAATTGCTGATATCCGTTTTTCAACTGAATCTTAGGTTCTTCGTTTGTACTTAGTTCAGTCAATTCCTTTTGTATTATGACATACGTTTCTTCTATGTCACCAAATGGGCTAATTATCCACGGTGGTATTACCATAGTCAAAACATCCTCAAACCTAGTTTCAAAATCTGAATAGAAGGCATTTAAATGTTGAACGTAGACGTAGACCCCTTGCAGGTTGTCATAAACCCCTGGGGGTCGATATAGACTACTTTGGGAATTACTGGTTTAAATGATCAGTAAATTGTACAACTTTTCATTTTTAACCAAATCTGTTTTGCTTACCACTGCCAAAACTGAATTTCAAAACTAACGTTTTTTTTTGGAAAAGCATTATAGATTGTTATAGTTATTTACTAGATATGTAAAAATAGGAGTAAATGTCTTTTTAATTATTAATATACGCATTTTAATCGCTTCTATACTTAAAATTAACAAAGGTTTGTTTGAATATAATTAAATTTAACAAATGAAATAAACTGCTAATACTTATTTTTTGAACGTTAGTAACTAAATAGTCAAGTTAACAGTGTTAATTTTATAGTAAAATATTATTTTTTTGTTTTTGTTTAAATTATATCGTATAATTTACCTTTGTATGTTTTTTTTTAATTATTTTAAAGTTTATTTTACTGCAATTATGATATTTGGTTTTAAACCTATAATAACAGTCATCAATAAATACAATTTTCCTCTTACCTATATTATAATTGAATTTTAATTGCAGTAAATATTTGAATATAACCTTATTCAATTTTCCATTATCACAACTATCAGATATAAGATTAACATTCCACGTCTAGATTACATCTAAAACTTGTTTTATTTATAACTTCATACATATTTTTAGATTTGATTTGAATGCAAATTAAACATAACGTTTTAACTTGAGTGCTTATTTTTTTATTAAAAACCATAAACGACAATTTTGTTGCTATTTTTTTAAGTAATAGTTTTTTGTGCTAATTTTACAAGAACAACAAATAATTTCGAAAAATTATTAACGAGTGTATTCTAAAGTAATAAAAAATAGATATTAATGAAATAATTTTATACTTGTATAAACAATAATAAATTATTAATGCACGTTTTTGAAAAAAAAAACACGAAAAACCATTAATATTATTTAAAAACAATGACACATATAATACATCTTGTATAAATAATTAAGCTTTACGATTTTTATTAATTTTTCTAAAATAAATAATTTGTAAAACATCTGCAGCAAAATAAGCTGTCTTTTTTACATAATTTTCAAGAGCAAATCTAAGATTATTTTAAGAATTATAATACACTTATAGCTTATAAAACTTTATTTATAAGGGATTTTAAGACAAATGTGTTATAAAATAAAGTAAAAGAAACAAGTTTTCTGAAGGATTAGCTTTTTGTCTAAAAATTTACAAAAAATATAATTACATATATATACCTTTGTCAAAAAACTATAGTTTCAGCAATGAAGTATTAAAAAAAAATATTTGTAGTGAAACTAATAGAAATTAAAATTTTTACATAAAGCAATTGTAACTTTTTAGTTTTCATGCAATTCAAAAAAAAATAGTACGAAATGATCTACATATTAGGTATCTCACATATGTATTGTATTGTTCGTAGGTTTTTTTACCAAAAAGTTTTTTTTGAGAAACGCTTTTTTGGCAAAATAACATCTGCTATCTTCCGATTTTGGATAACTGCTTGCTGATTCTTGAAGTAACTGACCGAACTTTTCTCTACAGTGGCTACTTTGTATGTATGATTTCGGTTTAATGGGTCGATGTACGTGATTGATTGCATGCGCTTTGTGGTGTAATTGATTTGTAATTATTCTAAATTGTAGAAAATGACTGTTTTTACTCGTTTATGATTATTAATTTTAATTTTAAAAAATACTTTTTTGAGTTTGGTTTAGTTCAGATTATGTTATTATAGTTCGATTAAGATCGGAAGGCACCAGCGCAGAAACGCATTTTTAAATTAGAAAAAGATGCAGTAACGATATGAGAAAGATAAAGATATTACAGTACATGCTAAAAACGTTTACTGGAAATTACGTCAATTTTTCCGTTGTTTGTTGTTGATATTCGTTTAAAACCTCATTGCTTTACTCTACTTATTTTACAAAAAATGATTTTGCTGTTTGTATTGATTTTAAAGGTAAGTTGTTTTAATTGTTGTTTACATGTTTACATGATTTTTTCATATTAAATTTGTCATTACTATTTTAGGTAGTAAAATGGGTTTTATCGATAATGTTTTATTGATATTAAATCGGACAAAAAACAAGAGATTATTATGATGACATGAATAAATAAATTATAAAAGGTGGATTGAGAACCAATGCAAGTTACCATAACGTGTCAGCTGTGAAACATCGAATTTCGACAAGTGTAAAAGCAGAAATGAGTATCTGGTTAATGGAACGTGTCATCTCATATTAAAAAAAAATTAACACAACCACAATTATATAACTTAATAAAATTAAACAAACCAAACTACATGCAATACGGTATTGGTCCAATGTTTGCATTTTTATGTAAAAGAAATTGAAGAGAATTACATGAAATAGGAACATATGGATACTGAATATGAAAAGTTTATAGTAAACGTAAGTGGTGATACTTTCAATGAGGATCTCGACTGTACGTCTGATTTCGAGTGCTAAAAAAACTTTTTACGTAACTGCCTAGAAGATGTATTTTCTAATTTATGTAACTGAAACAAATGAAATCTATAGTTTTAAGCTGTTAAACTAACTGTAATTATGTCGTATTAGCAAATCTTAACCTGTTTCGTATTAATGGTTACTGTTTAAACAAACTACTCTGTTTTTTTTTGTAATATTACTATTCACAAGTACTTATACATGTTTGACGTCTAAAGTTTACAGTCCTTTTAATAAAATCTTGAAAAATGAATTGTAAGTTTGTTTAATTAAAATTAAATTGAACGTTGTAATTAAAAACTACTTAAAGTTTAACACACTCATAAATAAGTACAGAATAACATAACCTAACTTTTATATTACAATGTTTAAAAAAATATAGTTTTACAAATTTCAATTCAAACTTGAAAATTAAACAGAAGCATAACCGTACCGAATTACTGCGTTTTGCATTTCCAAACTAAAACGTTATTTGGATTTTAAAACAGTTGTATTATCTCATTATTGTTAACTATTGCGGTTAATATTGAAACGTTCGAGAAATTATTTTCAAGTTCCAGAGATTTCACGAAGTTGTTATTTATTTTCCAGAACGTGTACCGAAAGATATGGAACATTCACGAAGGATTTTCAAAATGAGTATAAATGCGGTCCAAACAAATCAAAGGTCAGTTAACAAATACATATTTTCTGGTTTTGAACCGCGTTCCATATTTACACTTTTCACGAAATTCATAAAACTTAGAAAGCTTACAAACTTTGAAAAATTTACAGTATTTGACGTTTCGACAGTCATGTCGCTGTCTTCTTCAGAAAAAATTGAAACTAAAAGTATAGGATCCTGACAAGCCTTTATATTACGCCGTTCGAGTCAGTGGTTCGTGACGGTTTTGATTCATGGCTCTTCCGGAACATGTTTTTCCAGATGCGCTAGATCGATTCAATTATCTCTATTGAAATTGTCGTACTTTTGGATTTCGATGGCTTCCTTGTACAGAAGTCAGAAGTTTCGGGATTTAGCCAACATTGTTGCCTCTTCAAATTTTATTGTGTGATCGGTGTCTAAGAAATATTCCGCAACAGCAGATCTTGTGTTATGTTTCTTTGTATCCGCCTTATGTTCTTTTAATCTGGTAGTTATGTTGCGCCCCGTTTGTCCTATGTAAGCCAGCCCACACGAACAAGGGATGTGGTAGACCCCTGGTACCTCGAGTGGTGCCTTTGTTTCCTTTGATTTTGAGAAATTGGCGGCCATTTTATTATAGAAAATCAATTATGGACAAAGTGGAATACGCCAAACTATGGAGCTATATAAATGAAAAGCATGTTCAAATTGAAGCACCCCTTGCATCGGCGTCAAATTTTAATTATGAAAAACCACAGACCTGAACCGAAACGTAATAACGCTTCCGGTACGGTTTTAGTTTAACTTACAGTTTTTTTAACGGTTTTGGTTCCGGTTTATGTTTCTATAGACAGAAACGGTCCGGTTTTTAACTTTTTTCGGTATTTCTCGTTTTTTTCCGGTTCCAGTAATTCAACCATTTAAATAAATAATTTAAAACTTATGTATACAACTCAACAAAAGCGTATAAAACTTAGGAAAAGATTAGTGTCATAGTCATTCTTTACCAAACATTAAGTGACATGGACAGAAACAGAAACGGCCCGGTTTTTGTTTTTCTTTCGGTATTTTTCATTTTTATTCGGTTCCAGTAATTGAAGTATTTAAATAAATAACTGAAAACTTATTTGTACAACTCAACACAAGCGTACAGAAGTTAGAAAAAGATTAGTGTCATAGTCATTCTTTAGTGATAAAGAAATTATAGAAAAATATATAAGCGTAAATAGAAGATGCATTCAGTCAGTCATCAGTTTATGTTATGGTCATTTTGTCTATTATGTTTCTACTATACGACGAGTAATATTACTTGAAATGAGTTTGTTCTTGATAAACAACTACAAACTAAAGGAATAGTTTTTTTGTGACGTTAAATGAAAATTTTTCCTTTAAATATTTGGTCTAAAGTGGCAAATTTTCCAGATATTTGCAATTAAAGTTGTCAGGCTTGACTATTTAAATAAGTGGAGATTGATTGCTAACTTTAACTATGCGGTAAATTCTTAGTCTAATTCAAAGAGTAAGAGAGAATTTGTGTTTTAAAACGTATTGTGTTGAGTTTTTTTAAACTCTCCATCATAATAAATACAAAATAAATCAATAATGAAATAATTACAATAAATAAATAATAATCAATCTTTATTTTTTTGTTTTGAGACTGACCTAACTTAACAAAATGTACGTTTTGTAATGAGTTAAGATTATTTACTTCGTCTTGGAAGCAATAATGATTATGAGGGCGCAGTTTACTGTAAACATAAATGGTCTAATGGTAAAGTAGTTTTTCTTCCTGTTTGTTAGATTGTAATTAGTACCAGGTCTTGTCTTCCTTAGGAGGGGCAATAAAAACCACTCTAAACTATTTTTATGGCTACGTTTCGTGCCTCTAGTGTGCACTTCTTCAGGCCACTGAAAATTTATTTACGGTAAGTGAACAACATTACACACGTATGTAACAACTAACTGAATTTGTTAACAGGTACAACATAAAGACAAAAAAACTTACAAGAAAAGGTTATGAGTGGAAACAGTCCACTGGTCCAACAAGCATACCGTCTGATATTAGTACTTATTCTAGTTAACATAAAATTATTGTCAGTAGAATTAAAATTTAAATTTATATACAAAGAAAAACGACGGACATTAATGTTAAACAAACAATATACACTGAATGTAAACTCAAAAATAAAAATGGTCTACTTTACTGCATTAAAAACTCTACTACTATAAATATTAACAAGAAAAAAGCTGTAATTGTCAAAAATCCAATTATGCCACGAATCTACGGTCTTTCCAAAATAGTGATAGTAAGCACCATCAATTCACGGACTCACATTAAAAATCCTACAGACTTTGTAGAGAAAATTCTAAATTTGCGTTTAACAAAAGAAGATATCCTAGTCAGTTTTGACGTGGTATCTCTTTTTACTAAAGTCCCGGTCGACAAAGTGTTCTTTTTGCTTAAGTAGAGAATTACTGAAGAAGTTCTGCTTATCAAACTCTGCCCTCAAAACACTTATTTTAGTTATAACAACAACTTATTTAAACAAGTAGAAGAAGCGGCCATGGGTTCACCGCTCTCTCCAGTATTTTTAAACTGAAATTACGAAAAATGTTGAGTTAAAACCAAAAACTTGGTTTAGATATGTTGATGATATGTTTGTTGTATGGCCTCATGGCAACGATAAACAAAATCAGTTCTTTTAACATCTAAACTTTGCACATAATAGCATTAAATTTACTATTGAGTTAGAACATAAAAGCAGTCTTCCTTGATGTACTGGCGATAAAGAAAAATAACGAAAAATTGGGGTATTCCGTTTATAGAAAGAAAACGGACACTAATAGATACTTAAACGCCAAATCTTAGCACCATCCAGTACAGAAAACTACTGTTTTACGTACTTCGGCTAAAAGAGCTATACGTGTGACAAATAATAAAAATCTACAAAAGGAAAAAGAAACACTGTTGAAGTCTACAACAACAAAAAAACAATTATAACGTGTAGAGCAATCAGGATCTGAATTTCTTTGGTGGTAGTCGCTTTGAAAATTTTATCATTTTGCAAGGCATATATATTAGTGCAGTAAACCATATCATTAACGATTTCAATTAGGACATATCTTAGAAAATAATTTAAAGGTAAAAATAGTTCTCCAATGTCATCATAATCGGACACATCTCTCCACTGAAAAGTTGGAGCGGTAAATTTAGAACGTGTCTTTTTGTGTAATACTCTTTTTTTTCTGTATTACGACCATTACACACTGTATTTGTTTTATTAGTAATTTCATTATAGTTTATTTTGTTGCTTTCATCTTTTTGTGCATTTTCATCTTGTTCATTATTTTCATTCTTCTTTTCATATTCGTCTTTATTATCTTCTTCAGCTTCCATATCATCATTGTTTAAAATAATATCTATCCCCACTCATATATTGTTTTGAGCTGAAGATTTGTCAATCAAGTCCTAATTTTATTCATCTTCTCTGCAGCCAATTTTTTGATAAATTTTCATTGTCAATTATATTTATCAACCCAATTTATTTTTTCTTTTGCTACTAAAAAAATCACAATAAACAGTTGTATCCTCTATTCTGATAGAAGTATTTAGGCCTGATGTACATAACTTAAAACGTCCTTTGAGAAAACTAGTCTTAATGTAAACTTTAGACAAAGGTTAGATCGTAAATCAACAATTAACGCATCCTCTTTGTCTGGCGCACATTACCAATTTTGACTTTTAATCTTCTCTTTTTTCCAAAACCTGAATTTTGTTTGACATTGATTAAGTGTTATACAATTACAATCAAATTATTACAAACTTCCCGGATTATTTTCTGTTCCACATTAATATACTTCTGAATATTCGTTATCTTAATCATTCGGCAAGCTATGTGGATCAAACTTCTTTTTTTTAATATTAGAGGTTGAGTTAAAAAGACAACAGGTTTTCATAAGTAATAACTTACTTTTGCTGTTGCAATTGAGACTACTATGACTTCCGGACTGATGTTTTATCTGCAGAGGTGCCACTTGCAAGTCTTCTTATAAAAGCTTTGCGTTTTTGACGATACTTGTTGTTACGCTATTTAGTTTGACATGGGGTAACTAAAGTTAAAATTGGGATAAGTTATAATAATTAAAATATCTACCAGAACGTTTAAAAGTTTTATCACATAATGTATGATTAAAGGTTGAACGCTCAACACACCGTTCAGAAAAGTTCAAATTCGATGAAAATAAACGAAGAAACCGACTCGCACTTCAAATATTAACATGATAACAATATTAGAGATATTTTTAGGGTAATTGGTGTATTTATTTGTCTAAAATAATAAAAATATTTCATTTCCAGAAATGTTACTTAGGTTTTCAAGGTTATAACGTTAACGTAATTTTTTGTAGCATGTAATAAGCAGCTATTCAACTTTGTGTTTCTGATATCGTTTACACTTACGTTGGTTGTGAAAAGACCTCAACCTGACGTAAACACTAAGAAACAAATTGATATTACCCTTTAGATTACCGATGAAGTTTGAAACAAATTCGGTTTGTGTTAATTGGGTGTTTGAACATTCAGTAGAAAAATATAAAGAACTAAACAAAACAAAAAACTTTAAAATAATACGCTACAGAAAAATCGGTAACAGTAAAATCTAATATGAACAATATAGATTAAACATTTTTACATTAAAAAATAAAACACTTCTTTCATTAAATGATGTGATTAATAAAATTATCATCTAAAAAATACACCTGTACCTGTTCAGATTAGACTTAAAAAAATAAACGCCGTACAGTACTGTTTATGTTATTGTAACAATGAAATTTACTGTACGAGAAAATTTACGTTAACAGAACAAAATAAATTAAACATAACAATGCATATGCAACAGTAACAATTAAATTGGTAATTTAATAAAACTCCACAGACTACAAATCTGATAAATTCCAAAATAACGGTAAAGCCAAGACGCATAATTGTCATGCCAAGATAATCTCAGTGTAATTAGGAAAACTAATTCCTAACATATTCGGAAAATTAATGTTAGTTAGTTATTGCTCATAAAGGAATAAGGCCAAATCTACGTTATATCTTAGTTTCAATAGGAAGAACGTGAAATAAATAAAAATAGCATGTTTGGAATTACTTCGGTCGCTTTGTTGTTTTATTGTTATATACGAATGAGGTTTAAAGATAAACTACAATTTGAAACGCACATATGTATGTTTGTAAAATAAAAATTTTCAGAAATGCAAATAAAAGATGTATTTTTCGTTGTTACTTCAATGATACGTGACCGCAAGCCATGTTATTTTACATAACTGCATGAATTAAAACATAAATAGCACGAAAAATAGTTAAAGTGTGCTTTATGTTTACTCAGTAAAACTGCAAATATTTTAAATTATAGTTTGTTTGAAAACATTAAATAATTACTAAAAAATATCTTGCTCGCACTATTGTTAATCAGTTAGTTAATTAAATTTTTTATAGCTTACAAGCACGTAGGTATTATTAACGAAATACCTTAATACTTCAAAATGTTCTACTTAATCCTAATCATATTGGTTGTAAATAAAAACAATTTTTTCATAATGAAATATTAGTATTTTCTGCTTTTGGTTTTCAACAATAATGTTTTATGACAAATAAAATCAATTAAAATGTATTATTAAGCACGCTTTTATAAATAAACATACACATTTTATTTTCTTCCACAATAATATGAAAACTTGCACATACTTTTGCAGTTATCTGTTTATTGTTTTTTATTCTATGTATGTTTTAGCTGCAAAAAACTTAATTGAGCTCGCGTCTAATCCTCGGTATAATCATTTAGCTAAAATGTTGTAACTAGAACTGTACGCTCGTACTGTAAACACAATTAAAATATTTTGCGAAAGAAAAATTAAAGCAGCCCAATTTAATTTTTTTAAATAATTTGTGTTACGGGAGATTGTCTTTAGAAATATGTTTCAATCAAACATTTTGTGTAAAATAAATAAAACAACTTTGGTGAGAATAACGATCATTGACATAATTAAGTTCAAAAATAGCATATTTTAATTAATGTATACAAATACAAATTCTTTCGTTAATGTTTTTTTTTGCACTGCCCACATCGCAAACGTCAATATTTGTTCATTAGTATAGTACGTGATGGGCGAAAAAAGCTCTAGGGTTGCAAAATGAAAACTAGAAATCCACTAATTACAAAGTGGAAGACAGCCGAAGAATATAACGAAGTAGGCCAACTACAACCGATAAATACAAATTACGAGGTGGAAAAAACAAAGTGGTACAAATTACATTTTTTGTTGAGACGGCGATATATTCAATAATGAACATACAAAAAAATTCATCTTTTAGTGATGGTAATATGTTCAATCATAAACAATCATTTTGATCATAAACATTCAAAAATTTATCGATTTTGACATTTCTTTTTGTTACCAGATTTAATCTTCTCTTCCATTCACTGTCCTATTTTCTACTGTTTTCGTACTTTTTTATTCTCAGCGACTTCCTTCTGCATGCTTAGACCGCGTTTTTGTGTTTTTTGTTCATGATTGTTTTATTATGTTATTCAAGCCTAAGACACAATCTATTACGTGCCGCGTTTGCTCAGCTGTGGTAGTTTCTTTTATAGGCGCCGCCAGTACGGCACTTTTGTAGACACTCTCTTTTCGCCCAGGTTTACATTTTGTTTAGACATATTTTGTTAATTGCTACAATCAGCTGCATTATTTGGTTTTAGCGTCTACAGCAGCAGCAACACTAAGAGACCGTTGTAGAGTGTTAAAAATTTTAAGTTAAATTGCAACGGTAGAATTCTTGACCATAATAAAAATGGGTTTTTAGATTTTAATTTTTATTTTTTAGCGTAATATTCGTTTGCTTTTTGTGCGTTCCTTTTGTGAAGGACCCGGTATTATGTTTATTATACTTGTTAACAATCAGTTCGTATTTTTTAGAGTTATTTTTACACAATTTTGCATTGTAATTTATTTAACGTTTTCAAAATCATCTTAATTTTATTCGCAAGTCGAGTGCTAACGCACCTTAAATTTAATTTTTTTGTTACTATAAGTTTATTTAATGTACATTTTATAATTTATTAGTTTTGTTGGTAATAAATATTTCACTTCAATCATAAGAATTTGGATTGTCATTCAATATTGCTTTAATTCCTGTTTATTTTGGAGTTATTTAAATTATCAAGCTGCTTGTTTTTGTTGACAACGTTAAAAATCATATTATTTGTAAGATTAATTTTGCATCATATTTTCTTTTGCAATTTAATAAAAGAACTTATGTATGAAATAGAAAAAAAATGGTTTTGAAACCGAGGATTTTGATCAGACTCGAAAATAAAATGTGGCAATAACGCGAGTGCGCCGAAGTAACAAGTTAATTTTTGTTTTGCTACTATAATAACGGTATTTATGTGTTTATCAAATTGTAATTTAAATGGTCCCGTATAATTATGTTGTGGCAATTTAGTTTCTCTTAATACGTAATTAATCATACGTTAATTATACGTCGTACCAGTTTGTTTTTATCCACATTGCTGGTCCTCATTTAGACCACCGATATGGATTCTTGAACTAAAAATCAAGTTGTTTTAGTTTGCCTCCCAATAACATTAGGTATTTATAAACTTACCTATATTGCAATGTACCGTTGGTTTTGCAAATAATTACAAGCCTTGACTTAATATTCTAAGTTGTGAGTTATTGCTTATTTCGAATATGCATAACAACCCATTTTGTTTTGCATTTTGTTTTATTAAATAAAAAAAAAAATGAAATGCGAAAAGAATTTTATATTTATCAACCAAATATACACAGTTATTCTATTTGATTTTATTACGCGATGTTTACTTTGCAAGTAAATTTTGTCAATTATTTGTATTTTGATATTTTAGTTGCGCTTCTTTAAAAATGTTGTAGATTTTCAAATTATGTTTTGTTGAGATTTTGTCCTGCACTTTAATTTTGCTATTTCTGTTTATTGCGTTTTTATAACTAATTTAAATTTTATATTAAATTTTATAAATCAATTTAATTTATTAGTAATTTTTGTCTTGTTTTCAACTTGGTTATTTTTTTTTAAATCAATTTTTTTTTCGCAGGTCGGATTTGTTTTGATTACAAAAATTAGTCATTACACACTGAAAGGTAAGCCCTAATAGTGGATACACAAAACAGCGGGGTTTTGACTACTAAAGTGCAGAAGTCCATGCAAGCTACAAATCTTTTTGGCGCCCTTTCTGGTTTTGACTCTTATTTTACGTTTTTGAGATTTCCAAATATTCACTTTTTATTTTTGATTTAACCCACCTCTTTTCTACCAAGCACTAAGCAATAATATTGTTTATGTTACATTAACTTCGACACTTATGTAATAACATCTTTTGCACGTAACAAGTTACGAATACGTTACGAATCAAAAATTGTCAAACCGTTTTTAAGTTTGTACAATGTTTTGTGATTTGTAAAATGAGATTTATTAAATTTGTTTACCTGTATAATGTTTTTTTCTAGTAATCTATTCAAATACCACACGTGATATCGATTTCATCTGGATAACTTTTATTTTGCCTTTATTTTGATAAGCTGACCTTTAAATCATTTCTTTAAAAACATCAAAATTAAAATAAAACAGCGGGACGATGGTCGAGTGGTTATCGCGTTTCAGTTCTTTTTGAAAAATTACTTACGTTCCATTTTGCTCATACACAGTAATGTTTCTCCGATAAAATCAACATTGCTAGTGGTATTGCATATAATCAATTGATATATGTATTTTGTATGTGAAAGTTTGATTGACTACAATTCACAACCAAGATTGATAATTGACGCAGCTTTATTTAGTTACAACATTTACTTAAAGGTCTAAGGAAAATCCACTATAAAAACTCTAGACGTAGTTTAAGTGTTTAGTAAAAAAAAGGAAATAACAGATAACCAGGTGTCAAATAATTTGTAAACATTGTATCTGTTAAAATTAATAAGAAATTTAATGATTACAATCGTTTTTCTGATCTCAATTGAATTGCAGTTCTTCGTTTTACCAAGATTTTTAGTTTTCTCACAGCTTACGTTATGGAGAGTGTCTAGTGCATGTTTGGCAATGGCAGACTTAGTAGGCTGGAGTATTCTTTTAGTCTACCATCAATAGTTTTTGATAATTTTAATGAGTAGGGTAAGTTAGAAACTTCTGTGAGAAGAGAAAGAGTACTCCTCCTCCTTTTTGAATTACGTCACAAAGCTTCAAATGACCTATAGTAACCTTACTCTTTCTTCGTGACCTACATTCAAAGCTTCAAATGACTTAGAGTAACCTTACTTCTCCCTACAGTTCTACACACAAAGCTTTAAATGACCTATAGTAACTTCAAGTCATCTTTTTTTGTTGGTATATATAAGACTCTTAAAGGTACTTACACTACAGTTGCGGTTTAAAAAGAGTTTGTTGAGAATGGAACAGATAAAACAGTTAATTCTACAAATAAAAGATTGTGATATAACGATTCAAGAACCAAAAACTATCAATAAATCGGTGGTCGACAGTAAAATAGCGTTAAGTGCTACACAACTACTTGAACAAAATATTTATAATTTGAATAAATCAAAAACTAAATTTATTAGTCGTATTTATGGAAGAGAAATGGGTATGGTTTATGGAGCTGCGAGAAAAAATATATATATTTTGTTCTTCTTGTTTAATCAAACGGTTGTCGGATATTGGATTAGAGAGGTTTGCAAATACGATAAAACGATATATGAGTGATGCTGACATAACATCTGAAGTAGAAGAATCAGCAGAAAAAGCACAAGAAGAAGAAAAACACTAAAAATGTTTAAGATTTATTACTTCAGTTTCAACAGTTGGCAACAGATGAAAATAAAATACAATTGTATATTTAGCTTAGATTATTGTAATGAACTTGCTAATAAATAAATATTTAGTCAAAATATTTGTAACTTGTTTTTAACAGGGAAATATTGTATAAAACGTGTAGAAAGGCAATTAAATATAGTAGACTTATGTTGTTTTAAAGTGTGTTAGTACAGTGGTTGGAAATAAAGTACGCTTTAAAGACGAGTGTGATGTTAAACAGTTAGTAGTTTGTTTCTCAACAAGCGAGAAAAAAGGATTGAAAAGAGAAAGCACGAGATAGGTATCAGTTTTATAACAGAATTGCAGAAATAAATAAGAATATACATATATATCTTATATTCTTAAAGATGATTATAGATCAGATATATATCAAGAACGTTTTGTATACAATTAATGCAAATAACATTAAATAATTTCGTAATAGTAGATTGCACACCGAGACGGAAAGTATTTCATTCCTGTCGAGAGAACTATAGTTTACCGAGAGGCGCGTGAATAGAATAGTTTTGCCAAGGTTAGTATACTATTTTATTCTCAATTAGCCATTAAATAAAATAAGTAACATTATACTAATAAAAAATTAATGAAAACCTACTTCCAAAATATTATCGTTTATTTCGGTAAAATATTAAAACATAATAGGCACTTCACGATTGACATATACGTATTTAATTTATGATTGACATTTTATCAAATTAGTTAAGACATAATGCGCAATAGAATTTTCATCATACACAGCCAATTCCTTTGTAGTAAAACAGTTTTCAGAAGTCATGAAACCTTGTACATCGATAATAACGATCATTTTTGTAGGACGATATAGATCAGGGATTTCTAACATGCGGGCCGCATGCGGCCCGCAGCTTTCATTAGCACCCCCCGCTCAAAAATAATAAGTAAAACCATATTATAAAAAATAACTACTACCGCTCTTCAATATTTAATAGTAGCTATATAAATATATACCTGTGCGGATGCGGCCCCTTATTTACTCCATGAATCTAATGGCGGCCCTCAGTCATTCATAAGTTGGAAAGCCCTGACATAGATCATTCTACTTTCAATATGTGACGCAAACACTATATATTATAATCTGTTACAAAAAGCGAAATGCCTTGGTCAAAGTATTTTTTTCTTATGGAGAATAAAGCAGAATGCAACAGTATCGTTTAGAGTATTTTGAGAAGTTTCTAATTTAATACGTAAAACAACTGTTTAGTAGTCAACGAATCTTTTTAGTTGGAACAATCATGAATCGATAACTACTAATGGGGCTTGTTCTTTAAATTGTTCTGGTGATAGAACAGGTTGGGCATCGCGTTCGTAATAAGAAGATTGGAATTGTGCATACATTTCGTAAAGCATTGCAAAGTGATTATTCGAAAAAAGTACGCGAACATTTTGTATATTGCAATGATCCAATTTACTGATATCGTTTTTTATGTTACCATTTCTTTCAGTTTAAAATTTTTAAATTATGTATCTAAGTATCTCTAAACTTGTCGCTGTTTTAATTACCCATGTAGGTTTATCTGTTGCTGGTACAACAGAATAGACATGCGTTTTAGAGCTTAAGTATCTATATTTTTATCGACGTACTTTGTTAATGCTAATTCTTCAGCTAAACCAGGTGTAACATGTGGAGCTTTCCAAAATATTTTTTTAATCTTTATTTTCATAGGATCATCATCAGTATTGCTTTGCATTAATACTAGTTCTTGACGAACATTTAAAGTAACCTACAATTAAAAAAATATATACATAAATGTGTATAAGGCTGCTCTAACTTATCTTAGGATAATCTTTTGCAATTCCTAAAAGTCTTCGCAGTTGTAAAATTTTAACAAGTTATCATCAAAGGTCAATGCAAGATAGTCGAACTTGACTGATATAATGTAAACAACGTATTGTATTTTGTTAAGTTGAGTTATAAAAATGAAAGGGAATTGTAACGTTGATTTAATGAAGTCGTTATAAAGCATTTTACTAAATCCAAAACCTCTAGCGTATTAACTAACAAAACTGTGATTTAGTACAGCAGTGCTATGCAAATATTGAATTGACCTAAGGTATTAGTAGTTATAATTTCGGATGTGGGAAACTAACCAGAATTTTGATATTTTATGCTTTTAGTTGGTGTATGCGATATTAATCCTTTCATTGTAGTAGTTAACCCAACTTTTGTTACTGAATTAACAACAATGCAAATATGATTATTGTTTTACAACAAGATCACCAAAATATGAAACATATCTACAAACATCATGTAAACGTGGACATATTTTTTCAAGTGTTTAAAACTTTTTGCGGTTATTGTTGGTAAGATAAACATGGATTATTAGTTATCGATAAGAACAGTGATGTAACTTCCGGTTGTTACAGAAAGGAATTGATTCTTTCGTTAAAACATAAACATAAACGCGATTCAACATAAAAATAGTCGCAATGAGTAATAGTAGCTGTAAAACGTAAGGCTGATAGTTTGAAAGCAGACGCGTCACAGAAAGAAATTATTATTCAACAACAGTTTAAACCCATAACTCAACCGTTAAAGAAATAATTAACAAATATTAAACCTGATTTGGAGTTTACTGTCAAGAAACATCCTGATGCTACAGTTTCCGTAAAAAAAACGACTTTCATACAATATTTCTGAAAGAGTAAAACAACGTTCAATAGAATTAAAATCTCAAATAACATACCAATTTCAACCTTCTCACTTTAGTACTCCCACAAGACCCTCAACACATCATACCTTTGAACAACCTAAAAAAATTACGTTTTTAGATACTGATGTAATCGCACATACTGGCGATGCAAGAATTGATAATATTCCCACGTTATAAGAACTATGTGGCAAACTCGCTGAACGAAATAATTTATATTTATGATGAGTTGCGATCTGCCAAGATAATAAAAAAAAATGCATTGCATTGTTAAGCCCAATATAATATTAGTGGTAACCATAGACCTACAACATGAAGCTCGATAAGTTTGGGTGACATATTAACCAAATTAAAACTCACCAAAGGACCTTATATTTTGTAGAACAAGTAGCTTTGCAAGATTTAGAAGGGGTCTTATTAAACAAGGGAGATGTCATTAAGGTAACAGAAAGCGAACAGGTCAGATTAACATTGCAAACTGAAAGAGTTTTTCGATTTAAGACACTAGTTTTATATTAGAGATCATTTTAAGAATTGAGTTATAGAATCCTAACGACGGCAAGTGATTGAAGAACTTCATAAACCGGTTAGAAAAAATTTTCCTCGAAGACGTGTAAAAATTATGACCTCTTTCAAGCAGATTTAGTAGCAATTTTAAACAAAGGTTTTTGTTACATTTCAGTAGTAATTAATACCTTTGAAAATATATTTGGTGTGAACCAGTAAAACGAATAACTGGTGCAGATGTAACTAATGCAATGAAAAAAGTGTTAATTAAAGCAATATCTCTTAATTTACAGACTGATAATGGTAAAGAATTCTATAATAAACGATTCTAAGATCTAATAAATAAGTTTGGTATAAATCATTACAGTACTTATTCTGAGAAAAAAAGTAGCATCGCTGAACGAGTAAATCGCACCTTAAAAAACCTCATGTGGAATAAGTTTAGTTTACAAGGATTTTATAAATAGTTAAATTTATTAGCGTTAATCGTTAAACATTACAATTCAACAACTCATAGAATCTCTGGATATAAACCGATCGACGTGAATAAAAACAACTTGAAGAACATTTTTAAATCTCGGTTCGATAATAAAAGCCCTGGATTTAAAAATACCTAAATTTTCAAAAAGTGCATTCGTTCGAATTAGTAAACATCGAGGGGTGTTTGCAAAAAGGTTTTTTCAAGTAATGGCTGTGCAAAATACGAATCCTACTACATACCTATTAAAATACGTAAAAGATCAACAGATCAAAAAAGGCTTTTACAAACAAGAGCTTCAAGAAGTTAAATATCTAGACATATACTTAGCTGAAAAAATATTAAAACGTCGTTTAGATAAATCTCATAATTCATGGATAAACAACAGTGCTGTAACATAAACAAATAAAACACTGTTATTTTTTTAATTATCCCTGCCATTTTTAGATATATTTATGTATCATTAACATGTTTGTTGACTAATTCATTTAAATCTATCGGATTGTTGAATTGTTGTGGTAACGTGCTGGAATCCCAGTTCCTAAATGATTCCAAACTATCAAAGTTCTATCCTTACTAAACGTGATATATTTTTCTTTAGACTGTGGAATTATATCAACCTCGTTTTTATCTAAATCCAACGGCTTTATAAATAAATGTGCATCATAGCCGGTTATAAAAAAAATATTGGTATTAAGTTGGATATTTTATAATTAAGGTTACTTGTGGAATGTGCTGCGCCACGATATCTTCTTGTAAGATGAAAATGATCTGGTACTTTCGGATTTTCAGCGTTGCGAAATACGAAATATTATAATTTTTCTTATATATTATTTTGGCTCAATCTATGATTTATTGTAACTTATTATTAAATACACTGTAAAATTAATAAATTACTGTATATAGTAATTGTGGCTGAAGATTAGAATGAATAATAACTTTTAATGGATCTACTCTTCGGTTCATTGTATGTAAGTCACTGAGGTTACTTTAGGTCACTTAAAGCTTTGTATATAAGTTACGAAGGTTGTGATTTTATATAGTTAACGATGTCCTCACCTTTCATTTGGTCTCTTATCTCGAAATTCATTCTTGGTCTATATTCGTTCTCTCCCGTGTTGATTGGTCCCAGAATTTGCCTTATTATTTTTCTTTCAAAAATTCTTAATTCCTCTTCTTCTTTTTTTGTCATTGTCCATGTCTCTGACGCATATACTACTACTGGTCTTATCAAAGTCTTATAAATCTAGATTTTATCATTTTTGCTTAAATGTTTACTGTTAATATATTTTTTATTTGCGTAGTAGCTTCTGTATCCCTCTTGTATTCTTTGTTTGGTTTTGTCATTATCTTTATTTTTTCTGTTGTATATAATGGTGCCTAAGTATTTGAATTTTTGCACACTTTCTATTTTATGATTTCCTACTTTTATAAATTTTTCATTGTTACTATTACTATATTTTAAGTATTTGGTTTTCTCTCCGTTGATTCTTAACCAAATTTTTTTTGTTTCCTCGTCTATTTTTATGGCAGCATCTATCATTCCTATTTTAGTTCTACTTATGATTACTACGTCATCGGCGTAAGCAATAATTTGTGTGTTTTTGACGTTTATTGTGCCTTCTATTTTTGTTCTTTTAATTGCATTGTCTAGCACTATATTGAATATTAAAGCTGATAAAGTATCCCCTTGGTTTACTCCTTCCTTTACTTCAAAGCTTTTTGTTGTTATATTTCCCACCTTCACTACTGCCGTTGTGTCCTCTAATGTCACTTTAACTAAGTTTATTATCTTTTGTGGTATTTCCATTTTTTTCATTTCTGTCGGTATGTTAGCTCGTATTATTTTATCAAATGCTTGCTTGAAGTCTTTGAATAATATGTGCAGTGTTATGTCATATTCATGAGCTTTTTCCAATATTTGTTGTTGATCTCCCCGGCCTGAATCCTTGTTGGTAATCTCCTATTTTAGTATCTGCATATTCTTGTAATTTATTTTTGATTAATTTTGAGAGTATCTTGTAGGTTACATTTAACAGCTGTATTCCTCGGCAATTCTCACACTGTTCCATATCTCCTTTTTTGTTTATTGTTGTTATTATTCCTTTTCTCCATTCTTCTGGCATATATTCTTCCCTCCATATTTGACTTATTAATTCTTGTATTTTTTTATGTAGTTTTTCACATCCGTTTTTGATGAACTCCGCAATTACGTTATCACTTCCGGCTGCTTTGTTATTTTTTAAATTTTCTATTGCTCTTTTCACCTCCTCTAGAGTTGGTTTGTGTATTTTTAAGTCTACTGTTGTATTTGTTGGTGTATTTATATTTGTCTGTGTTTCGCTACTGAATAGCTTTTCAAAGTAGTTTCTCCATATTTGTTGTATTTCATTTTGTGTATATTTTGTGACGCCTTTTTTATCTTTGAAACCTCTTGGTTTTATTTTATAATTTCTCTTTTCTTGCCTTATTCTTTGATAAGACATTTTTGTATTTCTGTTTTTATATTCTTCTTGTATTTTTAATCTTATTTTCGTTCCATTCCCTTTTTTCTTTTGCATCTATTTCTTGCTATTGCGTTTGCTTCTTTATATAATTGTTTGTCTTCTTCTGTTTTTGTTTGCAGCCATTTTATCCATTTTTCATTTTTTGTTTTGCATGCTTCTTCACATTCTTGATCGTACCATTCTTTACTCTTATCCATTTTTTTCACCTATCCATTCTTCCGCTGTCACTAAAATACTTGTTTTTATGTTATACCATTCCTCTTCTATTCCATTTTTACTTTTTATGCTCATCATCTCTTTTTGTTGGAGTTTTTGTGTTATACCTTTTGTAGTTCTTGTTGTATCTTTACGTCTTTAATTTTTCTGTATTCCATCTGCTCTTCATCTTGTTTTTAACGTTGTCTTGTGCTATACTTTTCTTTTCTTTCATGGTTGCAATTACTAGAACATGATCTGTGTCTGCAGTAGCTCCTCTGTACGATCTAACATCTTCTATGTTTTTTAATCGTTTTTTTGTTATTAAGACATGGTCAATTTGACTTTTTGTTACATGATTTGGGTGATTCCATGTGATTTTATGTTTGGTTGGGTGGGGAAATTTAGTACTTGCTAAGTATAAATTCATTGCAGCTGCTAGATTACAGATTCTGTTTCCAATGTCGTTAGTTTTTTCGTGTATTGTGTTTTTTCCCGCTACAGTTTTTATGTGATCTTCTTTTCCTACTTGCGCATTCAGATCTCCTAATATTATTAGAGTATTATATTATGGAGTTTTCTCGCATTCTCTTATAAGTTTTTCATAAAAATCTTCTTTTTTCTCATTTGTATCTACTTCTGTTGGTGCATATACACATATGAGGGTGGTATTACTTATTTGTCCTCTTATTCTAAGCTTCGATATTCTGTCATTTATAGCTTCAAATTTTATAATATTTTTCATTTGCTTTTGGGTTACTATAAACCCTGTTCCATTGTTACCTTGTTTTTTTCCTCCGCTCCAAAATATCGTGTAGTTACTCTTGTTTATCTCACCTTCTTCTGCCCATCTCAGTTCTTGTATTGCTATGATATCTATTTTATATTTTTCTAAAGTTTGTACAATATCTCTTATTTTTCCTGGTTGTATCATTGATCTTATATTCCATGTTCCAATTTTTATTTTGCCTTGCTTTTTCTTTTTTATATTTCTTACTTCTACTTCACTTTTGTTTTTCCTTTTTCTGTTTTTTTTAATTATTTGTGTAGTGCATGTTACTTTTTCATTATCCTTTTCATTGTTTTATAAATGAAGTAGAAGAAATAGAAAAATATATATGTATATATGTTTTGTATAGATATCACTAAATTTGTAGATATACGTATAAGCGTGTAGACAAATAAATAAATCGATATATGTATATAGATATATATATGTATAAATAAAATATGTAAAAAATATCACAGTTTATTTTCGTAGATTCTGGACGTCACAACATTTATATCACAGTTTATATATATCACAAGTTCTTTATCTGCAGTTAGTTCTAAGCTTTTCGCCCATCTCCTTGCTTTGTTTTCGAGCTTTCTTTATATAATTTCTCCAGCTTGCGCAATTCCCTCTACTGGCACTGTGACCCTCCTCCTCGCATAGTGGGCAGTATTCTTCTTCTTGGCATTCCTTGTATTCATGCCCTTCTTTTCCGCATTTGTGGCATAATTTTGTCCTATCATTTCCCTTACAGTCTTTGGCATTGTGCCCATACTCCCAACATCTGTAGCATCTGACGGCTCGTTGCTGCTCTTCTAGGGTACATTGCGACATTGCTATTCTGATTTTCTTTTTTTGAATCATTTTATTAGCTTCGTCTTCTGGAACTCGAATTGTGACCGTTTTTGTGTTTAGTACCTCTAAAATCGGTTTAATCGTTCTTTATTTGAGATAAAGAAATATAATTTTTAATATCAGAAAAAACCGTTTGTACAAGTTGCTAAATTGTAATACCTAGTACCTAAACAAAAATAACTTCTTGTAGAGATTAAACGCCCACATCTAAATTTTGTTGATAAAGATAAGTATGCAATAAAAAACCTATGCATTCGCGTTTGATAATGTAAATGTAAATAAGATACTTTGATTTCTGAGAATTGTGACAAGATATGTACCGACTACCGAGTTTGATTCTTCAGAAACGCTTCTAAGTAAGTACTTATACGGTTACGGGTATATGCAGTTTTACGTTTACGAAAGGAAGACGACTTCGGGCTTAGTCTATAATTGTAAATGTGTTCTTTTTTGTGCCGAATTAAAGAAGAAAAAGCTATTAGATGTTCTGCTGATTTAAGTAAAAGTAAGTACAAAAAGAAACAATTGAAAACATATATCTATTTTTGTACGATCAGCTTATCCACGTTTTAGCGCTTTATTGTTATTGTTTTTTTTTTACTTGGCATTCAGTTATTTTTTTAGAGCAGGGGTGGCCAACCTGCGGACTTAAACTTAAAAAGCATTGTAATAAGAAATTAATTTTATTCATAAAAAGAAACATATTTTTGATATAAATCTAGTGAAAATGCATGCGACTGATAATAGATAATAAAAAATAATTAACCGCATAATTTTGTTATACAGTTAACCCAAAGTTGATTCAAAGGAGTTCCTATAGATGTTATTAATGAGGAGTTGTTCCAATGGCTACGTCATTGCAAAGCGAGATTAAAAAATGAAATAATTAGGATGATGCAGCAAAACACAAATCCACAAACCATTAATTAAAAATTATTATAGTTTAGACAAAGATACTGTACAAATTTTTTAATAAAAAATGACTTAAAACTAATCATTTAATGCATTTTGAATTTCTTATGGTAAGCTTTTAAAACCCTGTAAAAGCATGCAAATCAATTACCTTTTCGTCGCTAACCTTGTCATGCTATTCTACAACATAGGAAAGTACTACATTGGCACTATTTTAAAGCATTCTAATGGAACGTGAAAACTTCTACCTTTGGCCTGCTTTTGTACAACGTCTAATAGGACTCTATAAGCACTAACTGTACAGCATTCTACTGGAGTGTCAAAACCTGTCTCTAAACATAAACCATTCTACTGCTACAGGAAGGCTTTCAGTAATATCAATACTGCCTCTATGCTTCTAAAAGCATTATTATGGAACCTATTTGGTTTTTTGGGTCCTCTTTCTCTTTCTATGTAATGTGTGGGTCTTCTTCTGTATAGGTCACGAAGGAAGAGTAAGGTTACTCTAGGTCATTTAAAGTTTTAGATGTAGGTCATTAAGGAAAAGTAAGGTTACTATAAGTTATTTAAAGCTTCTCTTGTCACAGAACTCTCTAACTTACTCTACTTAATGCATCGAGTTTTTTTTTTCTTGTATATATGATAGTTACCGAGTTTCCCTATCAAAACATCCAAGTTAGTAGTACATGTAAGTTTTGTGTTCAGTATTTTTTCAGGTGGAGTACAACTAATATTTTTTTCATTTTATTTTTTTTAAATGTGAAATTTATGTAAAATAGAAAAAATAGTATAAAAAACTTGTTTCATAAAGACTTTTTTTTGAACAAGATAAGAATGTTTAATGTATGTATTTATAAAATAAAATAAAACATTCAGAAACAAAAATAAATTGGATGCACAACAAAACTATTTTAAAATATAGCAAAATTTATTATGAAGATATAAAAGTGCTGCTTGGCAATATTTCCTATGAAAAAGTTAATTATAGAACTAGTAGTATTGTTTCAGCATTTGTAGAAAACGCGCAACTTGCTTTTTTGCACTAGTTACATAAGCAAATATAATATTAATTACTGTTTTCCATACTTACTATTGTTTTTGAGGTGTATTAAGTTGTTGTAACCAGGAACACATTATTGTCCAAATTTCATCGTCGGTGGTTTCTTCAGATTATTTCCGTACAGCTACTGTTAAACTAAATAAAGAACTAGAAAAGATAATTCACTATGGCACATACTACTATAAACTATACAAGAGTTTTAAATAATCTGAGGTAACTAGTCATTATTACTCATATCCATTCCTGGAGTAATAAAATGTATAATTACTAAAAAAAACAAAGAATATGTATTAATGCAATAACTTACAAACTCTTCCATACTTTTAAAAAGCAGTAGACCTAGAAATGAGTATACACTTGATTTATTATTTTTCATCAAGAAACAAATACGATGTTGATTTAAAATTCATCGACTGATGATTGAATCTGACCTAATAATATTCGATCAGCCTCTGTTAACGCATGAGCTAGTTTCTGCAATAATACATAAATTATTTATTCATAATACCTAAGATTGATAAAGAGCTTCTATAAAACACAGATGTAACCGTTGTCACATTTTGAATTGTTTGAAAAAGAATATGAATTGCAGACTGATTAGAAAGTAAAAGAAAGAGGAGAAGAGCAGAAACTAACATTTTGAAATTTATGAGAAGAATATGTCAATGTAGTTAAAAAATAATAAGAATTCATTGGTTGAAAGACGTTACACTGTTAAGATAAAGAATTAAAAGTGGGTTATTGGGGAACACAATTATTTTTAAATACTTTATTTTACATTCAACGATGCGATGTCAAGTGGTTGGTTGGTTCGGGACAGCTACAATTTTCCAAGAGAAAAAAATATTTTTTTGGTGATTGTGGTCATCTAACGTAAGTGCTTAGCAAAGTTTTCACTTCTAAATTTTTACATTCATTCGTGTTATAAATGGGATGGAATGGGATTTACTTTGATTTTACCGTAATTGTGATAGCGGTTTGGGATACCGTCACATGTTGGTAAATTTGGAATAATTCATGTCAATCTATTGTATTCCGCTGAAAACTATAACTAAAAGCACGTACTACAAGGGGCTATTGGTTACTTAAACTACTTCCAAAACATATTCTGGTGACAAGTCGTTGTTATATCCCATGTGATGTTCAAATAACCTCAGAGGCACACCTGCAATAGGTATCCAATTATTATTTTATTTTTGTAGCAATTTTAAGAGTTGATTAAAGCACGCAGATAGCTATTCGCAGGTCTTGGAAATCGTGAGTATCTTTTTTCTTGCTAATAATTTGTGTTGGCTAGTTTTACATTAAATCAATGTTTAACTCTGAGATTACATATTACCTGATTTTGTGTATTACGATAACTGTATGTGTAGAATGTTGTTTACCTTACATGACTTGTATTAACGCTATAACTGTGATATTTATGAAACTGTTCATTGTTACTATATATGTAATATAAATGCCAGGGTTTCATTTTTTTTACTTGTTTTTTTTTCTCGTTGTTAAAATTAAGTATATTTGTTGTTCTAACCAGTGTTTTGCCATGTGTTCTATTTCAATGTTTGATAAATTTATCTTTTATTACTAGCTTCCACCGTTTTGGCATTTTTTTAACTTTATGATTAGCAGACCAAACCTACGATCCACTTACCGAATCATACCGAGAGTAGCTTGCCGTCAAGTTACGAAAAATTCTTATAACAAATTCTTACTGCATTTTTATTGATGTATTTGACTATTGCAATTTTTTTTCATAACTACTTCTAATATTATATCCTATGTAAAGTTGATATCAAACTTAAGAAAAATCTCACATTTTATTCATAAATAACACTAGTACATTTTGTTTTATTAACATAAAAAATAATTATTTGTTTTAAACAACAATGATGGTTATAATAATTATCATCAAACAAAGACACAGTCAAGTGGGTTAATGTTAATGGCACCGCAATATGTTTGTCTTTAAGTGGCATCAGAATTATTTTTTTTTTGTTAACTGGGAGTTTGGTACTAATTTGAATGTAATTAGCTTATCTACATTGTAGATACCTAATTTAGAACTTAGACAAAAATGTTGTTCATAAAAGACCTTTCTCTAAAACTCTTGACATACCAAGGTAATGCAATTTAGTGAATTTAAAAATACTATATTTCAAATTATTACAATACTATCTATCAAACTGTAACAACAGTAATCCATGTTGTTGAAGTAAAAGATGCAACTTTGAGAACTTTATATTGTTTAGATAGATCACAACTTGCAAAAGAGGAATTTATAGTTTCTAATGCTTGGTTTAGTAAAACAGCACCAAATAACCAAATGTAAATAATCGTGCACGTCACTCCCAAACAGACCAAATGCATATAATCAAGAAGAAACAAATCTATAAAATTTGAATTTGGGATTTTTGTAAAAATAGTACGAGTTACATGAAATTCCGAATCTTCTTTGTAGAGAAAACTTTTTTTAATTCCATCATATCTTGAAAATATTATGCGGTTATTAAAAAACTTCTTTTACTTATACTTTGTACACGACGAATAACCTGCATGACCTTTAATTCTTAAAATAAACGCTTTAGCAGGTGAATCGCAACAAAACCCTTTCACTTCTGTTTTGCGATTTTTTCCATTTAAGATAATTTTATTGCTGAAAAAAACATAACAAAACGTTTAGATACATAACTACGTAACGATAATAGCTGAAGTTTGTAACTTTAATATACACGCGTCAACGAAGTAACTAATTTTAAATAAACAAATATTGTTTTAGTGAAAAAAACTAAATTTACAGCTACAACAAATAAAATACGAAGCACGCTTAAAAATATTAACAAACCTGAAAAATGCATGAACTGGAAATGCTTTAGTTTAAACTTTAAAAATTCTCCAAGCAATTTATGCGCACGCATTGCAGTTTTTGGAAGAATGCGCTTGATTGTTTGAATTTAAAACCAACTGCAAGCTTGATTCTAGCTTGAAAGAAGCTTGTCACGCAAGAATATAAGTTTACATTGGCAAGTGTGTAAGCAAATTTGATTTAAACTTCATGTTTTAAACTTACTGTAAGCTTGACATGTCAAATTAAAAGCAAACTTGTCGTAAGCTTACTTGCTATCTGGGAATATATGTGAGATTTACTTTGTAAGGTTTTTCTTACAAGTTATATTTTTGTGTCTTATTTATGTCATTGGACACATACTTTAACAAAAACGCCAAGAACGCTAAACTTAATAAATGCGCTGCGGAATGATTTAAAAATTACTCAACTCAATTGCAATTTTATTGATTTTTCATTGATACTGTACTTCTTTCACTGGAAAAAAAAATTTAGCTCTTCTTAAAATTATGTGTTTTTTCTTTAAATAGCACTCATTTTAACTTTTTTGGTGTAAAACCATAAAAAGTTTTATATAATGAAGTTGTAAATAATGTAAGCTTCAACGCCTATTTTACCGTCAAATTAATTTATCTTCTAATGATTTACGCCACTGCACGCATTACTCGCAAAACAAATGATCTTGTTTGTCATATTAAACATGCTTACAAACAATAGTAACTCTTTAGGGTTCAATATTAAAACTTTTTGTATAACAAAGCTATTAATAGAAGTTTGTTATCAGTATATCAAGATTTCAGTTTGTATGTGTTTAGGTTTTCAGTACCTCTACTAATACTTCGTATAAATAATACTGCCGCGTTTTGCGAATCTTATGTATATCGATTTGTAAAACTTTAAAGCTGATACAGTAAGATTATAAAGGTCGTAGTTTTTATAGTTTAAAGTTACACATACTGTACATCGTAAACAAAATTATCTAAATTAAAAATGTATAGATTTAGTTTTAATAATCTGCAAATAAACGTTTTTTTTTAAGTTTAGGAATCTATTCATAAACTAAACAATTGTACATGTATCATCAATTGACGTTTATGTAAATTACCTATTATGTAATTACATTATTAAATAATTGTTAAGCGTATATATTAAATGATTAAGAGGATTTATCTTGACTCTCAAATTTTGACATTTTTCAAAAAAATAATATTCTGAAGATGAGCTTATACTTTGTTAACAAGCAACAAAATATGTTAATTTAAATATATATGTGTGGGTCGAAAAATTTTTTTTCCGAATTTTGATTTGTAATAGTGGGGAAAATATGACCTGGGTAGAGACTTAAGAACGTATATATTTATTTTTTATTAATATTAACATTAATTATCCGCGCATGACGTTTGAAAATCCGAAAAAAATGTTAAAATTTGATTTATTTTATCAGAGTTTATTGTATAAACTACAAGGCGTAAAATAATATAGCATTCTTATAAACAGAGATACACGTAATACAAATAATAATCAAACCAAAATATTAGAATAATCGTGCCTATAGTGCGGGGGGAGGAGTGGGAAAAGAGGGCGTAACCTGTCGATCACGCGTCATTGTCTCAGTACGCCTAATTAGTTCCGGGAGAAAAGTCGCACGCATTTATCTATTTTTTTCGCTATTTTAATAAGATTTTGTTAGTTTTGTGACGTTGTGCATCATGGAGATTTCAAATAATACCCGAAAATCCACAAGTTGTCCCATTTTTGGAGCTCCGGAAGAAATTAACGAAAATCAATTACCCACTTACAAACAAGTTATGAAATATTACAATTTAGTAAGACATCAGCTTAAACTTGAGAACAATTCAAAAAAAGAGCCATCCATTAATGAGATATCTGAAAAAGTGTCATCTAAAGTTGAATATTTGTGGAGAAAAGCGTCTATTCCTACTGTATCTCATAATCGTGTGATGCAATTGATTAAAAGTTACCACGCGAAGTGTAAGAATTTATTAAAATCTTTGAAGCGTTTGTCAGAAGAAAAGATTCAAGATTTTCATAGAAATTCCGAAAGACTGTTTGATTTAAGTTCATGTAAGTGTAAAGATTTAGAGTTATGCAAATGTTCCAAAAACCAAAAGATTCCTAAGGAAGAACGAGCTTTTTTAATAGATCAGAGAACAGAGAGAAAAATGATTATAGGAACTGTTGATTTATTGACAAGTAAAAGGAAAACAAAACTGAGTGATAGAAAAATTAAGCTTAAATCCTATTACGATTCTAGCGTTTGTGAACCGGGCCTTTCTCATGAAAATCCTAATACCTCTATAACGTCTGAAAGTAGCGATGAAGAACAAACTTTGCCCTCACCCTCAAGTTCATCAAAACCAGCATCAAAAAAACGTAAAATAGCATCTCTCAAAAATTTGTCAACTATCTGTGACCGATACGGGATATCCGACAGAGCAGCTGCTGCTGTCGCTTCTACTGTTTTGCAAGATGTGAAAATCAACAACGAAGTAATCGTAATCGATAAGTCGAAATTGCGACGAGCGAGACAAAAATTACGGAAAGAAACCTTATCTCACGGCCGACTAGATATTATTCCTGCCTTATTTTTTGATGGACGAAAAGACAAGACCCTGAAAATTGTTATGAAAGGGGGAAAAAATACCGCTCAACATCCGTGGAAGAACATATTTCAATAATTAAAGAACCGGGATCAGTTTATGTCGGATATGCCGTCCCAAGCCATGGAACTGCAAAAGGGCTGGAGTCTGCTATCTTTCAAACAGTAACAGGTCAACTGAATAAGAATATGTCTCTAGAGGATACTCTTGCCATAGGTTGTGATGGGACGGTAACCAATACGGGCAAATACGGCGGAGTCATACGGCTCTTAGAAAAGCGTTTACACCGACCACTTCAATGGATCATATGCCTTTTGCACTTAAATAAACTGCCCTTAAGACATTTATTTGCAAAACTTGATGGCACCACAACAAGACCTAATACTTATTCAGGTGCTATCGGAAAGTTATTAGATGATTGCGAGAAGCGCTCTGTTGTCTTGTTTGAAAAGATAGAAGGTATGTTACCAAACATTTCAAATGTAAAAGACCTCAGTTCTGATCAACGTTATCTTTATTATATCACATCTGCCGTCATAAGTGGTAAGTGCTCTTCTGATTTGTCTAATCGCTCTCCGGGAAAAATGTCTCATGCTAGGTGGCTAACAAAGGCCAACAGGATTTTGCGCTTATATGTGTCTACCGAGATACCCACAAACGAACTGAAACAACTCGCTACTTTTGCAGTTAAAGTATATGCTCCTATTTGGTTCGAAATCAAATTAAATCGGACATGTAAAGAAGGAGCAAGGTACTTTTGGAAGTTGGTATATAATTGTCGATATCTTCCGCAAGAATTAAAGAGTGTTGTTGATCCTGTAATAAAGCGAAATGCTTTTTTTGCACACCCAGAGAATTTGCTGTTGTCTATGTTATCTGACAAACAAAAACATGTGAGAAAACTTGCCGCTAGACGCATTTTAAAAGCAAGGAAATCATCTGAATCCCTTCAGCTTCGAGTCTTTGAAGTGCCTAAGATAAATTTAAACGCTTCGTCTTACATCGATTTGATAGACTGGCAGCAATCTTACTCGCAACCACCTATATTGACCAATGTTCCAGATAAGACTCTTCATTCCCTAGTTGAGTCAGGTGGTGATGATGAAGTCCTTTTTCTGCGGCTACCATGTCATACTCAAGCTGTGGAGCGGGTTGTAAAAACAGTAACAGAGGCAGCTATGCCACAAAACAGCAAGAGAAGCTTTAATTAAGAATAAAATTATTTCACGAACGCTTATGCCTAAGTTCGAAAGTAAAAAAGATTTTAAGGTGATTTGAAGATATTTTATTTTTATTTTGTCTTATTATTTGTTTATTTTTCTTTCTTAATAAAAAAAAAATAGTCCAAAAGCACTTTATTTTATTAGTTTACGTAGTTGTTTTTCCTATGAGCCACGAGAAATGGATTTTCAAATAATTCTCAAAAAAAACAAAAAATCAGTTTTTCAAACTCAATGCGCGGGTAGAAGGGGTTAAACTAACATTTTTTTTTTTCGTTATTTTTTCATAAAAGCATGTGGGTCACGTTTTTTTTACTATTACAAAACATATTAGACAATTTTATTTTTTTCCATACAAAAGCGACCCACCCTAATTATGTATATAAAGAAATTTGATTAATATAAATTAGTTTACATAATAATAATAATAATTTTAAAAATACATTAAATGGTTTGCAAGAAAAACGAACACTTAAAATTAAAAACTTTAGTTTTAAAATTTAATTTTTATTTGACTAAATTTTGAAAAGAAGGGTACAACACAGTTAAATAAATTCATAGTTTAAAAAATACTAAGACTACATCTTTATTTTGTAGATAAACATTATCTGAATAAAATTTTTATTAATTATTAGTTTAAAGTAACGACTAAAGTTAATACTTAATGATGAACTTTTAAGTAGTCACTGAAAATTTAATTAAGCTTTTAATTAAACAAAATTTAAAGTTTATAGTTGTTTAACTAATTTAAAATTAAATCAAAAATACACTTGTTATTTGATTTTTTCTAAAGTTCAAAAAAGTCTAATCATTATTCTAAACTATATATTTTCTAAATTAATTTAAATGAATAAATAATAATTTAAAAATTACTCTTATTAAATTTGAGTTTCAAATAATATGTATTGTTAATAATAACTTTTTGTATTGCGACTGTCAAATAAACATTGGTGTAATGTAATTCTAAATAACATTAATACTACAGAAAGTTATAGAATTTAAAAATTTTTCTCTACTCAGCGTTAAACATTTAATAATTAGTAGAAAACCATTTACAATTAATTTATCAAAAATCGATAAATAATTACAAAATAAAAATTTTAAACTTTATTCAGAATAAAATTTGTCATTTACCATCATTCAAATAATAAGTTGATTCTAATCCGTCATGAAGATCATTCAAATAAAAATTAAATTCCTATTTAATGTTGTTGTAATTATGATTTTTATTTGTTATTGAGAATAATTTAAATTGCTATTGAGTTTTGATGTGTTATTTAAAAATATTGAACTAGAGGGTATCAATTGTATTCATAAAAATACATTACAGTCGACTTACTCTTTAACCCTATTTTAGGGTAACATTCATAAACACGTTTTAGCTTAACAAACCTTTTGTAATCGTATTGTAAGTATTTAAAATAAGGTTGTCAATCAACATTAGCATTTCTTAAAATTATAAATTTTAAGAACGCATATTTGTGCTGTTATAAAGCTACTAACTGGAAAAGGGATGGTGAAATCATCATTCAAACCTTCGTAGAAATTTTTAAGTATAAACGTTCCTTTAACGAATTTAGAAACTTATTCATTGTAAGATCAGCTCCACTACTTGACAGACGTACTAATAAATGTGTAGTTAAAGTTTGCGCTTCTTTTTATTGAACTATTTACCTAATACCAACAGTATCGGGTAAAGCGCCGTAAAAGCAAATTACGACGCATTAACAAAGGTTGATCCTTCTTTTAACACATTTTAACTTAAAAAGTGGAAAAATAACTTAAAATAAATTTGATTTATTTTTATATTTATTATAACATGAATGCAATAGATGATATTGACTCTATTAATATTATTAATATTATAACGCGTCGAAAAAAAATTACAAAGATACGTTTGATTTGTTCACATTTTGTGATATTGATTATTAAAAAAAATACAGATTCAAAAAAAGAACTATTTAATATACTGTAAATTCATGATGAAAGCAACAACTTACGAAACAAAACGCTTTGTTCAATTTAAATATTTTATTTAATTACTTTGTAACGAACCGTTACATATGTTAAGTTGCATTATAAGACTTTATTTAGTTTTAGTAGTATGTTTGATTTATTTTTTTTTATTAAGGAAACCGTTATTTATTTTTTGTGAAGATTGAGTTATTTTAAGCTTGTAATAATTATCCGTTAGCAAATAAATGTTCAAAGAGGATTTCCGCCGGGTACCAAACGCGCATCCGATTTCGCGCTATCCCCGCTTACAGGCGCTTTAGCCGTCAGAGCGCATGCCATCCCCGTTTAGAACCGTTCTCCCTCTTTTGAACGTCCACAATAAAACCGGAACCCCGACGCAGGAATGGCAGTTCCAGTTGGAGCTCACACCGAAGAGGATTCCGGGATTCCTGTGCACCAGCTGGATTTTAGGGTAAGCCGTTCTGCTGTTATTAACCGAGAGATACCGCTCCCCTCCTTGTCTGCTCTTCCCTACTCTATCCTTTACCGAGCGTCGTATTCGTAGTGTTTGGCTTTGACCTGCGAATACGCCGTCAACACGTCGTTTCCGTAGTGTTTGGCTTTGGCCTGCGCATACGCTTTCCAGTAACGTGGCCAAATCCCTTCTCCTCCCCCTCAAGTTAAAATCCGAGTAAACCCCGTCTACCAATCCAACGGATGTTGCTACCCTATTGCATGCTTGCTCGCTTAGTCACCGACGTCACCGCTTGTCGAACGCACGCTAATCAATCATTAGAATACCTTCCGCTTGTTTGGTTGTGGCCGCCGCTTTTGTCCTCGTCGCATATACAGCTTATTATTTATTTTGAGAATAAATAAAGTTATTTTTATTTACTTATTGTGTATTTTATTTTCGTCGCCTCGCTCCGTCTTTAGGTCCGTTTGAAGCCCTGGACAACCCTTCACTGTAGTTACCCGGACAGTGCCGTCAAACAGGAGAGTAAACTCCTCAAAGAAATCTGGCGCCCGAAAACCGTTCCGTCCACTAACTTTCTATTACAGCTAAGTAGTTCAATCCGGAGTAAGCGTCACAACTTCTAGGGGAAGGCGGAGAAAGATGGGCTCATTAATCACTTATCACTTGTTGCATTAGCGATTTAAAATTTGAACAAATGGATAGGTTGATTTGTAATTTCTTACTTACATACAGTTTAATATTTTTTTATTTCAGCGATAACATAGTTGAAAACATTTTGTACGATAGTGTATGCTAAATAAAATTAAACTAAACCGGATGCATTGGCAAGCGCCATCTAGTGTGCAAAACCAGCGACTCTAAGTTAAGTCAACTCAGGGTTTCAGTACGCGTGACGCGAGAAGTGTTCTTAATTAATTTGTTAGTTAACGTAGTTATAGCTTTGTACATATTGTTTCTTTGTATACACATTTAATAAAACAGGTTATGGGCCCAGGTGCGCTTTGAGCTCGCTATTAAGTGTATTCGCTGTGAAAGAATTGAGTAACATATTCGTGACAAAGAAACAATGGCCGCGACAGCACAACAAAGTGACGATAGTGTTCGTAGTACGGTAAGCATTAGAAAATTAGTAAACGAAGAACAGTGGGAAACGTGGAAGTGGCAGATTGAACTTTGTTTGAAAGAACAGTGCTTATTTTCGATTGTTGATGGTACACGCGTGTGTCCGACGTCACCTACAAAAGACGAAGAACCGTCTGACGCATACCGCAATTGGCAACGTGATAATGCCCGTGCGGCCCGTATAATTGGTACAGCTCTAGATGAAGAACCCGCTATCCATGTCCGAAGGAAAACTGACGCGAAAGAAATTTGGGATACCCTAATTTCAGTTTTCGAGCAATCCTCACTGCAGCGCTTATACACTCTATTCGATTCTTTTTTCGAGACTACGAAAGATGACGTCACTTCCGTTACAAAACACACTTCACGATTATCAAATCTGTTCGATGACCTTTGCGATGAATTACGCAAAAGTAATCCGAATGCAAGGCTGCCCTTATCGCTGCTGCATCATCGCATTTTTAAAACACTTGGATCGGAATACCAGTATTATCGGTCAACTTGGTATCGGGTTCCGGAAGCTGAACAAACAACAAAACTGCTTATTGAGAATTTGCGTTCGATTGAGAATTCGCTGACAACACACGGAAACTCGCAAACAATCAGCGCTTTCTATGCAAAATCTAAATTACACGTAAAACAAAACGAATGTAGGTCATCAAACGATACAAACAAATCAAAGAAAAAGAAGGAAACCCGTTCGTGTTTATATTGCAAAAGGATAGGACATCTTATTGCAAACTGCAAAAAACGCATCGCAACGGAAGAAAAGTCGGCAGCAAGTAAAAATAATTCCGATACAAGTTTAAACAAACCAGGAACATTTCTTGCCACCGGTCTGGTAGTCAATGGAGACGTAGATTATGCTGATTCTTGGATATCGGACTCCGGTAGTACACATCACATATCTGCAAATAAACAACATTTCGCTACATTTGAAAAATTTCCAATTCCGCAGCGCGTTCAGACAGCAGGAAATAAATTTCTGCTCGCATACGGATCCGGCTGTGTTAATGTTGATGTGTGTGTAAAGAACAAATGGTCGCCCGCTTCGTTACATGACGTTTGGTACATTCCAGATGCTCGTCACCAACTTTTCTCCGTTCGTCAAGCCGCTGAGCATGGTAATGATGTTGTTTTCAATAGTGAAGGCGTCAACATTCAGCGCGACGGTAAAATCGTTGCAACAGGCCAACTCATTGGTACAATGTACATAATGAATATGCGAGTTCGGCATTTGAATTCCAATGTAGAAGTTAATTTAGCAACTTCTGAAGAATTACTACAAGGATGGCACGAGCGACTAGGACATCAAGATAAAAGACACGTACGCAATGTCCTATCTCGTTTTGGTATAAACGTCAAATGTTCCGATACCTCTTCGTTCTGTGATGGATGTATTCTCGGAAAATCACACCGAAAACCGTTTCGTGCTCGTGAAAATCGTCCACAAGAGGTAGGTGAATTAATTAACGCTGATGTAAACGGTCCTATGTCGATTGACTCCATAAATGGTTTTCGTTATTATGTAGTTTTTAAAGACGATTATTCGCGGTTTGTCCGTATATACTTTATGAAACGTAAGTCAGAAGTGGTTGAAAATTTGAAAACATTTTTGAATGAATGTGACACCGCTGGTCACAAAGTTAAAGTTTTTCGTTCCGACGGTGGTCGTGAATTTGATTGTAAAGAAGTGTTAAAGGAGTTGCGCGATCGCGGTATCGAATTTCGTTTAACGTGTCCGGATACGCCAGAACAAAACGGCGTCGCGGAACAATCAAACCGACACGTAGTTGAACTAGCGCGTTCAATGCTTTCAATCAGTAAATTACCAAAATCGTTTTGGGCTCATGCATGTGACACTGCTACGTTTTTAATTAACCGCACTGGAAAGTCAAGTGTTCCAGGTAAAACTCCGTTCGAGTTATGGCACGGTAGAATATTTAACAGTTTAGATTATTTGCGCATTTTTGGTTCAGAATGTTACGTAAACATACCAAAGAAGTTTCGATCAAAATTCGATAATAAAGCAGTTTTTGGGCACTTCATCGGTTACGTAAACGACAAGGATGGTTACAAAATATGGGTACCGTCTCAACATCGCATAATTAAATCGCGCAACATAGATTTTCGTCCGGAAAAATTATGCACAACGAACGATTTGATTGAATTTGAATGCGGACACATCGAGGAAGAAATAGAAAAAGAACAGTCAACAAATCAGTTACCGTCGAGTAGTAATCCGGAATCAGATAAAATTGACTTGATACCTCAAGGTGAAGTCCAGAATAAACTTCCGGTTCGTAGAATTAATCCGCCAGCTAAATTTGAAGAGTATGAAGTAGGCTATCAAGCCCATCGTTCCCAAGCAAATAGTACAATAGCATTTTTAACAAAAGCAGTCCACGAAGAACTTGCTCCGACCAATTTCAGTGATGCTATGAAAAGTCACGATTCAGACAAATGGTTGTGTGCTATGAATGAAGAAATGAGCGCTTTTGAAGAAAATGAAACTTGGGATTTGGTATCTTTACCGGAAGACAAGCGTGTTATAGATAACCGTTGGGTGCTTCGTGTGAAATACAAACCTGATGGTTCAATAGATCGCTATCGTGCTCGTTTGGTTATTCGTGGGATATTTCAACGTGCAGGAGTCGACTATGATGAGACTTTTAGTCCGGTTGCTCGTTACGACGCGATTCGTACCTTAATCGCAGTCGCAGCCGAAGAAAAATTAGTGCTTAGCCAATTTGACGTAAAAACAGCGTTCTTGTATGGAAACATAGATGCAGAGATTTACATGACACAACCGGAAGGTTTTGATGATGGATCAGGTCGTGTTTGTCGTTTAAATAAATCTTTATACGGTCTGAAACAATCTCCTCGGTGTTGGAACAACAAATTTCACTCTTTTATGGAAAGAAATGGTTTTGTTCGTTCGACAGCTGATCCGTGCATTTACATTCGACAGAATCAAACAGAAAAATTATTAGTAGCAATTTACGTCGACGATGGTCTCATCGCAGGTTCAACACAAGATGCGGTGAACTCGTATTTGAAATTACTCGAAGTAGAATTTAAGATAACAGTAGGATCTTTGGATTCATTTTTAGGTATGCAAATTGAGCAACGAGAATCCGGACTGTTCGTTTCACAGAAAACTTACATTAAGAAATTATTACAACGTTTTGACATGGTCGAATCCAAACCAACAAAGACACCTTCTGTTAATGCACAACCGGACAGTACATCCAACGGTGCTCTCGATAGTTCCGTTCCATTTCAGTCCGCAGTAGGATCACTTATGTACTTGGCTTGTGCTACTCGCCCCGATATTGCCTACGCAGTTTCGAAAGTTGCTCGATCAATGGCTGCGCCCACATCTTTCGATTGGATCTGTGTTAAGCGTATTTTCAGATACCTTCGTGGTACTCCAGAACTTGGATTAAACTACAGTTCGTTAGGAGGTCCATTATGTGCGTACTCAGATGCCGATTTTGCTGGAGACATCAAAACTAGACGGTCAACAAATGGATTTGTGTCATTAATTGGCGGTACAGCTGTGACATGGACTTCTCAGTTACAAAAGTCAATCGCATTATCCACTACCGAAGCAGAATTCGTCGCTGCTAGTGAAGGTGCGAAGGAATTAGTGTGGTTAAAACGATTGTTATTCGAGATTAGTGAAAAGAAATATGTGCCTGTATTGTTTGTTGATAACGCGAGTGCTATTAAACTAGTAAAGAATCCCGAGAGTTTCACAAACGTTCCAAGCACATTGAAGTGCGTTACTATTTTGTGCGTGAACTTTATCAAAATGGTACTTTAGAAGTAGAATACGTTCGTTCCGAAGATCAACTTGGAGACATGTTCACTAAACCCTTAAACCAGAACGTTTTTAAGAATATGTGTTCCAATATTGGACTCGGCGTATAACCGGAATTTTTGTTTTCGAAAGTTTAGTTTAGGGGGTAGTGCTAAATAAAATTAAACTAAACCGGATGCATTGGCAAGCGCCATCTAGTGTGCAAAACCAGCGACTCTAAGTTAAGTCAACTCAGGGTTTCAGTACGCGTGACGCGAGAAGTGTTCTTAATTAATTTGTTAGTTAACGTAGTTATAGCTTTGTACATATTGTTTCTTTGTATACACATTTAATAAAACAGTGTATATTTCCCATCTTACTCCGTAGGCGAAGGCGAACAAACTGCACAAATCTGTTGTACTTTATCATCGTCTTCTTTTTTGTCATCACAGGAACAGTGTGCCTATTAGAATTTTATAAAACGTGTAAGACAATTGAGAAAAAATTCTGTTTGCATCCAGCTACTGTGATAACATTCTGTTGTCGCAGCTGGAGGAACATCATTTAAAAACTGTAGATTCATTTTTACTCTAAGAAAAATGAATGTTGAGGCATATAAGCTCTTGCTGCACTGTAACCAATTTTCACAGTGTCTGTTTCATCTCTATCTGCCGATGTGAGGGATCCAACTTGTTTTTTTTCTTTTTTTGCTAATATCTTAGATTTGGTTTTAGAAAAGCTCTATAACACTTGTCTCGCAGTCTATCGGCAGCAAAGTTATACTTACCAAAAAGTTTTTGAAGTAAAACATAATACCCATCCGCAGCCACTTTATTGAAACCTATCGCTCTTACAGCGGAAGTAGCTTCAGGTTTCTTAATTGATCTGGATGTCGTCTTGAAAAACCTGCCATACAAAATCTTTACCGGCGACACCTTTACTTTTGTTGAATTATGTTGTTCTTTGTTTTTTTTTCGCAAGCTGGAAAGCTAACCGCCTTAGCTCAACACAGGTTAATCCGAATAATCTTGATTCTATTAATTTTATATAGCCAACAAGCTATCGTTTTTCTTGATTTACTTGGGCCTAGTTTTGGCAGGTAGGACTATTTTGTCTAGTTTGTTTTGTTTTACGTTTTAATGTTGATTTTGGTACATCAAAATGAGTAGATGCGGTTCTGTATCCCATTTGACCAGCGCTTACAGCCTAAACCATCCTTTCTTCACTTTATTGTTCCGGTTCTGATACACGTTTAAGTACGCAATATTTTCTAAAATAAAAAGAATACGTATCCTTTAATGTTCTAATATCTTTTTTTGCAAGGCAAAATGAGACACTGTCCCATCTTACCCCGCCGGAAAATATCTCATCTTGAAGTTTATTTTTTCCATTTATTCTATAATTGCTCAAAAAGGGGTTAATTATATTATATTATTTATTTTTATTTTTATATAGATTCACTAAACCTTCCCCTTTATATTTTTAATTTTTATATTTTAATTAACGCTACATGTTTCGACAGAGTCATCTTCAGGCGTATTATTGGAATAGAAAAATCAAACTTCAAATATTATATAAACTTTTAAAAAATAATAATAATAGAAATCAACATATATAATCAAATTAAATTAAAATTGGTTAAATATTTGAAGTTTGACTTCAAAAAGTTAAACACGATGCTTATAATTAAATTATTATTACAATTTAAATGTATTATAGTCTGAACAACGGTAACGGACAATACATTTGCATAAATACTTATTCAAAACTCTCAGCAGGTGCGCAAACGTAACACATTTATTTTAACACTAGTGCGTATTTGTCAAATTTTAACTTTCAACTAACTTCAGTTAACTTCATTTTCTGTTACATGAAATTTCGTAACTAATTAATACATTAAATGTCACTAAAAGCTAGTGTTGTTAGCTATTTGCTTACAGATGCCACTATCTGATTTGTTAGAATTAGTAGCGGCTCATCTTACCCCGCGTCTTCATCTTGCCTCGCCTTCCCCCATGTATACCGGGTCACATAATAATAACCATAACGGACACTTACTGAAAGCACCTTTAATATTCCAGTCCGAAAAATGAGTAACTTTCAACGATTTTGAAAATAGTGTTGCAGGAGCTAATTTAATTTTTTTTAGTAGAATGCATTTCTTAGACAATAAATCGATTAATTTAACAGTTACTTAAATATAAATCAAATGTAATTTAGTTATATGTTTAAAGTGACTAGATTTTATTATTTATTATGCATTTAAAAAAATTCCGATTATTCAACAAATTTTTAAACTGCAATTTGCTTATCGAAAAGGAATGCTTTGTTTTTTAGTCTAGTCGGTATTATTTATGTTTTTAAGTCATTATAAATTGAGTAATGACATTTTTTTACTAATATTTTATACAAAAGAAATTGTTTATCATAAGCATATTTGTTTGAATTGCACTTGTAAGTACTGCATTCGTAAATCTTTAACGATTATTTAACACAATAGATGTATTAAAAAATTTTTGTTGTAATTTTAAAATAAAGTGGTGGGGAATAATCAAAATATATTTTCTTTAAATGTCAATTACTCCGGTTATTTTTAACAGAGTTTAACAAACTTAAGCTCGTTAAAAAGCGTTTTTCTTTATCTATCGATAGAATCTTATACATTGTATATTTGAACAATAGTAAAACTACTATAGCATTTTCTCTAAAATGTAAACCAATATTGTGATTTTTCTTAAAAAATTTAAGAAATACTGTTGATTTACTAGCTACTACTGTTTTAATTAAATTGGTATTTTAGTTTCTATATTAATTGTTAAAAGTATTTTTTATAATGATTTTTACGAATGAAGAAGCGTTTGACATGTTAGCGCTTTACTTCAAATGCATGGGAAATGCATTTACTAGCACAATCTATACAGTGGAATTTCCTGAAAGACGTCACCATACTTAAAGAGTTTTTTTATGCTTCCGTCCGTTTTGACGTATTTTACAGGCATCATAATCGGCCGGAAATTTTACGTTTCCGGCGTAGGCCGGTAAAGTGTAGTAGAATTTTATAACTAAAAGTTGGCACTAGTAATCATTAATTAAATAAACGTCATCTATCAATATGTCAAATTTATTAACATACACCATTATCTGTGTTGTTTAGAGTAGCACTAACAAAAATTGGTTTAAACAAATTTAACAAATTTGCTTATATCTTACAATTGCTAAAAACAACAAAGGTTTTATTTTCATATAAGTAAAATTGTAATATTATGTAAATGTCAAATTAATTTAAAAAAACAATTGTATTTCGTTATTACAGGTTTCAGTTTTATCAACATATGTTATTAAATTTTATTAAAAATCAATACTTAAATAACTACTTTTAATTAATTTATACTATAAAGGTCAGCACAAAAAATGTTGTGTATCACACGTCCTAAAAGTATTTTGCGAGTATTCGCTTTTTGTAGGCCTCGGGTTCACCTCGGCCTACAAATAAGCTCATACTCGCAAAATAGCACTTTCTGGACTAGTGATACAAATAACTATTTTCAATTGGCACATTCTTTACGTACGACTGGAAATCACAAACTCCAAAATTCGTTGATTGTTGACTAGTATGCTAAACAATTGATAACAACAAAGAGAAAGAAAAAGAAAGAACTAGTATCAATTGCAAAGCTTCAATTAACAATTTTGTTGTCGGTACACTCTTAAAGTGATTATTATACATATAATAGATGTGACTACGCAAAAATATACTCATAACTACTAGATACGTCATTAATCTAACGAATTAATACAAAAAAAGTAGTAGCCAAAAAGCTAAACGCGTTTTCGTTACAGTATGATTATACTTCAAAAGTTTCCAAGGGCTGCTTGACGTCACGTATACAAGTGAGATTAGTTAATTTAGGCTTTTAATTACACTTTGTACACCTAGAAACGCCGTGGCACTTCCAATTTTCTTATAAAACGCAGATATCGTAGTACGATAGTAGCCGATTTAAAATTAGTTAATAGTTTTAGATGTAATCAATCAGTAATAAACATTTCAAAATTTACAAGATATTAACGGAACACGAAATTTCAAGCAGATAAGTTAGAAACTACCACAAGAGTATTTATTCAGCAAACAAAACTTTTATGTGTTGAAGGCAAATTCTAATAAACGCTTCGCTAAAGCAACGTCGTCGTAGTGGTATAGATGATACGCGTGTCCTTGTTCGATTCACTTACTATTAATAATAAGTAATAAATACCTTACAATTAAATATGTTACAAACTTTAGGTCTTACGAACCTTGCACAGCCAACTCACACAGTCGGAGATCGGGGAGGTTCAAGGGAATTATACTTAAGAGCGCCAGATCAAATCCAAATTAACACTTCTGCCTCGATCACGACAGACGGTCCAAACTTGTAACTAAATTTGAGGTTCGTAATCCTTGTCACTCTGATGTTCGAGTAGCCAAAATTTGTTAATAGGTAACGACAATTAAAAAAGAAAGGTATGTTGCCATAAAAGAAAGATTAACAAGTATAACAACTTTAATTTAGTAACGTCGATGATTAACACAAGTATATCTAATTCTCAGTGCATAAATGCCAGCAATATCGGCAACACACAATACATATGTAGGTTAAGTCGAAGCGAACAATGAAGAAAATTTCGTAGTAAATATTGGTTGTACACAGCATGCGATACACACAAAATTAATTAATGAAACTACCTTAATGGTATTAAAACAATGATAGTAATTACGAAATTAACACTAGCCAAAGTTTCGTGAGCGACTTTTCTGACAGCGATAAAATAATTAAATAAACTTACCCACAATCCAGTACCTACTTGGTCGAAGAAAACGTTTTGCCCGGCAAGTGAACCTGAAATAAATTTGAGTAGCAAATCGTGTCAACACAATGACTCACGAAATCAAGATCTACAAAAATTGTTAATTATTGCTAAAAGAAAGTACACATAACATAATCCGATTGTCGAATGCTGTTGTACACATTCATTGAAAGTTGGTTTCGCAGGTGTTTGCCGCATGAGTAGGATCTCGAAGAAAAGTGATTGTCTTTGGTTTTTTTTTTAGTTTTAACCGTAGGCCTTATATATAGAGTTATACTCGTCCCATGAAAGTATTTGTCGATATTAATCCCTCATTATTCTTTATTGAATAGAAACATGTGGGCCAGAACGTAGTGAAACGGCTATCAAATTAACGAGAAATTACAACAGAATTCTAATAAAACGGAAGTAACTATCTTACCCTGTGACGACTCAATTATTTTACGAACGTAATGAAATTATAATTTCATTTTCATTATTACGGATGTCATTCGAATTATTTTTAAGCCTCACACGCCATTTTATGCAGTTGACAGTTTAACGATTTCGTCGTAAAATGACAGTCACAAGAAAAGATCGGCAGAAGGCGTCAAAACCGGAATCTAATTTTAATAAATACAGCCCTAGTAGCACAAAATATATGTACGATATTCTAATGATCTTGGTACAATATTTAAAGTCGGCTAAATATTGCTTGCTGTAATAGATATATTTTTGATATTGTTAAAGTGTATAATACTAATATCCTAAAAATATATAGGTACCTACAATATCATTGATATATTTTAAAACCTCATAAATTTTTTCAAGGTTTACATGACATCAGGTAAATATCTTAATTCTAGATACTTATTGCAAGATGTAAAAAATGTATTCTAGATATTGTAAAATTAGATTAAAACAATGTTTTAAAAAGATGTACCAACAATATCGTTCGTGTATTCTAAGGTCACAAATGTTTTTCAAAATTTGACTGACATATAATATATATTATAATTATATATAGAGCGAATATTTATGTTTAATCAGTATCTAACTTTTTATGCTTATTTTTTAACTGTACTTTTAAATTTATGTATTTATAGTTGTTAAACGTTTTTCTTAAACTTTTTTTTCATTTTTGCTAAAAACCCTAACACAATGTTCTCATAATTTAAATATGCTTATTTTAAAAATTATCTTTATATGCGTGTATTTTAATAAAAAGTAATCCAATATCATAGTATGTAATCTGCTAAAAATTTTGTAAGCAACGCAATTTAATTATTAAAAAAATTACACAAGGAGTATATAAAATTGAGACATCTGCGTTTGAATTGAATGGAAAAACCAATTGCATTATAACTAGAACTATAGTAATTTTACAATAATACATTTGCTGCAATGAAATTTTAGACAAGGTATTTTAATTCTGCTGTAAAATTACTAGTAATGCTAGTAAGTATTTATGATTTTGAAGGTCATCTTTTCCAAATACTTTTGTGGCATTAAAAACGGGTATATAGGTACAAGTACCTTTTAGGTGCTTTTAATAAATTTCTTAGAATCCTTTGCAACATTGAAAAAATGTATTATTTACCTGCTTTTGGGTACTGAGGTCAAAAACCGTTATATAGACCCTGAACAAGAATAAGGAAAGTTTTCTTTACTAATATGCATTTGGGTTTCCTGTTTGCAGTTTGCGAAGTTTAAATTTTTATATCGAGTTTTAGTGCAACGTAATTGTATAATCAGGTAAGTGCCTATTAATTTTCTTATTTTTTATTTTTGCATCGTTTTCTAACTACAGAAAAGCAAAAAGTCATTTTGTAAATAATTTATTTTAACGCAGCTTAGTTGGCTGTTCAACGTTGACAGAACATAATTCAAAAAAATTTCAACGGTCATTACTAATAAGAAACCTAAATTAGAGAAATGCTTTTATTTACGTAACTATCATCAATAATTAATAAACAACAAATTTACTTTATTTTTTGAATAGCAATCCCAAGAAAATGCTTTTGTGCACTTTTAAAACTAATCTAAAATAATAACTAAATTAATAATGCTGTTGATATTTCTGTAAACCAAGTTTTAAAAAAAATATATGTCTTGATAGAGTATCTTTATTGAAAAATTCAAACTAAAACCATTTGTCTGTATATTTAATAACAATTAAAATAATTTTAATGCATTTTATAATTATTATTATAAAATGTAAATTTTTTAATACAACTTTGTAGAGTAAATCTTAATTGTGTGTTTTTTTTCAGATGCCATCACAAGACGACATCCTAATGTTGCGTTATATTTGGCAAGATTTAGAACATTTATGTACTACCTATGTAATATGTGATGATATTAATAAGTAATTTTAAGATACAATTTTTTTTGTGTATTTATTTTTTAAAGATGTTTAAAATGTATACAGATTTTATATTTATATTTTATTCATTTGTAATTTTGTTTAGTGTAATTTTTATAAATAAACGTGTTTCTACAGAATATCTGCAGTGTTTCAATACGGTTTAATAAAAACTGTACAATGCGTAGCAAAAAAGAACCAGATTAATTATCATTTACAAACATACACATATGTAGTAGGTATATATTTTACAAATATCTCACAAATAATAGTGAGATACATCTAGAACAGATTAAAAAGATATATTTCCCATATATTGGAAACAAATATTGAGACGACATCTACATCTAATGTCTACCATATATCGAAAACATATATTTAGAATATATTTATTTTATATAAATTATTGATATAGCATTACAATAAATGGCCAATATAAAAAAATGTGACATTTAAATATTTATCAGATGTTATTTACTAATATATTACGTATATTTTGTGCTACGCAGAAAGGTATGCCTTGGTCTTAGCATCCCTTTGTTGCTATTTTTGCAAGTAGCCACAGTTAGAATGATCACCAATTCCAATAAAAACATTTTGTAATTAGATAGACATGGTGGTAACAAATAAGAGCTAACAGAAATACAGGTAGCAAACCTGTTAAAAGAGGTGGATGACAAAAAATTTTATCCCTTACCAATTTTTTGTATTCTACTGCTAGTGACATGCACCGTACGTAAGTAACAAATGAAATGACCCGTATTCCGCTAAAAGTCAAACCAGGCTGCGCGATCTTACGGCTACAAATTTAACTAATACACAAGAAACTGAAACCGGTTCTCATGCGGCGACGTTTAAACTAATACAGACCTTATCTTTTTTAAGCCAATTTTTACTATTTGCTTTATTTTTACTCTCAGTCGTTAATAAATATTATGTTAATTACCACCTTAATGCTCTAACACTCATAAACACACTAACAAACGCAAAAATTTTTGTTTGTTTTGACGGTACCAAGTTAAATAGATAAAATTTATTGAAATCGGTATTTTAATAAATTAAGCTTTATCCTGGCTGGCCAGAATCACGGTTTGGAATACATGTTTAAAAGTTATATGTTTGTAGAGAGAACAACCTAACAACGTTCTTTTTTCAGATAACTTCGCGGTCTTAACTGTTATAATTATGGTCTGAAATCATCACAAAGTTATATGTAAAGACGAAACATCTACATAATCACGCAAATGAAGACCAAACAAAAAAAACTTGTGTGGCCACCACACGACTTTCCTATAAGGAACGATGAAGAAATGTATTTTTATAAGGTTGTGTTGTCATAAAACCACTTTGAAGTGATGTTTGTATTAAAAAAAATTAGTAAATTGCCAATTAACCAGACTTTTGTACAACCGGCTATTTATTTTTTCTAAAAAAAAATCGTCGCAGACAGGATTCGAACCTAGATTATATAATGGAAATTACTTTAAATTATAAGTTAAATATCTAATAAACTGTTAATGTTAAGAAAAAAATTATTTGAATAAATTGTTAGGAAGAATTATTTTTATATGAAATTATATAAAAAAAACTGTTCAAAATGGCAGATACACCTACTTCCTGTATCTTTATCAGATCTATCTTTTGATAAAGCCGAGATAATATTAAAATCCAGCCCTATACCAAATTTCAAATTACTAGGAATTCTGGTTCGAGAGTTATCGTGGGTACAACGTTACACACACACACACACAGACCCCAAACATTTTTTTTGTCAAAAATACGTTTTTCTGATTCAAGAGACCTTGAAACGTGAAATTCTTCAAAAAAAATTTTTGAAAAAAAGTTGCGATCGCTATACTTTCCTTATAAGAAAGTAAAAAGGCATTAATCTGAAAACAGTAAGGACCGACAGGAAAAGTTTTAGTGCGCCTTGAAAAGAAAAGAGGCTTGGCGATAAGGTGACTGCTTGATTATTTTCACATCTCTTTCACATCAAAGTTACATTTTTTCACCAGGAAAATATTAAAACGTTCGGAAAATTTACACCAAGTCAAATACATAAATTATATTAGAGACGGCGATTCCAAAGCTTTTAGTACAATTCTTATTAAGCATCGACTTACGAAAAAAATATGTCTTACAAAAAAATAATGTAGAAAACGTGGAAAAGCGAATAAGCACTCGGTTGCAGAAAAGTTATAATCAACTTATTTAGAGAATCAGCACGAAGAGTTTTTGCATTACAAAAGTAGCGTTTGAAGATTTTTGAGGCATTAAGTGGTATTCTGTAGCCAAAATTCTACATCACAATACAAAAGACGAAAAGTTACAATTGCCGAGCAGTATGTGCATGCGGTCACACTAGAGAACAAAGGATGGCTCATCCACAACGCCAAATCCACGTACTAAAGATGGCTGAAGATGCAGGCAAGACTTTCTATAGCCCAGCATAAAAGAACTATAAAATTCATAGACTTAAAATTTGTTTGTTTATTGCAAATAAAATCTAAATCAATTTATCTCAAAAAATTGATTTTTTGTAAAAAAAAAGATTTTCTTCATCTTTTAATATTTTTTTTTGAAAAAATTTGTACATGTGTTTAAATTATTTAGGGACCGTTGACAGATTGACTTCTTAACCGAAGTTACTTAATAATCGTATTGTATTGTATTTTCAAAAAATTTAAAATGTTTGATTGTTTAGGTAAATTAAGAAATTTGTAATCCAAATTTTTCTCAATTACATCTGAATGTATGCAAATTCATTGAAAAATTAGTTACTACAAACTTAGATTTAATTGACACCCGAAATCTTCAACTTAACTGTTATTCAAATAATATAAGATTTTACAACAATAGAGAATGAATAGGCGTAAATTATAAAGAGGATTAAGTAAATACAAGTGTTACCTATCTGTTATATGCGTTATTTTGGTGTATATTTATTCTTAAACCTTTAACAACAAAATTTTTTGTACTCAAATGTTTACCTACAAAATGTATATAAATTTCTTTAAAAAATTTACCAGAAAAAAATCTTGAAAATTTTTTTTACCGTTAAAAATTATTTAATTACCGAATTCAACTTACTTATTAAACGATTTATAATTAGAGGTGCTTTATAAGCATATGACCGGATTGCCAGAATCCTTACTTTCTAAACGTTTTTAGTTAGTAACCGACTACTTACTAAGCGATTTCTACTGTATTTTAAAACAAGTATTTTTGATATTGTTTTGTGAATTTTAATGAGTATTTTATATTTATTATATTATATTTTATTAATTTAAACGGCAAAAAAATCTTGCAAATCAGGCAATTCATTCGATTTTAAGTAAGCATAACTATTTAAATAACTTTTAAACTCAAATTCTAATAAAGAAACAAGAATCATCTCAGAATAGATATACATCTTTAAAAACAAACGCACAAAGTAAGTACTCAATAATTTGTCATTACATAAAGGTTTTAATAACAACAAACAACAACAAACAAACATAAAACTTAGCTTGATTAAGTCAAGTCTTTTACGACATATTTTATTGCGAAAATATTTGCAAATTTAACGGTAGTTTGCAAGTGCTTTAATTTTTTAGAGCTTTCTGGTGTCTAAAAAAGCTATTCAAGATGCTGTGTAAGGGTAATTTATCCACTACCGTGGCATAACTGTAATTTATTTACTTTATTAAACTGACACTTTTTAAAAAAAAAAAATAATTTGAAAAATTGAAAATTTAAATCATGGCTAGAGTATATATTGAAATACCTGTTCAGCTCATTTTATTATTGGTTATTTTATAAACATTCAAGATAATTTGTTGAGCTTTGTATGGTAGTGAATAAGATTTTATATATATTACTTTTGTGCAGTTATCACACATTAATTTAATGACTAGATTAATTATTATTGTGCACTAGTTTCATGTTGTTTGGAGTTAAGGACTATTCCACTCTAACCTTTTAGTTGACCTGAACGCCATGTGCACGAAACGTCGCCATAATAAAATCTTGAGTGGTTTAATTGCCCCTCCTAGTAAAGAACTTTCTACAATCTAGTCATTAATTCAATATTAAAGGAGGACGTTGTTACGTACGAAATTTTCATTACGGAATACCCTGTAGATGAATTAAAATTAGATTCCGGTTTTGCCGCCCTCTACCGATCTTTTCTCGTGACTGTCATTTGACGAAATAATCGTGAAGCTGTCAACTACAGTAACGGGCCGGTGCCGAAGTTTTCCAATTGATTCTTAAATTTTTAAGAACATCACGTGTGATGAACATAAATTTATAAGGCGATTGCAAATTTATTACGATTCTTTCGGCACAGGGTAAGATATTTTTGTCTTAAATCTATTAAGGGTCCTTCGTACTTTCTATATTCATGTGATAGCCGGTTCCTACCACGTTGTCCGCCATTGTGGATTTCAAGCAGCAATTAGGATGCATAAGTACCATTAATGACTAATACTACCGAGCATATAAGCTGTTGTGAGGGCCTGCTATTCAAATAACATCGAGGTCTCGTCGAACACTGCGTCGTGGATGCTGATTTGGGAATAAAAGTCGATTGTGTTATCAGCCACCTGTTCTAAATTGCTACCTACAGTATTCGATACACTGGGTTTCTATATAATGCTTAATGAAGAAGTCGATTGTGTTATCAGCCACCTGTTCTAAATTGCTACCTACAGTATTCGATACACCGGGTTTTTATACAATACTTAATGAATTATTAATACTAATTTTGTAGCTTACTATTCTTCGTGAGTTGGTGTGTGACACGATTTGCTTTTAAATAATTATTACAGGCCACTGGCGGGGGAAAACGTTTTCTTCACGATAGTGGAAACTGGACTTCGGGTGAGTTGGTTTATTTGATTTTTATATCGTTGTCACAAAAATTACTCACAGAATTTTGATCCATATTAACGATCGTAAATATATGTATTGCTTATCTACCAATAAGGTAACTGTAATCATTCACTTTACTGTATCGCATACTGTGTGTGGGTAAAGAATATTTACTTCGACATAATTTAAATGTGTATTGTGTGTTGCCGATACTGCGGGCATTCATGTACTAAATCTTCGATATAATCCTGTAAATCTTATGTGTTGCGAAATCAAAGTTTACTACACTTGTTAATGATTATTGTTAGTTCTTCTAGTATTTATGATTTGAGAATTTAATGTATAGCTGTCAATTTGCTACACTACTAAGTTAAAGCTGTGATATTTGTTAATTATACTTAAAAATCTTCCAAGTATGGATGAGTGCAGAAAGTTCATATACTCTTGTTAATATTTGCCATTCACACATTAAAGTGATTAAAATCGTTAATCTCTCTTGTTAGTTTTCTCTCTCCTGTGGTTATCGTTATCTATTAACTAATTTTGGCTACTCGAACATCATAGTATAAGGATTACGAACCTCCAATGGGGTTACAAGTTTGGACCGTCTGTCGTGAGCGAGGCAGAAGTGTTATCTTGGATCAGCTCTGGCGCCCTTAAGCATATTTCCTGTGAACCTCCCCTACCTCCGACTGTTGTGAGTTGGCCGTGCAAGGTTCGTAAGACATAAAGCTTGTAACAACGTAACTACAGTACTTGTCACACATTAATTTTTTTTAGATTCAGAATGAAAACGATAATTAGAAAAAAAAACTAAGTAATCTTTTCTTTATAAAAAAAATACGCTTCTTTAAAAAAAAGGTTCTTTTTTTTCATTTGCACAAATCTATTGCGTTTAAATTGAGAATTAGTTAATCGCATGAAATTCAAACGTTGATAACTTTAAACGTGAATTTTCTGTAATTTCAAAGCAAATAAAATGCTTTGTTTATTCTTTTTTCTGGATGGTCATTAACCAAATAGAAAAGCCGGACCTAGAAATACTCATTACCAGTAGAAACTTTTTATATAAACTGATCCCATAAATTGTAAACTGCAAATTTAACATTCGAAACAGTAAATGTTTGTTCAAATAATTGACAAAAGAATTATTAAATGAGAATTACTTAAAAGATTGTAAATACAATACCGATAAACCGAAATGCGTCAATTAACTTCTAAACTACAACGTATATCATTGTCAGGTTTGTTTCTAAATTGTATCGAACGGTAAAAACGCGAATGTGATAATGAGAACTGCCAATTACATACTTTACTTACTTATTATCCTATTTTTTGACCACTCGATTGTTTGGTTTGCAACAAAGAACTTTTTTGATTGCAGCCTTACATTGTTTTACATACGTAGAACCAATAGTAGAACATAGCGTTCTTTCATCAAACGCCGATGGTTTAAATTTTAAAATTGACGTTATAGAGTCAATTCACATTTAATACACGGATTATAGATTATTTTTGGTCAGTTTATTGTGTGCTCTTATTTGATATTATTGAAACATTTTCGAAGTTCATGTAAATTTCGACAGCGTTCACGTACTTTTTATTCACGTCTTTAACGTTCAGGAGAGGATATAGAATATTTTCGAAAGATAGCGGAAATGTATAAAAGCGGTACAAACAAATCATAGATCAGTTATTCGAAGTCACAAATGTTAAGAAGATGTTTAAATAAATAAGTGATTAACGCGTGTTCGAGATAAATATATCGGAGTATAATTTTACGTAACTTTAATGTAAACAAGTGTCAATTTTCGATAAACAGGAGTTATCGGTGAACATTATCTTTCGAGTGATTGTACTATATAAACTAGCGTAAGTGTTTTTCTTAAATATCGTTAGATTTAATTAGTCTTAATTAGTCTTAAAACTCATTACATTATTTTATTTTCACTTGTTTATAAATAAAAAATAGCGACTTGGATTGGTGTTTGCTCTTTTTTGATACCGGTTTGCATTTGCTAGGTTGTATTTTTTTAAAGATTTATGTACTCCTTGTTAAATATTAACTCATAAAAAAAAAGATTTTTTATCACACATAAACACCAGTCTTAATTTTTAGATGTATTAGTTTATATATGTCTAAATATATAAATTAATTGCAATAAGCAATTTATAAGTAGGAATGATGTTTATCACAAAACAATAATAATTTTAACATTAACACAGACAACTTTTTATGTAATTTTATAGCTATTTGTTCATGAATTTAAGTCACAATTCTAATTTCTATGTCACATGTTGTAGTAACAATTTTTCCTAAACGTCGCAATAACAATTTTTTAACACAAAAAACATGTTTCCTGGGTAAATGAAATTAGTTAAATATATCATAATATGTGAGTATATAACCAGCGAAACAGAACATAAAAAACTGTGTAATTAAAGGTTAAACGGTGGTGGTATAGTATATATGCATACACATTATTGACGTTTATGTTTTGTAATAATAAACAAATAAAATTTATACAAAGAATTTTTGTACTTTATAGCAATGTTTTATGGTTTAAACGCGTTGCATATTAAATATTTTTAGAACTTATTTTAAAAGCCTGTTATTTTATCTTTATTTTTCTATTGTATATTCAAAAATAATTTATACACAATTTTAATTAAATCAAAGTATTTTTTGTTAATTGTCTAAAAACTATTGATGATATTTAAAACAAAACTTATTGTTTAACGTTTTTTAAACTTTACTTGGACGATTCTTAAATGTTTTTTCTACTTTTTCTGAGTTTTTCGATAGTAAAAAAATGTTATCTCTTTTTATTACAGATTGAAGCAATATCTTCTACTTTAAACAAAATCTTACACGTAAAACTTTTAAAACATCACGTACTAAAATTGTGTTGGAGTTTCTCACGCGTATTATATAATAACATAGAACTTGAAGTTTTGACACTCTTGCCATCAGCAATTTTTTTTATTGTTTCTGTTTTATTATTAAATTGTCAATTTGTAGTAAATTATATTTTGTTTGGAGTTAGTTTAAAAAAGTTTTTAGTTGTATCGTGTACGAACTTACCTCTAAAAGCTTATTTATTACGGTCACTAACTTATTTTTTTTTAACTTTTAGTTTAATGTAATAATAATGATTTTGTTTGTGTTTGAGTTTATTTTGTAAAACATTGTTTGTTTTGATAATTTATGCTAAATAAACTTATACATGACTGCACAATGTAATAACATAAATCATGTGTACTTTAATACTAGTTATATAGATTTATACATCTAACGCTTGCAAAATATGTGCTTTCTTATTAAATAAATTCTTTATTTTATTAATTGCCATAGAGCCAACATAACTAGTACGACCGAGCCGAAGGTGAGACTGCAATTGATACTAGCTGTACACACTATACGTTTAAAATCTTAAGCTTTCGCGGTTGTTATGTTTATGATTATAAGCGACTTTTGGCTTAGACCGCGTCGTAGATAAACACCCAGACTTAGGCTTGGTTCTAGTCTCTTCTTGAGAGCCAAAACAAGAAGTAGAACTTGGCCTTTGCCGTAATGTCGTTCGTGAACCTAAACAAACTGGCGTTCCGCAAGACATTGCAGCTTGCATCTTCAGAGTGGTAAACACTTCGTATTACACAATTCGTGTTGAAATTTTTATGGATACCTCAAATAGTGTTAAACCTCATATAAAAACATCATTTTATTGCAAACTTTTGTTTCTCAAAAGCGTGTCATTCGTTGTCTTGAATTTACAAGAAAAATTTTAAAACTGCTTATAATTTTGTAAAGAATAACTTAAAGTGCCTATATCATTATATCATTGTAATCTTAACAAAATTTTAAAAACGATGTTCTATTAAAAAAAAAGTTTCTCGTATAGTAGAAAATAACTTTAAAATGTAAAACTTTAAAGGCCCTACAACTTTTGTAAATACGTTTTTGATATTTTGTATAATAAAAAAGATATTTTATTTTGACTTATTGACTTGGCTTGTTTTAATTAATAGAATCTATGTTATATAAATTTTTACTATTTTACAGTGCGTTTCTGTTATTTATATAATTTTTTTTGTTTATTATGTTCTTATAAAAATTTTTACATTTTGATTCGTTTATTTATTTTTTTATACATGTTATTTAAGTGTTAGATCTAAAGTATACATAGCTTTATTGTTATTACTATTTATAAAATTAATAAAAGAATTCTATTGTTTCTCTAAGTCTTTTTATTTTGTGCTGTAAAATAACAGTTTATCTTCACAATATTTTATGATACTTGATATGGGCAGTTTGTTTTTGTTATTATTGTTATATACATACGTAAATATAGTGTTTAGTGTAAAGCATGAAGTTACATAATTAGATATTTTAAAATAACATTGTTAGTGCTGTATTTTGTATCAATATTCAAGTTAGTATTACCAGTTATATTACTTCCGCATTTTTATAAATTTAATAATAGTATTTTACATACCGAGGCGGAAAGTATTCCATTTCTGTCGAGAGAACTATAGTTTACCGAGAGGTATAGCCTCGAGGTGAACTAGTTCTCGAGACAATTGGAACACTTTTGCCAAGGTTTGTATACAATTTTATTCACAATCAGCCATTAAATAAAATAAATAACATAAAACTAATAAAAAATGAATGAAAACCTACTTCCCAAATATTATCGTTTATTTCGGTAAAACATTAAAACGTAGTAGGCACACTTCGCAATTGACATATACGTATTTAATTTATCATTGTCATTGTATCAAATTAGTTAAAACAAAACACACACAAATTACAGGTTCGGAAAGTGTACATTACTGACCGTGAGGTTTCATTACATACTCGTTTTTTTTAACCATGGAAACCGCTCACTTACCAACCTTTAAGAAGTTCGGAAAACTTTACGTTACTAACTGAGTGTGAATAAAATATTAAAACTTACTTTTTCAAAGTAGGTTTTTAAAAAATGATATTAATCGTTGAATTGATTTTTTATGTTATATTTATTTCTACATATTTTAATTAAAGTTAGTAAAATAGTTATTTTAGATAATTAATTTATTTTCTTATAAAAGAAACGATTGTTTTTGGACAGTGACAGTAAATTATTTGTTTCAGATTTTTTCTTTAAATTTGGCAACGTTTCGCAGCCAAACGTATCTCTTTCATCGAGCCTTCTGTTTATTATATATATAAAAAAACATAGTACATGCATTTTTTTAGACATAAAACTTTCACCATAAAACATATTAATGATTTTTTTAGGGTGAATGGTGTATTTATTTAATACAATTTAAATGCAACCTATATTATATTCGGGATTTTGACTGCGTTACTTGTCAGTAGACCATTGACTGTTGCTATCATTAGATCCAATGATAACTTTCCTACCCTCCCTACTAATTTATAGTTTTCTATATTTTCTATATAAGATGGCGTTCCAAAAAAATTTCAAAAAATGTATTTTTTAATTATATTTACTACCCCTTCTATAATTGTTTTTTTTTAAATTTTACTAATTAAATTGTTATAAGCTAGATTAAACTATTGTATATCGGTTTTAAAATGATACATTTGCTATCATTTTTTACGTAAATTATTTCACACACTAATCATTTATTGTAATTACTTTCTGTATCTAGAATGATGGAGTTGTTGAAGTCAAAACTGTGGCTTAAAAGACTATGATGGATGGCTAGAGCTGTAACCCCTTTACCATGTATACATATTTATGATTTTTTTGTTTTTAATTTTTGTTTAGTTTGTCTTATATAGCAACTTTGACAACAATTACAATTAATTCTATAAATTATGTTGATTTTTTTTCAGTTTTGGTTTTCTTTTTTAAATTAGTGTAAAAGTGATTGTAAACAGTATGTTGGTTCTAAAAAGTTATTATTAAAGAAGTAAATGATTTAAGATTAACTAACATTACATATACTTAAAACACGCAAATTATACTCACCGTTTTATAAATGAATATCTAAAAATCAAAAATTTAATAATAGTAACATTTATAACTAGTAATATAAACACAGACAAATTAACATAAAATACATACAAAGTTTTGACAAACATATTGTGAATTATGAATAGAGAAATTAAAAGTAAGTTTTAGGTATTACCAAAACAACTTTTTAAATTTAAGTTGTTTATTTCTTTTTATAATTGTTAGAAAAAGTATAGTGTATAATTTGTAAGAAATGTGTATTTCTTACTTATATGAGTTGCAGCCGAGTCGAAAGCTTAGTTTGATTAAAAAAAACTGTTTAACGTTATGACTTAACAGTAACACGTTGAGATCATGTTGGTTTCGTATTGTTTTTGTTCTTAGATGCGGCAGTTTACTTTGCATTTAGATTTGTGACGTCGGATAGCAAATCTTAAAATGATTTATTTAATAATACGTTAAAAACATTTTTGAAAACAAATCAGTTAAAAAGATTTAGGTAAACATTTTAAAAACATATTGGATGCTTTAAATAACCATTTTTATCTCTTTGCAATTTGCATGTCACTGCTGAAGAAATAGCGGGAGCATTTTTAGCATTTATTGTCTCTAGTAAAATCGATAGCAACTTTGGAGAAAAGTTTGAACAATCTCACTGTAGCAACGTTCTATCAATAGACATAGATAATATAGTAGACAACAAATTAGGAACGTACATTAAACCCTTTATAACCGTTGTTCAATTTTTGACAAATTTCTTTTGCGAAAGACCCGGTATTCGAGTTGGTTGTATTTGTTTCGTGTACTTTGGAATAGTTTGTGTAATTTTACGTTAATTTAATGAAGTTATTTCATATTTTTAATATCATCTTTGTCAAATAAAATTGTTAAGAAAATTTTGTATTCAATTAATTCGAGATACTACGCTGCTTTCGGTGGTTTCCGTGAAAAGTAATAATGGGGGAGCAGAGTTTTTAGTTTCACAGTGAAAATAATTTTCTATTCGTTATTTACGGCCTTTATAATTCATTTGTTCTCGAGTTTGTTACGGAATTGAAGAATTGTGCCTTATATGTTAAGTAGCGCGACACAATTCAAGTTTGTTTTATGGCGGTTTAAGTAAAATCTTCCGACGGACTGCAGTATTAGAAACTATCTGAATTTTGTTTCAATTTCTTTTGGAAACCTGTCGACTGACCAAAAACCTCATCTTGAATCAACATAAACAAATATTAAGGTAGTAGCGAAGGCTTCCACGGCCGGAGTCTATACTAAGATGAGAACGTCTTCCGGGTTTGGACCGTGTCATTGTCGTAACCAAAGTTGCCAACGTTTCACCCACTTTCGTAAGAGGCTTCCTCAACGCGTAAGAGAAATTGAAGAACTCAAACAAGCAATCGAAATCTAACTAAGAACTTCTCAAAGGTTAGGTAATCAACTAGTAAACCAAACCAGATTCTAAACGAAAGTTTTCAATATTTGTAAATAACAATAAACAGAAGATTTTTTTCCGTGTGTTTTGTAAATGGCAACATAGTAATCAGCATTGTAAAAGTTATAAAAATTATATCCTGAATCACGTTTACAAAAAATTCTGAATTTTCATCTTTAAAAAAATTGTTTGCAACACGATAAAAATAAATCTTGTAAGTTTAATTTTAAATGTAGAACTTGCAATAAGGCTTATCACTCTTTACTGCATTTTCACAAAAAACCAATCAATGTTGAACCAATCGATAAAAATACAATTTATTTAGCTGTTTCTATAAATAATGAGGAAATAGTCGTAGCAGAAATCTACCCTAAACCAGTACCCTCATCTCGAATGATAAAAGCGGATCCATTACTTTACTGTCAACTATCAAAGTTTACGTTAAAAGTTTCCGAGGTTGTATGCATTTAGTTAAGAAAACTGTCAAGTTATTTCTGACATTACATCCAAAATTTCTAATTTAAAAATTCCGTCAAACGTAAACCTGGTTGATGATGAATTAGTGTACACTTATTAATAAGAGCTGCTCATTTTTATCATATTTTATGCAACGAACAAACTTCGCTAGGTATTAGAAGAGTCTTGCAGGAAACAAAGTTAGAATGACATAATCCTATCTGTACTACGAAAACAAAGGACAATTTCTCAATCTTTTTTTTTTGGATAACTAATTACCAATTACATAAACCCGTACGCAGTTTTTTGAATTAGATCAAGTTCATTCTAATAACTTAAAAAATATTTTATCGAATAAAGAACAATTTTGCAAGTAACATTTTCACGATAATGTAGTTACAGATTATAATAATCTTGGTAGCTCGTTTGATAGTGCATTTTCTAGATCTAGTTCTTTAGAACGTTGTCTTCTAAAGCATCCTCAAGTTAAAGATGTTTATTCAGATTTTATGACAGTATATTCGTCTCTAACTAATGACGCCTCTGCTTATGGTCTACAGACTATTCAAGATCTTTTATTTTTTATTCGATTTAGAAACTTCCAAGTAACAGTAGTAGCTGATTGTAAAAAAATATACAATCAACTTCTTGTCAATCCTGTTCAGCGGTACTATTAATATATCGTGTGGAGAAGAAACTCTTAAGATGCCCTTCAAATTTACAAACTTAATACTGTGACTAATAGATTAAAAAGTAAGTTCGTATCTTGCTACAAAATGTTTGCAACGCTTAGCCTTTGAAAACATCTTTTAATATACGGAAGCTGCTCAGCCGCTCTTATCTCAAAGATGTATAAGTGATTTCCTCGGCGAAGTTTCTCCAACTGATGCAATAAGATAAAATTTCTACTAAATATTTTACAATTTTTATTCAAAATCGCTAAAACACGAAAGTGTTAAGTGTAAAGTGGAATCCAAATCCAAAGTTACTGAACGTGTTATTGTATCTACGAGATCCAAAATATTTAATCTTTTTGACTTGGTTTTGACATCAATTGTCCGCAAAAATATTCTCGTATAGCAACCTTGGAAACAACGGTTAATTCCCACTTGAAGCTTCCTCTGGAATTTCGAATAAAATTTGCTTTGCTAAGAAAGGAATTAAAACAAGCTTTCAATTCCTCAGACATGTTTGTTGTAAAATCCATAATAATTTTTGTTTTGGACAGTGAGAACTTTTAGCGTGAAGGTCCACAGTTCTTATGGAAACAAAACCAAGTGGCTTTTTTGAGGTATATCGGTAAATGATAATTTATCTGAATTAAAAAATTAAATAAATTTGTTATTTATAGAACATTTTAAAAGGCACTAAATTAAATTACGAATGTTTCTCTACATTACTCTGTCAAATAAAAAGTGTATTTAATTTACGTTCTTTGGCACCACTGTTCAACAATCCTAACAACCTGCAATTTCTAATACCAATTACTTTTTTAATTGGAAGGGGAACAGAAGCTATTCTAGAACTACAGATAACAAATGATACTGGAAACATACTAAATTAATATCAACTAAGAAATAAATTGGTGGACCATTTTTGAAAAAGATGGTGTTGTGTTTTTAAAGTTTCAGCAGGCGTCTAAGACTAGAAACCGCACTACAAAAAATGTCAAAATTGAGAATTTGGTATTATTCATAGATTAAAATGGGTCCAGACTTCAATGGCGCCTGGGAAAGGGATTAGAAATTTATCCTGGTTTTGACGGTGCTGTTCGTGTTGTTGCAATAAAGTTTGCCGATGGATAAACTACCACCCGTGCAGTGAAAAAAGTGTGCTTTTTGCCAATTGAAAAATAAGTTTAATAATCCAAGGAAGTGCTCTTTATTGATAACTTTTGTAATTGATAGTTTGGTTATTGTTATAACTTATGGAAAAATATAGGTAATCGCGATTAAGATCGCAGCGCCACTGTGGTGTAAATAGAAACCTGATTTAATGAGATACAGTTTCAAGTTTTTGTAGTTTTTTGGTGTTTATAAGTGGTTATAAAGTTGAATTAAAAGTATTTCTATCCTCTTTAATGCTAAGTTTTCTAGAATTAAGAATAATAAGTTTAATTAAAATGGGCAATGTAAGTAAAATGTACCGGTTAAGTTATTTAAGTATGATTCTGTTGTATTAATTGCTATATAGCTTTATCTAATATTATTGATATCGTCACAATCAAGCATTACGATTGAATATTATGATTATCATATTAAATAAAAAATATTTAGGTTTTTTTTCGTCGGTTGCTGCTTGTTTCTGAAGCGATATAAATCATTTGGATTAGTTACCGTAAACTGCTTTAAAATGTACATGCTCTAGTGCAAATGTGTAATGAACTGATTATTCTTACTTCTCTCTGTAAAACAACAATAAGTAAACCATTATTGCAGTATTCAACGTCATGTTGTAGCAACTTCAAATTTTACAAAAATTGAATTACTAAAACGTAAAATGTAATTTAATGTTAAATAATGTCAGTCAATCGATGGCAACGATGCAGTTACCATTTATCTTCTATGGAAGCTGTAATTAAAAACCGTTGCAAAGAAATATTTCTTAAAATTTAAAATGAGGTTGTGTTCGCATCTCATTATTTCTGTTTATCAAAAACGCCACCAGATAGCGTATCGCTTAGGAAGGATTGCTTATTATGTTTATATTATATTGCTTTTAATTTTATATACGTATATTGCTTAGCTTAAGGTCATTGATGTCACGTAATTAATATTTTAAAATGTCACATATATATCAAGGTCGGTATGAAAAAACTTGCGCATGTAAGAAGAGAAGGAGAGAACCGGTTACCGAGATTAAATAATTTAGTTGGGAGGTTTTTAGAACTTTAATTTTTTAATTGTAATATATTCATATTTTCGCGTGTCAGATAAGACAAATAAAGTAATTTAACATTGATACAGTCCGCTTTTATTAAATTAAACAAAGAAGGATATTTTCAACCCAAGCATTTTTTTGAAAGAAACTCAACTTCGCAGCAAGTATTCAACTGTTTTATGCATTGCAAACCTTTTCTGGCTACACAAGCTGTAGTTAAGATGTATAATCTGCAGTTTGTTTAAAGAAAATTCTGACACTTCTATGTTCTAACAAAATTACTCTAGCAATGTCAAATGCATCTATTACAAGTGCTAAAAGTATTATCTATTCCTAAGTGACGGAATGTAACGTCTGCTAAGTTAGTTATACATTTTGATTTGTTTTAGACATAACACTTTCACCATAAAACATATTAAAATATTTAAGTTCGAAAGCTCGCATTTATATTATTCTAAATAAATAATACACCATTTACCCTAAAAATATTTCAATTTTGATTTGTATTTCTATCTCTATAAGCGTCTATGTATATTTGAAACAACTCATAAATACGTAAAGAAAAATGGTTTATACAAAGTTATTAGCAAAACCAAATCGTATCAATTACATTTTTTGTAAATTTTTCTTTTTTCAATGTACAGTTACTGTCAAATCTAAAATAATTAAAAATTTTATTTTGAATAATTGTTATATATACATAGTAAGTAAGCTTAGTTTCTAAGTCTATAAACTAAAACAAACTTTAAAAGTGTACTTATAAAAGTGCAAATTTGCATTTTGTATACAATAAATCAAAACAGAAATCACAGGACGCTTAATTTTTTTTCTAATTAAATTTCTTTGTAAAAAACTGAATAAGTATAGTGTATTCAAAATGACGCAAACAACTTATAAAGAGATCTTAGGTCTTATCTGATCGCCCACGCTTAACATTTAGGTCTGACCCTCTGACTGTAACATGATACCTGTCTTTGATACTCTTTATCTACATTTTAAAACAAGTGTTCTAAATTTCCTGTTAAAGTACTAAGTATTTACAATTTACTGTTCAAAGTGTTTTTATTGTTGTGATAAAAAGTTTAAATTTTTAATTTGGAATAATATAATTTTTATATGCGCTCAACTCAGCTATCAAATTTGAAGATGTATGTATGTACCTACCAATACACAAGTAGATATTTAAATTACTAATAATTATCTGCAGTGACGGCTTCTCCATTACGGCATTTGACATGGTTGTTACCAACAGGACCCACTGTAGTATAAGGTTGGTAACAACTTTCAGAATTTTGTAGCGCGTAAGAACTGTAACAAAAAACAAGTAAGAACTTTTATTTTTAATAATGGATTAGAAAATGATAACGTCCGCAGTCTAATTACAACACATACAAAGCAGTATACAGCTCTACTCTACAAACAAAATAGTCGGAAAATATGTCAACTAAAAAAAATAATTTAAAATTATTGCCGCGATAAATAATTTGTCCAATCATATTTAAAAATTAAATAAAATAAAAGCAAATTATTTGCAAATTATGACAGTTTACAGTTGACATTTTCCGCGTGCGTTTTAATAATTACTAATTCCTTTTATTGTGTTACAGTGTTATTCTTGTTTATTAAAATCAGTTTTATTGAAAACTACTTTGTTGTTTTATTTGTGAAATACAGGTAGGTAAGTTTTATGTTTTAAGGTTATTCTTATTATGACTGCAACTACGAAGAAAACTATACATTCTAAGGGTTGAAACATTATCAAAAATGTTATTTAGTTCTTTGATAGTCAAAAAGCTGCTAGTGAATGGGCATTTTCTTTTGAACAAGGCAACCGAACTTGCAGCGGCTGCTGTTGGGAAATCAGTGGGTACTATTTAGAGGATCAGAAAAGAAACTGCTGTGGTTGACAGTGATCTATTAAAATTACCCTCGAAAAAAAGGAGAAGCAGAGAATTTAACAAAATAGTGATAGATGAGTGCGATTTAGGAATTTTGAAAAGGACAGTGCAAGAAGTTTACACGGTTGACAAGCAAGTGCCGACGTTAAAAAATTTAGTAAGATGCAAGAAAATTAATTATACTGGCCGAAAAGAACTATTTGAAGACATTTTTGAAGAATTGGCTTCAAATACTGGTTTGCCGGAAGATTATACAAGTTTCTGTAAAACTTAATATTTTTACTAAAAATTGTATATTAGTATTTAGGGTTTTAAGTTTAATAAAGTTTACCGTTTATATATCTGTTTCTTTCTGATTTTGTCAAGAAAAAAACTAGTTGCACTAGCGATTCAGCACAGAATACATTTATGTGTACACAATACACCTTACAAGCTACTGTAGCGCCGGTGTCTCTTCTGCAACCATCTTGTTTGCTATGTAAAACTGTACTTCATTAATATTTTGATTGTTAATTTTTCCACCAGATGTCGGTTGCTTATTGTTGCTGATAGCGCTAGCAATACATTTATACTTTTGATAAACCAGCAGAAGTTTATAACAAAAAAACTGGTGTGGTCATCATGTAACGTCCCGTTAGAGTTCATTACAATTAAAATTCAATTTTACATTCGTTTATTTTTTGCAACTAATATTGCACGTAAAATTATTCAGTTTGGCAACGTCGCGTTGTTTCAACTCTACTTGAGTATTACCTTAAGCTGGCACTTCCGTTTGAGCCACGCTTGGCCGTGCGTGTCGTAGTGATGCGGGGAAGACACATTTTCTTGATTATGGCGTAAAAACCCATACAATTTAATTTTTATTCATTCCATCTAATTATTGGTGAGTTTACCTTTACTTTGATATAATTTTTCTATTGAATTCAACATTTTTAGTGATTTCAAAATGTTACGCAATATATTTAGACAAAGGAAGTTGTTTCAAGGCCGTTGCTAAGTGTAACGTAAGTACATCATGTCATTTAAAAAACCATTCTAATTATTTATATTTAGGGTTTTTATTCTGGATCTTTTCTTTTACTGGATCTTTTCTTTTATTCCGGTTTTTGATTTACTGGATCGTTTATTTTGGTTTTATTAATGGATTTTCCGTTATTGGAGTTTATTATACATTGGTTTTATTCCTGCTGTTGAAGAATTTTATCACTTCAACCAAGAATGTGCTAAAATAGAAGATATACGATAACGTCATATCATGTGGTGAGTCAACTGGAATTAATACTAATAGTTACATTTTATATTCAAGCAATCAAATTCAGTTATTAGAACTTTTCGGGAATCATACTCTATAACAAATTAACCGTTTACTATTTTTGCATTTAATATCAATTAATAATTAGGTGTAAGATTTTACGCTTTTTATTCATCACCAATTTAAAGGTGGTTGGCGCCCTAATATTTTATTCCAAATATGTTTAATTCAAATATTGTTTAACCCAAGTATTTTATTTCTAATATGTTTAATTAAAATATTGTTCATTTTTCTTTAATGTAAATAGTGTATTATGTTATAGTTATTAAATTAAAGGAGTTCACGTCTGTGTATTTACTTGCATTCAGCTCACACCCAGAGGTCTGTGCTTTCGATTGCTGCCGTGGTTAAATTATTATTTTGCTTTTAATAAACATTTTTTATTATACGTCTTTATTATTTATATTTTTTATTACAATCACACGCTTTCCTATAAGGAATGATGAAGAAATGTGTACATATTTTTTTAAAGTTATGTTGTCATAAAACTATTTTGAGGTGATATGTACACGTTTGTATTGATTTTCTAGCATGCTATAATTTTTTTAAAAATTTTTTCCTCGATTTCATTAAGACCATATTGACTAACCCTTATATTTGTGCGCTTTGATATTACTTACCCCTTTAGTAAATCATAATGGATTTATTATGAGTTTAATAAAAACAATTAACACGTTTAATTATGTCTCTGATAAAAATTAATTGTCGTTAATTTAAAATAATAATACAATTTAAAAAACACATGAACCCATTTGGGATTTGAACTTTCGTACGTAGCGGCTATTACTGCAGTCGTACGGTTGATGTCATTTATTCTTTACATCTGTATTTTAAACTAACCTTTTTAGCACGCGATACATTTTTGAAAATATTTTTGATATTTGTTGTTACATTTTAAGAATTATTATGCGAAACGTTCTCTGATAAACATTGTCATATGTTTTGATACTGGAAATATTTAAAAAACAGTTTGGGAACATGTAAATCAAAATTTTCAAATTTCCCATGTTAACCTGTATGCTTCAGAATTTTCGGGACGCACGATATAAACAAGTCAAAACAATACAGAAAAAAATTGTTATTTTTTAACGTATCTTGCTTTCCCTTCAAGAACCGAGAGAATATAAAAAGCCAGCTCTATACCAAATTTCAAGTGACTGGGACTTTTGATTTGAGAGTTATCGTGGGTACAACGTCACAGTCACACACACACACACACACACACACACACACACACACACACACACACACACACACACACACACGCGCACACACACACACACACACGCACACGCACACGCACACACACAATTTTTTTGGTCAAAATTACATTTTTCTGATTCAGGAGACCTTGAAACGTAAAATTATGCTATAAAATTTGTTTGAAAAAAAATTTCGATCCCTATAAGAAATTAATAAAAACAATACATTTTTTTTTTAAAAATGCAGTACTGGTGACAATATATTTAAAATTATTGCACATATAATTCCAAAAAATGTTAAACTTTTATATTCATTATAGAATTAATTTATTTATTATAAATGCATCTAATAATTAAAAAAATATACAATTTTACGTTTACATATTTATTTATGTTGTTTTATGTATATAAGGCAAAATTTAATACTTTTTTCTTTTTATCAATGTTATCATTTTGAAATTAGATGAACTATAAGAAGCATATAAAAAAATTTATAAACTTATTTTGCAATATACACATTTGCAGCTTTCAAATTTTATCATACTTACGTTTTTAAGATCTGTAAAATTTCTTTAACAGATGTTCATTTCGCAACCTGCATATTTTATTCAATCATATGTATTCTGTGTGAGTTGCAATTCAGATACGACATTATACAGTCACAATTTCAACTCAAGAATTTCAATGATTTTTATTAAGTTACTCGAGAATAAACTTAAACGCCTATACAATTTTGTTTATTCACAGAATATTATATTATGGAAATTAATCGTATTATTTGCAAGTAAGTGTTGACATTTACTAAAGCTTCTGACAGCACCAGTGAAATAACGATACTTGACGAGAGAATCGTGAAGCGCACTTTTCATTAAGTGCAGAGTAATATTTCAAACTATAGAATGAGGTAATGACACGTATGAGTACGTAACGCTTCTGGAATAAAAATGACATTTACGTATATTACAGCAATATTTTATATTTCACTAGTTTATTCAAAATGTATCAACTATGGAACATTGAAATTGTTAGTAAAGTTAATCTATTTTTTAACTTTTACTAGTTTTTGTAATATATTATTATAATAAATCGTATTGTTTAACTGAGACTAATAAACGTTTTTGAAAATACGTATTATAACTTTAAATACCGACACAATTACACATACCGGTTTATATAGAATATAGGTCACGTTCTTATAACGTAGTAAGTTAGAAATAATGATAATGCTTGTTTCTTTGTTAATTTATTATTGTCAAATTTTGTCAAAAAACTTAATTAGTAATTTTAACAAAAATAAAGTTACACTGTAAAACCAGAGTAGTTTATTATATTAATTAGGTTTAAATAATTTAAATACAATATATTTATTTCTTAAAAATTTTTTTAAATTTTGTATATATTTTTAGGTTGTATTTTATAAACTTACGTACGTACGAAAAAGTTTATAAAAATTTAGAAAATAAGCTATAATTAATTAGATATGTACGCTACATTTAATTACGAACAATACAAAAACAAAAAAAGTTACGTAAAACTAAAGTTCTCATTGTACTCTACATTATTTAATTAAATATATTATTTTGCTTTATAAATAAATTTAAATATTTTTAATTTCATTAAAATATTCACCAAAAATATAAAATAAATTTATAAAAAAATTCTTTTTAATTAGATTATAAGCAATAGTTTAAAACATTTAGTTACTACCTGCTATAGTTGTTTACAGTCACTAAAGATAAATAAAAAGTGAACGTAGTCACTGTAAAACTGTAAGATATCGGCGCTTATAAAAGTATTTCTAATAATTCTGAATTTAATTAATCAACTAAACTAAAACAATTTTTAACGTGAGTAATTACACATTTCTCGTAAAAATAAATATTAAGTATAGCTTATTCCACAAGAGAAGTTAGTAGGTGGCGCTACGTTTGAAGGCAAGTTTACAAAACAACGTATGTGATACTTTTTTAAAGGCGGAAAATTTTGAAAACCGTAATTTTCTGTAATCAAAAATTTTTCTTTTTTAATAAACACAATAAATAACCACATGACTGTAATTCAAATATCTTTTAATTTATACAATATTGCGTATTTTTAGTGTTAAATAAGTTTCTCATTATAATCGTGTTGATTAAACGTAATTAGTTTCTAATTTATTTTTACAAAGACGCATTTGAAATAATATCAATACACATTGATTACATATATATGTATTATCAAACCAAAAAAAAAACCATTTTAAGTGCGCTTATAAAATACATTCTAGTGTAACTTCAACATTGTCAACAATTTTTTTTTCTTTCTTTAAAGATATCCACATACCTACGTTTTTTTTTCTTTTATCGTATGTTCTACGCAACTATGCCATTTTTCCGGTGTAACAGCGGCAACAACTTGACCCAATAAATATTTAACGTCATTAATAGGCATTCAATGGCACTTTTTACGAGACAGCTTTTTCGCCAAGTTTGTGACGGAACCTTTTCACATTTACCACAAAGGTAAATTATTCATTACAATTACGTTATTTTTATCTAAAAGTTGTAGTACGCCATGTAACTAATTCTTGAACACTTCATCATTCATTTCTTTGTGATAATCACCTAAAACGACAAGGCTATGTAAATACAATCGTGATAAAATTTTGTTCATTATTTACCTGTCTTTCAAGATTCAAAATTTAAGTAAGCGTTTTCTACAAAATTAGAATTGCTACCCATGTGCACTATAATAATCAACCGTTTACTTTTGCTCCATGGTTTTGTAATGCCAGTCGAAAGACTGCTGTAACATGCCCTGTATTAACCCAAGTTTCATCCATGCAAAAAACTGTCCGTCTTTTTTCACGGGACCATTTGATGATGGTTAGATACTTGCGTCTCTGTACAACTATTTCTTGTTTTTCATTTAAACATTATTTCTGCTTGGTTTTTTATATTTAAAACCCAACTTCTTTAGAATTCTCCAAAATGTAGTGCGTTTGAAGTCAACTATTGTTTCATCGTTATTTACAACTTGTAAATTTTTTTCTAATTTTGGAAGTTCGTTATCAAAAGAAATGTCATGTTTTCGAATAGCCAATTAAAAATATCTTTTTGACACCATTTCTTGGGTATCAATTAGACATAATTTTGGCCAATTTTTTCATACAAAATTTGTGTCGAAAATTCTGCGTGAAATTGGTATCTATAAACTGTCACTATTATTTTTGAGGCGTCAAAATGATACCATCTATAAGAAAGACGAATGTCACTTTGATGCCAACGTTATATCGCATAACATGATTATTCCATTATTATGTTATTAAATTTGTATTAATTAAATTATATGCTCCAATGTTGATTAATAAAAATATGCACAGTATAATGATTATACTTTTTAACGTTACTACGTTTAGTGAAGATCTAAACTTATAAAAAACCACTGTAATCACAAACTACATATTGGAATACAATATTTTATACTTTTATATGGTAGTAGACATTGTTTTAACAAGCATTTAAAGTAATAAAAACTGAGGTTATACCACTTTATACTTCATGTTTAAACTATACCGAATCGGAGAAAAACCGACATTCTTTGTAAGATTTTGGTGCGTAGGAAGATCTTTGTCTTACATTAGACCGTTGTTAGACCTTGTACTTTACGCGGCAAATTGTGCTGATTAGTTTATAATGCCGCCAAAATAAAATGAAATTATACCTATTTACCTTTAATAATTATTATTGTTATACTACGTTCAATTATTATTTTATTATAATGTTTAAAGTAATTTATCTTTCTTTACAAATTTTTTTTTGTAAAATACATAATAGATTAAATGAAACACATTCGATTCCTATTCTAGTAGTAAATAAATTGCCATCTTCAGATTAATAATTTTCGAGAAGAATATTATGCAACATTTGCAAAATAACCAATATGAAAAAGTATATTTATAACGCTTTCATGAATTTCGTATGAACTAAATTAATGCTTTGAGTGTTTAAATTTTTGCGTTGAATTTATAACAGAATGATGCATTGACAACGACACCAGCGCAGACAATTCACCAAGCTATCCATTAGCTATGAAAATCGTACCAATAATTTTGTATCGAAATATTTTCATTAAAGTGACCCTTGGATGTACGGAATTAATGGGTAAGGAAAAAGAAATTTCATTTCCTTTTTTCAATATCTCTGAATCGATTTAATAGGTCTTTTTCGTCGTTCAAATAAGGGCACTACAGTTCTCTTAGTTGTTTGTGATTTACTTTGATTCATTCGATGCGCAATGCTTCTGCAAAACGTATTTGTGACTATTTGGAAAATTAGGTATTTTTGTTTATGATGTTCCTCAGATTTGTATTGTGGATAATAGTTTACAATTTAAAAATGCAATGTTTAATAAATTATCACCCACAAGTTAACTTCAAAGAAAGAGTTAATCAAGTGATTGGTACTGCTATTTGTAGTATATTTCTGACAGCAATAAAGCCTGGGATGTCCACTAAATTTAAACCATCTTTTCTGGTCTTTGGCCGTACTGTTTTAATTTCTGGAGATTTTTATGATAAGTTCAAAAATTTCAGGGGGGGGAGGTGACTTTGAATACTCGCGAACAGTTAGTTCAAGATATTAATGAATTGTCTTCTATTTTAAAAGAAGTTAAAAATAATCTTCATTTAGCTTACGAGCGTAATTGTCATTCTTATAATTTACGGCGTTGAATTTTCAAACTTAAACTTGGAGATTTGGTTTGGAAGAAAAATTTTGTTGTTTCGGATGCATCAAAGCATTTTAATTCTAAATTAGCTCCAAATTTTATTGAAGGGAAAATTGCCGAAATTACGGGTCTAACGACTTATTTACACCTGATAACCGTTAGAAATTTTTTATGTTAAAAATTTTAAACCTCATTAGATTCTAGTAGTTCTCCTTTACTTCAAGCTCAACTTTGGAGGTCTGTACAATCTAAGTGATTAACTGCTTTATGTTTTAAATTTTATTTTATGTTAAAGAAATCTCAATGTTTAATGTATACCACAATGTGGGTTTATAAATTATTTAGAGCAAAACCTATATTTTATTTACAGTTGTACTGTTTTATTTTGATGTAATTGATTACATTTTTACTGCCGATTCTGACAATTTCTTCTCTGAAACTCATCTTCTTAAATTTGAGTTTTTAATTTTCTATATGCAATTGTTAAGACGACCATTTTGAGTTTACCTTTGAAGATATAGTTATATCTGTAACTTTGAAACTCGTTTAGAGTATTAAAACCTATTTTCCCGGTTTAAAGCATTGGCGATATTTTAAATTTCGATTTTACAGTTTTATATAATTAATCTTGTAATTTACGAATTTTGCTGTATGATGACGGGAGTAGAATTTAAAGGTGGTTGGCGCCAAAACACTGTTTTTTTTCTTGAATGTAAATAATGAGTGTAGCAATTTTATAGTTACAACAAAATTATAAAAAATTAACATCTGTGTAAGTACATTTCTTTCATTCAAGCTCACATCCGGAGGTCTGTGTTCCGCAGTTGGAGTGGTGATAGTAATTTTGTTCTAGTAAATAATATTAAGTATAATTTTTTATATTTTTCATTTTACATTATAAAGTGACTTTAACATTCACAATTCTTTTTAGGGATCTCATATCAGATCGGCAAGAAGAAAAAAGTAAAAGATTTTTAAGATCAATCCAGCTAAATACTGTTGTATACAGGATCAATGGCTCATTTTTGTACTGCATCGAGTTTGTTTTCGGCAATAGATATATCAATGTTTCAACACGGTTACAATGGTCACCTTTCCAATCTATACGGAAACCACTTTCTGATTATCATAGACACGAACATTTTAATGCATAAGCGCATAGTACCAATACAATGGTTATTTGAATTCCTTGATAAAAAAGTAAAAAAAACATGCATTTAATGTTTTTAAAAAGCAAAAAATCAGTTTTTTAAAAAAGTTCTCGCCCGCAAAACAATCTTGCATAACAAAAAAAACTACTAGGAAACATACTTTTACTCAATCAAAGAAAATGTGTTGGCATCTGAAATGTGGAAAAAGACAAAAGCAGTGTCAGGAAAGTATTTTTACTTTTACCTATATTCAAAACCGGTACAGTTGTCTTATCGGAACTTAAAGATGTTGTTTTTTATTTTTCTCAAAACAGGAAAAGCATACATTACTTGGCGCTATGGTATTTTTCAAACTTTATTAACGCATAGTGCTTTCACCTATGTAAAAGTATCTATACTGCAGAACTCTATGCTTTATGGCAAAAAATTATGTACTGTAGCTGTTCGAAAAGTAATCACTTTATAATCTGCTGTGACACACTAGCTTCTCCTTAGGGATATTTTTAACCTTCTAAGTAATGATCCATTAGTGCAAATGATACTGTCTCCACTGCATAATCTTAATACCGTTAATAGATTGGTTATTTTTATATGGGTGCCATCACGTTGGTATTAGAGGCTACGAGCTGGCGGACAATGCAGTTGATGAAGTTGCTTAATTAGATTTTAATACCGTGTAGACCGGAAGACATTAAGAACGTGGTCTCATCATGTGTTTAATGGGAATGACATAAATTCCTCGGTAACTAAGACGTAGAAGTTTTCTTTATTCATAAACAAAAGAGAGGAAGTAGTGCTCACCCAACCACGTATGGATCACACTAATTTGACTCACTTCTACCTTTTAACAAATGATTGGTCAACTACATGGTATGATTGTCCATGTCGTCTAACGGTTAAGTACAATATAATAGAATGCAAAAAATACGCAAATTATTGTGTTGCACATATACTTAATGGCAGAATAAACAGATCTAGCCGATAAGTTTATCAAACAACTACTCAAGTCTTTACAAGGCATTAACGCATTTTATAGATTCTAAAGAATTTTATACTTTTTATCAATTTTAATATTTCATATAAGTAGATAGAGAAGTTTAAGTTATAATATACTATGTGCTTAACTTGTGTATTATTTTGTACACCAAAATTACGAGGTTAATGACCTTAGTTGTCAATGCCCTAATAATATTTTTTTTTTAAAATAAACAATATGAAAGAAGACCAACAATGTTGACGTTACCAACTGAATTAAATTTTATATACAGTACATTACAGTAAGTACATAATTTGACATTTGCCAGTTTATGAATAAATGCATTTATAAGCAATATAACACTGAACTAAGCCAAGAGTAGAAAAACTTGTTTAATACTATGTGCTTGATATTAAGAATGCTGCATTGTAACAAGCCTAAAACATCTGATGAAAATAACGACAAACAACACGTGATAATGTTTAAAATATGTAGAAGAAATTAAATACAATCTTGCTTATATCGAGATAAAAGGAAAACCTCGCCGCAAATACAATATACCGTAAGAATTCTTCATCATTCAGGCGTTGAAATATGGTTTTGCAAAACTCTTACCTGCGATCAAGATCATCTTTGTTTAGTTATTGAACCATATCCTCTTTAGGCGGGTGCCATTTTTCCAATTTCAGATATTTTAAGACGGATTTCATTCGGTATTTGTTGCCATTTGGCGGGTGAATAAACTGGGAGTTTCTTAAAACTCAAAAAGAACGTTTAATTAACATCTTCCTGGACTGTTAAACGACCTATTTTAGAGCGATATTCCACATTGCACACTTCCAAAAATTTTAGATCGATTTTGCCAATTGCGGACTGTATAATTAGTTCTATGTTATGATATTTGTTATTAAATAAACCGGAAACTTCAACTTTTTGTGCGAATTCTGTTTTTGTAACCGATCATCATCAACATTTCTATTCTTTCCCTTTTACTGAAACGGCGGACCATTTTCAAATACTCGAGGAAAGAAAAACAAATTTAAAATACTATTAAGCAATGATTATTCAGCAAAATACAAAATAAGCTATCGAGGAACACACTATTTTAACAACTGTCAAAATCGTTTGCTTTTTCCGTGCTTTCTTGATAATTCGTTTTATCTCATAACTTTTACTTACATTTTTGAAATTTTGAAACCGAATATCTCGGAAACTTTTTTCTTCAAGATCATAAATTTTTCACATTTTCTACTGAGAAAAATAAAATCTATCAAAATCAAATTGGTATGTGAGTTTGAGTTTTTGTTTTAGAATACGTCAATCACTACACTTACCAAATTATTTTTCTTGTAATTACAATACGACAGAAATGAATACACAAATATTATTTAAATATTTTTAAATACATGTATATTTAAAAAAAAATTAGGTTTAGATATATTATTAGCTAAAATGAATTTTAAAAATAATTATAAAACATAATTTAGGTTTCTTTACATTTTTTCTTGTTATTTGTGTTACAAAGCTTTTATTGTACGTTGATTACTTTTACAAATAAAAATATTTATGAATGAAATATGAACTTAAAAACTTCAAGAGCGTAATTTCAAATTTTCGTTTAGATTTCCTCCCACAAACAAAGTTAAGAAACAAATCTTTGTTATTTCTATTACTTAAAATAACATACTTTATGATTGTATAGAGAATAACCAAATTGCTGTAGATCTGCTAAAAAGTAACAAGTTTATAAACCGTTTTCATCTACATTAAAAATTATTTTTATATCTTATTTAAATTTAAACCTTTTTTAAAAAAAACTTTCTTACAAGTTGTTTTGAAGAGGTCATCAACAAATTACAAATTTATTAAGTCAAGCTCAGCGTACAAAAACGTAGCTTATACAATTTCACTAATTCAATTACAATTAACCATTAAAATAAAAAACCTAACATTTTTAAATAATAAAATTCGTTTTTCTAATTTTGAAAATTTGATTTTAAAAGGTACAATGATGTACACCCAAACCTGTCTTAAAATCGACAATACTCTAAAACCTAAATAAAATAAAATTTTTAAGAATACAGAACCTTACATTTTTCCAGAGAACAAAAATGAAATAAACAATTAAGAGTTATTTTTTGAACAACGTAAAATAAATTGGTTCTACCGCTGATTTATGTTCATTTCAAACTCCTATTGAGCGCAATCGCGCGGTTTTTTAGTTTTGATAATTTTAACAAAACTCATTCGGTGTAAAAATGTAAATTAATAATATTGCATTATTGAAGATGCTATTTAATTTTGCATAAGATACATAACATCAAAAAGCAATTCTCCATATTTGGTCTTTTTTGAACCGAATTAGAAAATTTGGCAACTGCAAAATGGCAAGGACTTGAGTTTGGTTCTTCTTATTGATAAGTGTTTATCCTCTACTTAATTCCAATTGAATGAAGTTTTACGAACAGATTTCTGGTGCTGCTATGGGTTCTCCTCTATCACCTGTTGTAGATAACATTTTTATGGAATCTTTTGAAACGGTTGCTTTGGAATCATCATTATAAAATTATTATAAAATGGCGGAAAGTGAAAACGCTTTGAATTTGCTTCCCGACAAACCATGTAAACATTGCAAAAGTATGCCCAAATTGGGTCTAAAGTGTAAAAATTGTGGTAGTGTATTCCATCCTGGATGTGTAAAATACATAAAAAATGTTAAGTTGATTAACGATAATCAAGTAATATGTTGTGCAAATAGTGAAACCGAACCAGTTGCCGCTAGTGAACTTTGCACCAATATTAATACTACGAATATCGTCAACAACGGCGACGTAAGTTCAATCGAAATTAATTATTTAAAATCGTTATTAGCTCACAAAGACCTAATAATTAACAATCAGCAAGATACAATTGAATCGTTAAAAGCTCAAGTAGGATTATTAAATACATTGTTATCTTCTACTTCTCTTAATACAGTAGCCGGCTCTCTTCAACAAACTAGTAACTATATTCAATCATACAGTGACGTCATCAAAAATCAAAATCCGTTAAAAAAGAATGCAATCGAAATGCGTGGAAATAAATCAAACGTAGATAGTGCATCCAAAATAATACTAACAGATAACTCAAAATCCTTGAAAATTGCAAATAAACAAAAATCAAAATTGAACGAAATACTTAATATAAATAGCGATTTACCTTTAAATAACTCACAATCTAACAATACGGTACTCGATATAGAATTATCACCAAACAATGCTGGTTTCGTAACGGTTTCTAATGAAAGAATTAAAAAAAACAAAACAACTTTAGGAACGAATATTGCCGATAATGAGAATGCAATTGTAAATAATAACAATGTAGAAAACGACTGGTTTTCGGTTGTTAGAAAAAAACCTAAAGCACTTAATCGTAAGTACAATCCAGGAACATTTGGTTCATGCGAAGATAGTACTTTAAAAGCAGCTGAAAAATATGTTCATTTACATATCTACCGTTTATCTGTAGATTGTACGGAAGACATGTTAATTGACTACTTAAAATCTAAAAACATTAAAACAGTTAAATGTAATAAACTTACGGCGAAACATCCAGAAGAATATTCCTCTTTTAAGGTATCTGTTGCTGAGAGAGAGCTGGATACTGCAAAGGATCCGAAGATTTGGCCTGCAGGTGTAATCATTAATCGTTTTTTAGTGTTTCGCTCAAAAATATCGAAACCGGAAACATAATTCAAAAGTCTCCTGTGTTTAACATAAATACAACCAATAAAGTCCTAAAATTTAAACTATTTCATCTAAATGTACAGTGCATTCGGAATAAATTAGACTTACTAGAAGTGTTCTTAAGTGACAAAGATTATGATTTAATTTGTGTTAGTGAACACCGGTTATCTGGAAACTGATCTTACAAACGGCTTAAAAATTGGTGAGTACGAGCTAGTGTCCGCATTCTGTCGAAGTAAAGCAACACACGGGGGAGTACTTATATTAAGTAAAAATAATATAATTGTTAAGGAACTAAACGCTGTTAAGTTGATGTCATTAGAATCGCATTGTGAAGTCACTGCACTATTATGTAAAACGTTTGATATAGTTATTCTTACAATTTACCGTTCGCCCCTAGGAAACTTCAAAACTTTTATAAATAATCTAGATAGTATCTTAAGTATATTAACTGATTACGCAAAAATTGTTATAACGGGAGATTTTAATGTCCACTTTAATACCAATGATGTGCACTCAGTACAATTATGTAACTTATTGACTTCTTTCGGATTTATTCAAACAATCTGGCAAGCAACAAGATTAACCAACTGTTTAGACAATATATTTATTAATTTTAATATTGATAATTTTACATCTGATATTGTTGATTCGCATTTATCTGATCATCTGGGACAATCTATTACAATTAATTGCGTGTCTAAAAACGAAATGTTCCATATATATAGCATCTACAGACCAATAACAACAGTAGGACGTAATTCCCTTTTTACTTTATTAAGAGAAACAAACTGGTCTGATATAATCAACATTGACGACGACTCTAACGAGAAATTTAATTGTTTTTTTAATCATTTCTACACTGCATTTAACAAAGCTTTTCCTGAGCAGATGGCTAAAACACGACAAAACACCTACTACATAAAATGGTTTAATCAAAATCTAAGAAGCATACGCAACTACTACCATTTAGTCTGCGAGTTGTACAAAAAATATAAGACAAATCATCTTCAAAAACTCAAGAGGTCTACTCGTTCCTACTATCAAAACGCAATCAGAGATGCTCGCATTTCGGCCAATGATACTGCAATTAATTCTGCGAGTAACCCTATAAAATCAATGTGGAATATTGTAAATCGATATAGAAAATCTAAGCCGAACACAAAACCTAATATATCTGCAAACGATTTTAATACATATTTTGTAGGACAGACTGTCCAAATAACAAATAAAACACATAATCATCATAATAAATTAGATCCCATCGATATCTGTAAATTGAAAACGTCTAATCTTAAAAAATTTAAATTTGAATATACTTCACATATTGAAATCAGAGACGTACTACATTCATTAAACAACAGCAATAGTAAAGATGTGTATGGTGTTACTGTAAATCTTATAAAAAGCAACATAAGCTTATACGTTGAACCACTCGTAAAATTAGTTAACAGCGCTTTTTAGATGGCGTCTTTCCGGAATTACTGAAAATTGCGACAGTCACACCTATTTATAAAAAGGCGATGTAAATGATGTAAACAATTATCGACCGATATCAATACTTCCAGCATTTTCAAAAGTATTTGAAAAAGTGATGTATACGCGCATAGCAAAATATTTAGAAAATAACAATCTTCTTCATAAACATCAATTTGGTTTCCGATCGGGACGATGTACATCCGACGCAATACTATCGTTTGTCACCAACACACTAGACTGCTTTGAAAATGGTCAATACTGCAAAGCAACATTTATAGATTTGTCTCGTGCTTTCGATTGTATCTCCCACAAAATTCTTTTAAATAAACTAAAGCTGATATACGGGTTCGATGTAGTCAGTTTATCGTTAATTAAATCATATCTGTCAAACAGAAAACAATCTGTTCGTATAAACAATAAAAATAGCGAAATGCTTAATCTAAGCAAAGGTGTACCACAAGGTAGTATTCTAGGACCGCTTCTGTTCTTAATTTTTATTAACGATTTACCTACATACATACCAGAAGAATGTACCCTTTTACTATACGCCGACGATACTACCATGTTAACTAAACATAATAATCTAGATACATTAATTGAAAAAGCAGATTACTATTTTGACTATGCCAAAGATTGGTTTCAAACTAACAATTTAAGTGTAAATACAGCTAAAACCGCAAACTTAGTGCTATCCTTAAAACCTATTAACACAGAGAACGCCGACTTTGTAAAATTCTTAGGAGTTTACATAGATTCTAAATTAAATTTTAATAAACACATCGATTTCATTGCCGCTAAATTTAGTGCTAATTTGTTCGTGCTTCGACGACTGTACAATGAGGTGTCGTTTCAGACACTAAAGAACGCATACTTTGGGCTATGTCACAGCCTACTATCTTATTCAATTTTAGCATGGGGACATTCTCCATCCCATAGCCGCTTATTTAAACTGCAAAGACGTGCTATAAGAATCATTAATAACTTAAATTATAGACATGACTGTCGAAAATCATTTACAGCTAATGAAATTCTTACAATGCCTAGTATTTTTATTTTGGCTTCTGTCTGTCATGCAAGAAAAAATATCAATAGTTACACGCAACAATTTGAAATTCACAACCACGACACAAGAGGCAAGGATATGTTACGAATCCCGTACCGCCGAATTAATAAAACGCTGAATAGCCCTGAAATTTATTCACAAAAATTTTTTAACCGCTTACCCGAATCAATAAAAATTCTACCATACACTTCTTTCAAAAAACGAATCAAAGATTGTCTTGTACATAACGCCTTCTATTCGTATGAAGAGTTTCTAGACTTTAATATATTGTAATATTATATAATAGATTTGTATACTGACTTGTGTAAGCATATTTCTTTTTTGCAAAACATAAATAAACATTATTATTATTATTATTATTAAAACTTAAAGTGTGGTTTAGGTATGTTGACGACACGTTTATTGTTTGGTCTCATGGTCATCTTGAATTGTCTAAGTTTCTTGATCATCTTAACAATCAACACTTAGATATTAAATTTACTATGGAAATCGAAAGTAATGGTTCTCTTCCATTTCTTGACGTTCTTGTTTGGGCCATTCTGTTCATCGCAAACTCACCCATACGGACAGATACCTTCATGCTTCGTCTCATCATCATCCTGCACAGAAACGTTCTGTTATTGAATCTTTGGTTTATCGTGCGTTTTCTATTTGCCAACCTGAGAATCTAGACTCGGAACTCCGTCATCTCGTTAGAACTTTAGTAAAGAATAGTTATATAAAGCGAGATATTCATAGAGTTATTAATCGTCGTCCACATCCACGTGCTCGATTACCTAAGGACATTTTTACTCCCAAATCCAATTCGAAATTGGCCTCTTTACTCTACATTCACAAGGTTACAGATCAAATAGGGAAAACTTCTTCGTAAGAATGGTATTAAACCCATGTTCAACTCGACAGGCAAAATTTCTCAGATTCTTCCTTCTCCCAAAGACAAATTTCCTACACTTTTATCTTAAGGTGTATACCAAATTCCTTGTTTATGTGGTTTAGTCTACATTGGTGAAACCGGTCGTTCCGTCATTACTCGCAATTCAAAACATGATCGTTGTATAAGGAAAAGATATATTTTCAAGTCTGCGGTTGCTGAACATCATTTTACTACAGGTCATAAGATAGATTCTGATAATGTTTCGTTGATTGCCAAATCTCCATTCTTTTTCAACAGAAAATTCGGAGAAAGCATAGTAGTCATCAAACACCCCACTAACTTCAATCGCGATCATGGTTTCAAGCTAACCCTTCTTTGATCCCGGTTATTAGTCATTTATCGAAAACACGCCCCTTATCAACCGTAACACAATCAGAGTCAAGCTAAACCATCCGTAACGATCCTTTTCTTTTATATACGTAGACTATTTCTTCTTAAGTCACTTCTACGGAGTTTAGAATCTGGCTTGGTTCACAAATTGATTTCCACACTCGGTAGTAGTTCTTTGTTAGATTTTTGTTTACTTTTTCAAGTTATCGTTTTCTTTCTTACCTTTTCAGAGTTTAGATTATGACTTGTTTTACAAGTGGATAATCTAACTTCGGTTGCTTGTTTGAGTTTTGCGATTTATCTCACGCTCTTATGAAGCCCCTTACAAAAGTGGGCAAAACGTTGGCAACTTCGGTCCAAACCCGGAAGACATTCTTATCTTACAGATTCCGGCCGTAGAAGCCTCCGCTGTTACAATTGGAAAATAACAGGAATCAAGAATAAGAGCATTTAAAGTTTTATTGGTATTGATCATCATCAGATTTACATAATGGTTTCCATTAAACACTAAAATTGTCCTAATCATAAGTTACAAGTTTTCAAAATAGGCTTGTTATTTTGCATGTTTTTGCGCATACTTCCTGTACATATCAGCATTTCGATTACATTGCTTTGAAACAAACATTTTATTCTTCTTATTTTTAAACGCATCTATAACTAATTTACATTTAGCTTTGATTAAATTTTTGATGACATTATCATTTAAATATTTCGCTGGTTTGCAATATTGCGTTAATTCCTTAGACGAAACTAAAGCATTTATCACAAAAGCTTCATCTAAGCCATCTAAAAGAATTTCTAATGCAATGTTAGGAAATGGACTTCTCGCGGGAAAAAAAACTTACCTTTAAACTTGTACCGAATTACAAGGTAGTTCCGAATTATAAAATTTTCGAGCGATAAAAACATTTCATTCAGACGTCAGAGCAACCGATGCAATGATTAACGCAATATTGAAAGTAAATCGTCCTATACCATAATCAAGGCTTAAATTAAAATCAATTTCGTCAAAACTGCAATTACTTTTCTTCTAAGGCGATATAATTTATTGATAATTTTAATTCATGTGATACACGTTGCTTATTTAAAACCTCAAAAAATGATTTTATTAGAAACATACGTTAAAAAACAATGCAGCAAAGTGTATTGCTAATCTTCAGGTTACTGACGACAACTATTGTGTTGCTTTACAAACTCTAAATTCGCGTTATTATTAATTATTTAAATTTATTCAAAATTAATTATCTAATATCATGTCAAAAACATAATTTATTTAGATTCTGTTACTAAATCTTTTACAAGTTTGTTACAAACTATTATTGATAAATTGTTACACTGATTTTCGTGTAACAAAAAAAAAGAAATAAGCAACGGTTAACATAGTGTTCCCGGAGAAGGAATCGCAGGTTTTGTAATGCTAAATTATAAATTAAATCTAAAAAAGGGCGACAAGACGATACTACGTACTAGTATGTAAGTGTGGTCATTCCAGTAATTAACTTGACCAACGAAGTATAAATAGAAAATGCAATATTTATAGTTGTGTATTATCTAGTAGGGGATTAGCTAATTCCGTACCAGTATAACCTAAAACGTAATATGCAATTTGACACAAAGCGTACATACGTTGTTAGCAGAAGTAATTTGATTTAATGCATTCGATATTCGACGTTAAAAAATGCGCCGAGCCTCTCCCTAATTACCTGTGTAAGTATTTCTTCCCATACAATAGTGTTCAACCCTTTAGCCTTCAGCGACTTAACGTCCTGGAAACTTTTGCGACAAACAAAGGTGTTACCAACGTCACTGATAAAACAATTTAATAATGAAAGCTTTATTGGGCCAAAGATACCGCTAAGAACGGCCCGTTTTATACCAAACGTTAACAAGAAATGAATAAAATACGCTCTTATAAAATTTGACGTTGCCGACGAAGAGGTGGGGTGCGTCGCGGGACAAATTTTATACTTGAAAATTAATCTTAAAACTTTTTAACATAATAGAACTAAATAAAAATCTTCTATGTTTGAAAAACTTAAATGCTTCCAGCGATAAGCTGTTATCGGTAATTTTATCATACGTAATCGAGAAAAACTCGACGTGAAAATTAAAAAAAAATTTAAAGTTTATTAACGTTTAGACATAGCAACTATCAAATATATTGTTTAATTTTTGCAATATTGTATTTAAATGTTAATAAATTTAGGTATTAACAGTTATAAACGTTCCAAGCCCGAAACATTGGTTGTTTCTGATTTTTCTATTATTTGCAAACTCGGTCGCCATAACTTTTGATTGTACAAAATTGTACTCTCAAACTTGGGTAAATTCCATTCAGAGAAAATTTTAATGCATTATCTTAAAAACAGTACTTCCAAAACAATAAAAATATTTTAACTAAACCCAGTAACTTACGGTTTATCTACTATATATTATTTGGCAACTAAGTGTCTAACGTATCAAAAATATATCCTGAAGTATCATCTAGAGCAGTGGTTTGTAAACTGGTTTCTACGGATTTCCAGGAGGGTCCATGAAAAATTAAAATTGATTTGAAGGTTCCTGAACAACGTTAAAGAGTCCGCGCAGGTTTTAATATAAAATAAAAAAATTGTGACACATTTTTATTACATCAAAGTTAAAAAAAACAACTATGAATAAACTATTAGCAATTTTTACGTTCTAAGTAAAATATAAATATGTATAAACAGATATATAAAATACAAAAAACAAATAGAGCCGTTACCCACACCAACTAGCCTATAATATGAACTATAAAAAAGACGAACATCTAATCAACAATTTAGTTCTGTGTTAAACGTGATGTAAAGTGCATACAACAGATTTTCTTAGTCTTGGACAAAAAAGAGTATAATTTTTTGTATTGTTACGTATATAGCCTACTTTCGTTACATAAATGAATATTTCTTTTTAATTTAAATTTATTTAAGTATAATTATACTCTTGTTTATGTTGATTAAAACAATTATATATCACAGTTATCAATGCAGTTCTTTCTTAACATTAATTAAACATTTCTTCTTTATTAAAAACTTAAAAAGGGATTGTAAGTTTTTCTAACACAAATGGGTTTCTAAAGAATATATTATTAATGATTCTGCAAAAAAAGTTTTGCGAATAACCCAAAACGCGAATGCTTGGAATTACTGTATATTACTGTATTATTATATTGTTGTTAATTAATTATTAACTTAATTACTTTTCTTGAAAAAATAATTGGTACACAATATGTGACATTTACAGAAAATCATCTCTTTATATCTCAAATAATTAATTCGAGAGAACGTTGCATTTCAGCTTTCTATTTAAAAAAATTATTATAGTTGACAGTTGGAACTAAAATTTTGTATATGTATATATCTTATCCTACATCTTTTTAGGCCCCTTTTTTTTAGATAACAGTATAAGTGAGCTAAAGAAAAAATGCAGACAATACAGTGTTGAATATATGCAATATGACTTTATTCAGTCATCAGCAAATAGTACTTTACTTACTACATATGCAATAAAACGATTCAATAAAACCTTCTAAGTTTATGTAATAATAAAAATCCGTACTGGCAAAAAAGATAAAAATTTAACATTGTTTCAATAGGAAAAAAAAATATTTGAAAACACAGACATTACAAGAACTTATAGAGACAACATCTAAGAGAGATGACGATAGACTGCATGTGCTTCTTATAATATTTCTTTAATGAATGCTAAATTTTGAAAGCCGAACACTATTGGCAAAGAACTTATTCTAGTAGCTGTAAGTGGGGTAATATGCTTTTAAGATTATAAAAGAAATTCCACTGAGTAATAATACTGTACAAAGAAGGATCGACGAAATCGCTCAGTGTATAGATAACTTTTTATGAGACTACTTAAAAACATTTAAATTTTCTATACAGCTTGACGAGTTACTATTACCAGGAAACGAAGCTTTGTGAAATTTGTAAGAGAAAAATAATTTTTATAAAAATTATTATTTGCTATTAAAAAAAAAATAATACAAAAGGTGAAACGTTATTTGCTAAAAATTTTTTTTGATTTTTTGACTGATATCGTCTCCGTTGCTAATGACGGTGCTCCGGCAATGGTACGACGACACCGAGATTTTTTGGCATACTTAAAACAAACTATACCAAATGTATTATTAGCACATTGATATCATTTTGTCGCAAAAAACCTTAGTAAACGTTTGCATGAATTACTACATTACGTCATTAGAGTAGTTAATAAAATCAAATAGAATGCTTTAAATGAGAGATTATATGCTCAACTTTGTTTGGAAAATGATGATGACTGTAATCGTTGACAACTGAACACAGACACAGACGTATGTTGGTTATCTAAAAGTGTATGCTTGCAACGCTTTTCTTTTGTTTCCTTTTTGATTCAGTGTTGGAATTCCTAGAAAGTAATGACAATGATTGAAACTTAAAGTTGAAAGTGTAATATCTTCGTTTGTTTTAAAAAAAATTGTACAAACAAAACTTAGGAAGAGGAGAATGGTTTCAGTTTCCAAATCTTTCAGAATTGTAAAATATAGATGAAGTATTGTTTGATTATTGTCAAAACTTAACGACGTTTTATTTAGATCTTAACCAAAGACTTCAAAACATTAACTCAGATATTCCCGACTGAGTATTAAACTTTTTTGCAAATAGTTAAACTCAATTCACAAATACAGATAAATGCATACTAATACAGGAGCAACTTCTTGAATTATCTTCAAATGAGGAGCTAAAACCAATGTTTAAACGAATATACGACAACTTTTCGTTACAAAAACAGATCTTTATTGTATATCCAGCATTATGGGTTATTGTACAGAAAAAAAAGATACCGCCTACAAATTAGTAATTGTGAACTAGGCATAAATACATGCATAATATCGCATCAGGTTCTTCCAAGTCATTAAAAACTTTTTTCTTATATTTTAAAACAAGTTATAATTTCAATAAATACTTCTGCAACAAAACGTTTTATTAATACTTATTTTTACGTCACCATCTACTATTCAAGACATCAAAATTAAATTTTTAATTTTTCTATTATGCATTTATGTAGTTTTTTCACTCAGGGGTCCGTAAGCAAGTTTTGACTATAAAAAAGAGTCCGTGGATCAAAAGAGTTTGGGAACCACTGATTTAAAGTGATGTATAATACAAAATATAAAAATTATTAGCAAATGTTGATGGCATAATTATCTTATAGTATAAGGTACTATGTATTAACAATAACTGTAAGTAGCTATAAAGAAGTTATGCAAGTTTAAAATCAAGTGACAAAGTTTTCGGTTGTTACAGCAATTTACAGTTACAGAAATTCTTGAAAATGAAATTGTAAATATTGATAGCGCAGAAAGAAAAACTGTGTAAATTTGATGGAAATGTAATCCCGATTGTTTTACTTTAAATGTCTTCTGTACACATTACCTGCACCGTCTATTGTCGCCACAGGCACAATATCTTACAATTTTTAGGAAATATTAGCTTGCTGGTTATGTATGAAATTGTTCGTCTATGCTTAAACGACAAACAAACTGTGTTGTACTGCAGTAATGAAAAATGTCTAACCACTCTATTTATTTTACTTAATATTATTACCTTCTGAGTGTACGTTCATACCGCACGCCGATACGCCGAGCTAAGCGGTTGCTTACGAGTACTTGTGATATTATTACATATCTACTTATTACACTTATAGCAATTGTAGGGGATTATTTTAGATATCCTATTAGCTAATTGCATGTCATTATTATTTAATAATTTGTGTTGGTGTCTAACGTAAATACGAACGACTTAGATATATCGGGTGTCTTACGGTGACCGTGAATTAGAAGTATATCAAGAACTGTAAAAGCTAAAAATTTGAAATTTTGCAAATGTGACTTGCCGTGCTTAATCTATGGAATAAAAATATTTTCCAAATGGCAGCAGTTTCGGAATTTTTACTGAAAAATTTCAAAATGTTGTTTAGGAAATAAAATTGAAAATCGAAAGTGGTAAAAGCTACGGAAATAGGATTTTAGGTTATCAATGTAAAACGAACTTCTTTCGAAAGCCAGGTTTAATTACAATACTTTGAAAAACATAAACAAGTTCTAATCCATCGTTTTTTGAATAAAAATTGCAAAATACACAGCAATGTTTACTATGTCGTGAGTATTGTGGCAACAGATATACACACATTCAAGTTTAATTTTTAGTTTTTAAGCATACAATTTTTAAAAACAAGATTATAGTTTATTAAAAACTACGTGCTTTCAAATTCTTGCTGTGTGTAAATTTTGTGAATGGTTTCATCAACATTTAAATAAGGATAATCTGTCTGATTTGACTTTCTTTATAAACTAAGCATAGTTTAATTTAAGTGGATGTATAAAAACTTAAAATTATCATACATTTTTAAGGTAAATGACAAACAATTTTTAGTTTATTTATTATTTAACAATACAAATGCTTATATGGCTTGAGCTACAATTCAATTCATCCAATCATTCTAAAATGAAATTGTTCAAAATATTGAAGTTGATCACCTTTGTAATGTTTTCCAAAGTTTAAAAAGAAGAGAAGAACATATGTACCAAAGCTGAGAGACAACAGATGGAACGTTGGTTTGAGATTTTAAATAAATTTTATTATTTATTTTTATTTCTAATGACATTGTTAATGTGTCATCATTTTTAATAAATTACTTAACCTTACTTTAGAGGTTAGCACTAAAACTCCTTATTTAGTAATTTTTGTTTTATTTTATACGAAATTGTTTGGCTATCATATATGTCACGTGAGAAACAAGTATTTATGAAGGCTTTAATTTTGTACACTAGTGCGTGTTTTAAAATTAAAAAAACCAAAAATAAAGCATTTTGGATATGTTAATATTTGAGTATTATTTATTACTACCAGTAGTTAATACAAAATGTTATACTACTTACCTAAATTTAACTCAGTGTAAAACTTACTATAGCTCCCGTAAACCAGTTTGCCACGCAGTTTAAATAACAGCATCTAATCATACTTACTTCCAATTCAAAAAAGGTTAGTAATTAAAAAAAATTAAACATAAATAAAAAACAAAATCTCGGATTTGTGTCGTTTAATGACCGAGGCATTTATTGTACATCTAGAATCATTCAGTAGTTACAATATTACATATTTTTTTCTGGATAAGATAGTAACCCCATACTCCTGCAGATGTAAGGAAATATTAGAAGATTTCCTAACATCTTTTAGTCCTTTGCAAGCATCCATTTTTAATATGCACACGAACGAGAAACAGACGTAAAATATAGTCAACAGGATAAACGTTACTGTTATTAATAGTAATTGTAGTGTAACAGTATAAAATTTGTGTTTGAAAAAAGTTTAAAAAGAAACAATTAAGATATAAGACCAGATATTTTGTTTACAAAGCTAACTATATTGCACTTCTGCGACTCGTTTTATATTTTTTACTTATATATTATAGTTTATTAATAGTAAAATATATTATTTTTAAATGGTTGTGGGAAGGCCGGCACCATTTCCGCAATTACATGTGTCTTTTTTGTAAAACTATAACATGTACATGTACTACATTCAACAAAGCTAATTATAAAAATAGTTTAGGCCGTCTCATTACTTTATGTAGGGAATTAAAGCCCAGTGAAGCACCGACCTTCTCAACTGAAGGATTAGATAAGGAAGGGTATAGGACGGGATTTTGGGACATTGACATCTGGATATCCAAAATGTGCTATAGATTGCTAGGCAAGTATCTCAAATCTTCATAATGAAAAAATGGGATTTTTGCCTAAAATCTCTTTGTGCGTTGGTGTAAAGTGACACATACAATAACAATTAAATAATATACCTAATAGTATCCTACAGAGATCAGTGCAGTTTTTAGTTAAATATAAACATTTATATTATGAACATTAAGTACTATTACAATGTTTAAAGCAGAAGACACAAAAATAATTTTTTTTTATTTGTTAACTATCTATTACAGTATTATTACAATTATTACTGTGCTTCTTAAAACGTAATTCCTATTTTATTAATACATTTAAACAAAAATGCTTTGTACAGAATTACATTAATAAATTTGATAACTTTATTATAAATGCGCTTTTCAGCGACGCATTTAATGTGATTGTGCCTCCTTCTATTTTTGAAGATTTTTGTGTTAAATATTTGTAAAAAATTATTGCAATAATCTGATATTAGTCATTATTACTACTCGTTTTAATTATTATTATTATACCGTTCTTCTTTCTTCTCGTACAATAAAATAAAGCTTTTAATTTTCTATTGACAGTTTTGATTGAATTTTTATGTGAATTTCTACAAGAAACTGTTTTTTAGTTTTATTAAAAGCGCATATGTGGTAGAATGTAATATAATTACTAAATGGACATTGACGATTGTGAATAATATTTTAAATACGGTGCTATGATTAATGCTAAATATCACATTCATACTTAGTTGATCACGTGTACACATTACTGTGCAACTAAATCCATTTTTGTCACGGTATGGCATCCAGTTGCACTTTTTCTAGTTCATAAACAAGTGTGCGCGATGGCGCCGACGTACTAGAAAGTGCTCGTAAGTACATTATTTGCATAAAAAAATATTGAAAACTCTAAATATTTGAAATAAAATTCTATTATAACGTGTATGATACAAAAAGATTTTTTAAAATAGAACGCTGTGTGTTGTCGGCGCCTATACCTATACTGGTGTGTATTTAAAATTGACACAAGATTATAATATACCTACATCGTGCGGTTGTGCTATTGTGTAGCTGCACATCCTAGAAATAAAGAAGGAATGAAGGGAAAAGGAATGTTTAGGTTTGTAGTTGGAATGGTTGATTGGAACACGTCGCCATTTTGACCCTGAGACATGATTTAGATATCTACTGTTTTCTCCATTTGTATGAAAAATATTCTGTTACGGGTCCGTCTTCTGTCGCTTTAGGGAAATTTGTGGCTCCACGACTTAACCCATCAAAAAAATGTAAATCATAAATAAGTATTTTAATTGAAATATTTACTAATTAAAGAACGTTAATGCTACGCTTACGGTATTATTTCAACAATGGCTATTGTAAGCGTTTTCAATTAAAAAATACTTAATTCTAAGTTTATATATAAAAGAAATGCTTTGTAAATTAAGTAGCGTGAGGGCAACGTAGTAATCTATCCACAACAGTTTGTGTTGTAATTTATTTACACGACGCTCATTAAATTACTGAATATTTTTAATGAACCTACATTTTATGAAAGTTTTATTTTAATTAAAAATATATAGTGTATAATTTTGATATGTAATGAGTTGAAAAGTCGTTTTAATCAAATGCAACCGTAAATTCACAAAACGAGGTTGTTGTCATTCGCATTTTGTTCTTTTTCTTATTGATGTCGAATATTCGCGTTTTCCACAGAGAGAAATTGAGAAATTATTGTAGCAGTTCCGAATGTGTGTTTGTCTTTTTTAAATAAATTGGGGTTAATATCATTGTCGGGTTTAAAGCTTCGATCTTGTGAAGTTCGTATTAGGTAAATATGTTAGTTTATCTCGAAAGTCAGTTTTAGTGCGATAGTTTTGATATCTCAACCATAGACTTGATTAACGACAATAAGTCTAGTCTCAGGTTATTGACTTTTGAACTGATTTTATTTTGGGGTTGTTTTTGGACGATGTCACAGGATCGATATCAGCCGTGAACCCGTAAACACACGTGGAGCCACGGGGTACAGCTACGCTTCTATGATTTCTAAACTAAAAATGCTACCGTAGGCCGATGCGTTCGTTTATTTCGCTTGATAAACTACGCCTTAAGTTTCGTCTTTCAGTTCAACTTAAACTTGGAACATGGTCAGACTTGTTATTTATCTTAACATTAAGTTGAAGCTACGTTTTTTGGTACGTAAACTTTTCGAAACAAATTTGCAAGAATTAAACTCTAAGAAACTAAGGTATGCAATTTCTTTTCTTTTGTGCTTTCGACTCGTTTCTACCGTAAACAATTTGTACTTACTCATTTCGAAAGTAAATCAACAAAAAACCGTTGTTTAAAAAGTGTTCGTTACCGTTCTATGTCTGTTGATAGGTTTCGGTGGCTCAGGATGATAAATTGATCATCACCCGATACCATCAAAGACATGATAAATTTATTACCCCCAACTATAACGGCCCCTGTATTTTCATTCTCGTATCTTTTCAGACAACGGTCCAGCCTCCCGGACTTTACCTCGAAATGAAAATGTATCCACAGCCTGATTCTCAAAACACCAGCCTCTTCTAATATAATCGCTATTGTGCGTTTAATAATATAATGCAATATAATACATTTACATCGAAAGCACAATTAATGTTATTACTGACATTGCCACACGTAGAAATACTGAAAACTACGTCTAATTCTAAATTTTAAATGTGCTGTAGAGGCTGGAGTTACAAGTTATCTCTAAACATTAGTTCAATTGACTTTACCAGCGACTTGAATGAGTCGAAACTATGAACCACGAATATTCTTTCCGCATTCTAATAACATTTTAACAATATCAACAGTGATAAACATGTAACAAACAGGCTGTAACATATCATAAATATATATTCTAAAACAATCGTTTAGAACCTTGACTGATTTCAGGCCATAGTACAATCCTTTCTTTATTGAAAATTTGCAACATGTACAACACCTGCAGCTAGTAATTTTTTTTTCTGAACGTCAATGTCTGAGTTTACACATTTAAGTCTATTGTTGATAGATTTAGAATTTTGGACGGTTGCTAATTGCGCATTAATTGTTAATGTTGTACATGCTGGTTTTTTCAATTTCTTTTACAACTTAATATTTTTTTAATTAAATCATCAATTCTCTAACTTGGAATGATTACCTACAGACGCGACAAGCGAACAGTACACCGTTAACGTCCATATACAATTCTCTTAATGCAAACGTAAGAGTTATTAGAAGAATGGACGCTAGGTGCGTTCGCAATTGGCCGCGTGTAACATGTGAAGTCTTATTACTCTCTGAAGGTAGTATACAGACGACAGTAACTGGGTTGTTGGGAATGTAACGCAAAACATAATTGAGGTACCCGGACCTGACTAACGAGTACCCCAAGAACGGCTGCAGGAACATGATGGAAGGGAATAAGTCGTACTAGCGGCCTCGTGCCCATCGTAATAGCGCATCCGCTAAAACGTCTAGGTGTGCTTTTGTCTGAAACAAAAACTTGGATTAATTATGCTATTAAAAAAAATTATTTACCGAATTATAAAAAGAATTATTTGTTTCTTATCTAAACAAAAATACTTGTACAGTTTTGCTTTTGCTTGAGTTTGTAAAAAACATTTTTGCTAAATTTAATTGTTATTACCTTTAGCAGTCCTAAAAATTAGTAACAGCGTGAGGCACAATTACAGACGTCTTCGAAGTGTTAATATAGTGTTTACGTTTTTTTAGACAAATTTCCACATGCGCTACAAATTATTGTAATAATTTGATTTTTTAACCGTTTGCACAAAAATAAAATCACGGTTTCTAATTTAGTTGGTGGTTTTTATTCTGACATATTCTATAAATGGTAGTTTTTCATTTTCTAAACAAAAAGTTGCTCATGCCCATAAAATATCAGGTACAAACTGTCACATATTTGTTTGAATTTGTAGGAATACAAGTAATTCAACGACTTAATAAAACACTTATTTGCAAATGAGCACGTAACAACTAGAAATTAAAAAAATTTATATCTCTTGAGAAAAAATCAAGGTTTTGTGTACTTTGAAATTTGTGTTAAAAAACTATTTTAAATTATGACAAGTATGTTATTACAATATTTTTAGGTTTAAGAAGCAACGTTTTATGATAGTCAAAACCACTTGAATTATGAATAATTTCGTGGTCAAAGTCACAAAATTGACATTTTGGCAAATCGATTTGAAATCAATGCTTCATATTTGAAGGCACGTTTAAACTGCTCCTAAATCTTAACATTAAACTACTTTCTGTGAAGTAGTATTAACGAAGACTATTCTTTTAATTTAAGTATTTTTAAAATTTGCAAAAAATTAACATTAGTATTTTTTTAAATATAGAAAGAAGTAATACAGCAGATCTTGGTTTAACTTCTGGAAACAAAAATGGTAAATCAATTATTAGAAAAACGGAAATAAGTATGATATTCTAATAGTTTACCAATTTTAAATCTTAGTAATAACTAAAACTCATGCATATTTTTATTTTTATTTTCATTTTTGCTAAGGGCACCTACTGATAGCTGTTTGTGACGTTTTAATACCATTGATAAATTGCAAATGTCTTGACAATTTTGAGTTTTGCAAGATTTCACATCAGAACAAAATGTGTATTGTACTAAACCGAGGTGTCCGTTGGAATGCATACAAAGACAATTTTTTGCTCATCTTGTTAAGCGATAGTCTCATCCAAAGATACAACTTGTGCAATTAGTACTTATCTGTATTTTATAGGTACTAAGATTTAGTGTTCAGAGTTTTAGCTGGTAGAATGATATGCTGCTTTTTTAATAGGGTGACGGTAAACAGCCTTGTAGGTCAAAACTAATAACTAAAAGATGACGATTGGTTCTGCACGTAAGGTTGTGATTCTTTTTTTTTATATGCAGAATCTAATCATTTTGGAGGTTCTTTAATTTTCTCATCTTTCTATCTACATTTTGGACTTGGTTCATATTTTTTGTCACATGAGTCGTACGGTTTATTTTTAAGATATGTTGTATTCTTCTATCAAAAAAATCTGTATATGAATTAATTCCTTAACATTTTACTGTGTTTTTGGTAGTACTGAACATAAAATTTATACATTTTTGATATTAAGATATTAGACGTTGAGCATTTTTTTGAAATTTGTTCTCTTGAATAATAACTTTTAAATGAAAGAAACATCTGAATGTGTTGTAATAGCGAAGGCTTCCACGGCCGGAGTCTATACTAAGATAAGAACGTCGTCCGGGTTTGGACCGTGTCAATGTTGTAATCGAAGTTGCCAACGTTTTGCCCACTTTCGTAAGGGGCTTCATTAGGGGCTGAGAACAATCAGAGAACTCAAACAAGCAACCGAAATCTAACTAAGAACTTCTCACAAGTTAGATAATCAACTTGTGAACCAAGCCATATTCTAAACTTTGAAAAGGAAAGAAAGAAAACGATACGCTTGAAAAAGCAAACGAAAATCTTACAAAGAACCACTACCGCGTTAAGTAATCAACTTGTGAACCAAGCCAGATTCTACCTCCATAGAAGTGACTTAAAAAGAAATTGTCTCCGTATATAAAGAAGAAGTATCGTTACGGCTGGTTAAGCTCGACGCAACGACCGGTCTTACAAATGTAGACTAAACCACATGAACAAGGAATTTGGTATATACTTTGAAATGAAAGTGTAGGTTCAACGTGCTTTTTCTATTTGCCAACCTGAGAATCTAGACTCGGAACTTTGTCATCTTACTAGAACTTTAGTGAACAATGGTTATATGAAGCGAGATATTCATAGAGTTTTTAACCGTTGTCTACATTCACGTACTCGATTACCTAAGGACGTTTCTACTTCCGAATCTAATCCGAAATTGGCCTTTTTACCCTACATTTACAAGGTTACAGATCAAATAGGGAAACTTCTTCGTAAGAATGGTATCAAACCTGTTTTTAACTTGACAGGCAAAATCTCTCAGATTCTTCCTTCTCCCAAGGACAAATTTCTAACACTTACAAATTCCTTGTTCATGTGGTTTAGTCTACATTAGTGAGACTGGTCGTTCCGTCATTACTCGCATTTCAGAACATGATCGTTGCATAAGGAAAAGGCATATTTCTAAGTCTGCGGTTGCTGAGCATCATTTCAGTACAGGTCACAAGATAGATTTTGATAACGTTTCGGTGACTGCCAAATCTCAATTCTTTTTTAACAGAAAATTTTGACAGAGCATAGAAATCATCAAACACCCCAATAACTTCAATCGTGATCAAGGTTTCAAACTATCTCCTTTTTGCTTCCCGGTAATTAGTCCTTTGTCGAAAACACGCCCCCTTCCAACCGTAACCCAATCAGAGTCGAGCTTAACCAGCCGTGACGATACTTCTTCTTTATATACGGAGACTATTTCTTTTTCACTTCTATGACTTGGTTCACAAGTTGATTACCTAACTCGGTAGTGGTTCTTTGTTAGATTTTCGTTTGTTTTTTCAAGTTTATCGTTTTCTTTCTTTTCTTTTCAAAATTTAGAATTTGGCTTGGTTTACAAGTTGATTACACACTTTTTGAGAAGTTTTTAGTTAGATTTCGCCCCTTACCAAAGTAGGCGAAACGTTGGCAACTTCGGTTACAACATTGTCACGGTTCAAACCCGGAAGGCGTTCTTATCTTTTTTTGTTTAACTTTGAGTGGTTCGTGTGTTTGTTTCTTGCATTAAAAGAAATGCTTAAATTTGGATTGCGTTTTTAACAGTCAGATTAAGCGTTGACAAAAACCTAGTTGTAGCTTTAATTTTGGTCTAAATTTGTACGCAACTTGCAATCAACCGTTTTTGTGTTTTCTGCGATAGATTATAAAATTACTTAAAGACTTTTTTTATTCGAATTTTGTTTGTAGAACCAATGTCTACTTTTTATATACGTTTTACAGCCGTTCTCGGGTCTATATGTATTTTTTTTGTTAGTCAAGCATAATTGTTTTTGGATTAGAGATTGGGCTTACGCACTTTCATAGCACAACTGTTACTGTAAACAGACAAAAATTGTTTTTAACTTTAGTTTAAAAATGGATTTTAGTTTAAATCACAAAAAAATGACATTAGTTCTTTTAGAACTAAGACACATATTTTTCATCTTTATTCCAAGCTGAGATGTCTAATTGTTTAAATTTTATTAAAAAGCTGGTTTGTATAGCGCGCCTGCACTGCGGTTTCCTTGGTCTTTTTTTGCACCGCTGTTTTATTACTACCTCAGCAGTTCTTTTTTGTCAATGAAATTCAGAAGCCAACCAAGGGGTTTTTATCAGCTTATCATTCAAAAACATAAAAATGTAGTCTGGATTTTGGGGTAAATCAACCCTTAAGAATTGAAGGTATTCGTGGAAGTAATGTAGAAAACACACTGAATTTTTAGTTCTGTTGGTAGAAATTTGTTTCTCAGGATTTAAAAAAATTACGACTTTTAAAAATTGCACGTGCTTTCGAGTTTTTTTTTACGTAACGTAAAATCGTGTAAGTTAAGTTGTGTGTCACGGTTTTATTTTTGCCTTTGAAGCGGCTTCTGTAGCATCTTCAGTCTGTACCTTGTCCATTGAGAGTATCCTTTCGATTTTCTTGCCATCAACATCTGGCAACCTTATGGTCAACCAGAAGCTTCTTTCTGGAACTTTACGACGAAACCTTATTTAGTATTTATTACCGATTTTATCGATTATTATATGGTAATTGTCATTTGTGTTATTTTAAAGACGGAAATTTTTAAATTGTGTTTTATTGACGTTAAACCTAAAAATTTATTAATTTTGTACTATAGTATTAAGATTTTCGATTTTGTGTTGAAAAAGTTACAGAATTTATTTTAAATTGTAATTGTATATTTTCTTTTAATGCGAAAACGGCCATGCGATTTTTAATGTAATTAACTTATTTTTTTTTAAATTTTATTTTAATTTAAAGATTTGTTTGCGTTTACTTCATTCAAATTTAACAGTTTTTTTAATTTTATTAGTTTGTTCTGTTTTATTTTTTTTTGTGTAATAAATATAAAACTGTTAAATGTAACAAAGCTTTTATTCCGTCGGCCATCGCGTTATGTGATATTTAAATCATTTCAGATTTTAGTGCAATACACTCTTTTAAGGTAAGTTTCATTTGAAGTGTATTCAACAGGAGCGGGCTTTTGGTTGTCAAGGCCCCTTTTTGAGTTGAAAACTTTGCTGGCGCCTTTTTGATTTTGACTTTGGTTTTTGTTCGAGTTTTCCTAACAGTCATAGAGTTTTCAGTATAATCCACACACCATCTTTACTGAACACCGGCAAATACTTCGTTTATGTTACTTATGTTAAGATGTAATAATTTTTTGTGAAGTTGGATCTCATAGCTAAGATGTGTGAGATGCTTGTCTAACATCCATCATTACAACAAAGTGTAATGGTGGAAGTGAAAACAGCGCTTCCATGGCTGCTGTGGACGTTGTTCTCATTACCGCTATTATCAGCAGACATGCCATTCTCTGTACTTTGTCAAACTTGTAAGCTGTATTTTTCAAGTTGGTTATTTAGCCCTATGCAAGCCCATCGTAGGTGAAGATGGGTCTTGTCACCGCAGTATATAACTATTTGGTCAGTGTTTGAATCTCCATGTGTGTCCGGCCATCCGTTTGGTTGTATTATGAACCTTGATAGCTTTAATTGTAACTTTTTCTAGACAAACGTTAAAATTCTGTTTGGTATCAAGAGTGAGTCCCAGATATTTGACTTCTTTTGTCATCGAGAGCGTAACTCCGTACATTGTAGGTAGTTCTAAGTGATACGTTTTTCGTCGTTTAGTAAACGGAACGATTGCCGTCTTAATATGGTTTACTGGTAGTCGTTCTTTTATGTACTATTTTTCGATAGTGTTTAGTGCATTCTGTATTATGTTTGATACAGTTGGCCCAAACTTCCAGTTAGTGATAATGGTAACATCGTCGGCAGATTGTAAAACGATTACATTTCCGTCTTCTAGTTTTTACACCCCGCTTTGTATACACTCGCTAGCCACTTTGACTTCTACAGTACTCCTGTACAAAATAGCTGTTACCGTCCGATTCTTGAGCATTGAGTTGACTCAGTTTTGCACTAGAAGTGTGATGGCTTTTTTTGCATTGCTTTTGCAATTGAGGTAAAGTATTTACAAATTCTCATTTATTATCTTGAAAACCACCTAGTGCAGTATCATTGTATTGGATTGCATTTTTGTATCTGCTTACTAGTTGGTAGATTGCTAGCTCGCAAGATTTTCCAGATTGGTATATATACTAGTTTTGGTGCAAAAGCAAAGCAAAGCTCCGTCCCGTATATACCTGTCGATTACTTTTTTAAGTAGTTTTAAGATGAAGGTAGTCAAGCTGATCGGTCTGTAAAATTTTGCCTAGGCGTACGTAGATCTCCCTATAAATACGACCTTGACAATCTGCCAGCTGTTTGGTATATGCGAAAGTGCTAAGCTGGCTCTGAAAATTTTTTCATACTGAGTTTCCGAGATCAAAAAATCCCTTTTCCAGTATGCGGATGAAAGGGTTTAAACGTGTTGATTCCCTATTCTAGATTTTTAGGATTGATTATTTATCTTGCTAATTCCCAGTTCTTTTTGGATGCCCGTTTGTTTGGTCTTGGTGCTTGGGAACTTTAGTTAACGATGAACCCGGGAAAGTGTTTTTGCAATAGTTCTTGCAGAGTATCTTCAATCGAGTCTATACACTTTCTTTTTTCAGTCACCATAGAACCGATGTTTTCAGTGCTGTCTTTGCTCATAGCTTTTTAGAGATAAGAACTTGTAGGTTCAGTTTCTACGTCCCTACAGTACCTTCTCCATGCGTCTCTCGTTGTCTTTTTAATAGGATTTTTGTAAGGCTAGTTTTGTATTCATTCTAGTCTCTGCTTTTTTTGGCTGTGTTAAATAGCTTTCTTGTGCGTGCTCTTGTTTTAACAAGCTCCCTGTTTTACCAAGTAACCTTGTTCGAGATTTGTTTTACAGATTTTGGACAGCTTGCATTAAATGCGGATTTTAATAAATTAACAATGGTCACCGTTATTAGTTCTAGCTTGTGCGTTGATCTTGCAACTGAAGGTCAGTCTTTGATTTTCCCGGCTAAAGTTTCGTTGAACAGCCAGTCGGTTTGCTTCGGGTTTCTGTGCTCCATTACGAGTTTCTCATTTGATTCAATGTAGAATCGAATGTATCTATGATCCGATAAAGAAGGTTCATCTTATACATGTCACATTTTTATCACTTTGCACGCCTATGGACTAGTAAGCAAAAGGTCAATAACTTTACTGAGCGACACGATTATAAACGTAGGCGCTTCTGCGTTATTTATTTTGTCTAAATTAGATTTTAGAATAAATTCTAAAAGTTTTTTACCTCTTGAATTTGTGTTCGTGTTCCCCACAAGGTGTAGTCTGCATTGACATTGCATCCAAGTATTAGCAGTTTTTTGGTTCCACTGTTAATCAGCCGTTGGATTTCTTCCGGCGGTGGTCCTGTTTAGATAACATATTTTTTTGATTTTTTTTTGTGATTATCTTATTACAAATTTAACATGTTAATTTCCGGTTGTGCATTAGAAAAAACCAGTGGTTTCCTCAACAGTTATTAATTTTTTTACAACTAAAAACTACTATAAAGAGATTTTTCATAATAAAGAATAATCTTTGTGTTTATATCTTTTAATGCTTTTTTCTTTTATTGCGTTTTTTTAGTTTATTGTCAAAATAATCTTGATTTACCTTTTTATATGTATCTTCACTACAAGTTTGAACGATATCATTTTATCAACTTGTTTTATTAGTTATAGTTTTTATATGTTGTTTTATATCTATAACTTGTAATTTTCATTTTTTTAAACGTAAGGCCAATATTTTTATAATCTTATTTCATTGTTTGTTAGATATTAGATTTTTTTCACTTGGTCTTAGTTTTACCTTGTGAGTCAAAACCTGAAATTAATCATTGCTTTTGCTGTTTTATAATCCTAAACAAACTAAGATTTGGCGCAAATTGTCATTGATGGAAAAAGTGTTAGTGACGTTGTTTCATATCATTTGTCATAAACGTGGTAATTTACAGTTTACAGTTACATTTTTAGTTATTGCATTACTGGCTTTGTCGTTACCGAGAGAAAATATTTGTGTCTAAAATCTTAGATTACTGTTCTTTTTATATCCACAGCTTTACGGATTCATCAAGAAAAGTACTAGAAAAGTACTTTCCAGCGCTTTTGTTTCATAAAAGTTAAATGTGTCTCTTTAATTTCACACAGATTTGGCCACTGCTGTTATTGTCACTGTAACTTCAATTCAGCATCCTGTCTGTTTTCTATAGCTTGATGTACAGAACGAGGAAATTTTGTGGACACCGGCATGCTTTAAGACCTTGTGTTTATCTTTTGCAGATTTAAACAAAGTTTTCAAACCTTTAGAGGCAGTTTTGATAATATGTTTCTTTAAAATTTTACTTATTTTATCTGTGCAAACTTTTAAAATTAGTACTCAACATTTTTTGGTGAAGCGTAAAGTTAGCATAAAACTTTTACCCCCCTATAACTTTCAAATGAAATGTTTGCTTATGATTTAATGTAAAGCACTAATAAGCACAAATTAAGCACTAATTCTTTACACATTTTCAGAATTAGTGCTCAAAATCCTTCACATAAGTTCTATATCTATCAATTTTGTATTGACTTGTCAATTGTTATTTTGCAAATCACTGCTATTTTTACTTACTTCCTTTACTACTCTAAAACATTTTTTTTCAAGACTGCGGTTATCTTATTTGTGGAATTTAAACGTATTACAAATTTTATTTAAATTTGACGCTCTATTACTTTTTGTGTGTAATGTACCTGTCAAAAAAAAGCGACTTCCGTTACGCCTCATCACAGATTTGTTTATTCGGTTGAGCTGTATAACTACATAAAAATAAAACATTATCATCATTTACCACAAAATTGATATTATACTTTAGGATTTACATTATTTAACAAAGTACATTAGCTTAAAATTAAAAAAGGAATGATGTTACAGAACAGTACTAAGTAAATCCTTAAAATAACTTAATGTAGATTAAATTTAATATTGTAGAACAAGTTAATTACCATTAAGCTTAAATTTCATTTATAATAGTGGTTTTCAAAAGCAAGACTTTGTTTAAGTGTTGTAATTTTACACTGCTTACATAATAAACTTGTATTCTGAATTTCTAACAAAATTAAAGATTTAAAATTTGTCAAAGCACGTTTAGAATTTTTACACAATCCACTTGATCATCATCACTTACGATTTAAAATAACTTAAAATGCTTTTTGTGTATTGTTAAAGTTTAAAATAAATATAACAATATCGACTGTATCGATTAGTTTATTAAAACAAAATAGAATTGAAAAATATATTGCCATATAAGATTATTCATCAAGTCAAAAAATTTAATTATTCTTTAAAATGAAATATGCAAACTAAATATTCTTATATTATAAAAATATAATTACAAAAACGATTTTGATCACTTGAGATCTTGTTGAGATGTTCTAAACCTAAAGTGATTAAAATATAAAAAAAGTTAGTAATCTTTAGTAGAGTCGCAGTTAGTAGTATTGTATAAAAATTGCGTTAAAGTTGTGATTTTTTCAGAGTAGTCAACATAAATGTATGCCTAATTTTGTTTATAAAATCAGTTTTTTATTATAGACATTTTATAGAAATTTTATTGTACGTCTTGTAAATTCTTCCCAAGACGTATTTGATACATGTTTGTCATTGATTTTATATTATCTTAGACTTAGAAAATAAGCTTGAGATCTATATTTGATTTCTTCAAAATCTTTCATTGCTTGTTTGAAATGTCTAAAGTATGTCTTAAATACAATTTTTAATTATAAATAACAAAACAAAAAAAAATTGCTATAAAACGAAAAATATTTAAAATGAGTCTGACTATTTAGAACTGCAAATTACAGATGCGCAAAATGATTCAAATTTTTCTTTCTAATCGTAATCAAGTTCTTATTACTTCTAAAATTTCTTGGATTGTTCAGCAATCCCAAAGTTGAAGAAACGCATCACTTATTACATTGCAATTAATAGTGTTTGTATTTATTTACTCATTATCATGTGGCATATTTTAAATTTTAGAATTATGTTTGATAGACACAAGATCTAATGTTTGTTCATTGCAACAAATTATTGTTTTTTTTTAAATTAAAACACCTACTCTGAGCGTTCTTAAACGGATAGATATGATTATTTTAGAAATGGAATAAATGCAAAATTGTTTTACTTAAGTTCAATTAGGATCCTACGCTATGTTATAGTGTGACATCGCATTGTATTCAAAGCTTGAATTAACTAAGGCCAAAAGCAAAATTATTTAATTAAAGCGTGTAGGTTATATCAATAATTAGTAACATGAATGAAAAAAATAAAACAAAAAAATACTTTTAAAAACTGCAAAAAAAAATTGTTTTTTAATATGTAAAACCAAAGAACAAAAAAAGACGATTGTATAATTATGTGGAAAATGTTCCCTTAACGTAGTAAACTGCACGTCTTCATCGTTAGAAATTTGAATAAGAAACGCTTTTACAAAGCTCTTGTTTCTAAATATCCTACGGTTATAAAGAAATAATCTGAAAGATACTAAAAGGTTAAATTGTATTATCCTTAAGAAAAATTTTTATTAACATAAAAAAATATTAAATGAAAATGTTCAAGTACTTTTAATAACACTGCATAAAATGTTTAAACAATTTTATATAAATAAAATTTGTTTATAGTCTAATACAGTTATTTAAAAATAATAAAATTAAATTTGCTATAAAATAACTCAATAGAAACCTGAAATTACAATCAAGAAGCTTTGTAGAGAGCCCACTTTAAAATCGGTAAAGGTATTCAGAATACTCCAGGACAAACGATGTGAAAACAAAGTTTGCTTGCATTAAATGCAGACAGACAGTCTGTAATACACATCGACCTGCGACCTGAGACTACTGTTTGCATATGACCTAATTTTGTGTAACTTGGTTATTGTTAATAACTTTTTTTAAATTATAAGAAGTTTGTAAACGTAATAATACGTTAAATTATTGCCAAGCAAAACAGATAGATTATTTAAAAGTAAAAACAATATTTAATGTTTTTAAAAATGTATAAATTAAATTATGAAAAATCTATAATTTTTTTTAGTTTATGTTAAGTTTTAGTAAAAATTGGATAAAGAAGCACTTACCGTTTTGTAAAACATACAAGCTTGTCTATCTTCATCTTCGCCCGTTGGGCAATCGATGAAGCCATCACAAAGAACATGATCGTCTATACAATGATATCGTCCTTGTCGGTCAGGGGTTGGACACGCGAATCTGTCCATGCCATCGGCAGCTGGAGGACATTCTATAACCAAAAAAAATCGTCAGTATATATAATCTTATTTTTAATAATAAGAATAATGCGTTAATTAAAAAAAAAACTTATTATTGGAATACAATTTTATTGACATAAATGGTTTTAAAAATATATATTTTTTACAATTAATCTGATGTGATATTAAAAACAATTATTTAAATTAACATGTAATTAAGTGTTAAGATCCAAAACAAATTAATTTTTTTTATTATTATGGTTTGATTTGTCTTGTTTTATTGTTTATGACAATTATAAAGAGATTATTTTTTTGCCAATTTGTTTTAAATACATTTGTGATGTTGACTATAAATAAAACCATTGTCCAAACAATTTATTTATTATTTCCTTCTACCTAAGGGTTTCCAAGCCATTGCAACCTGTTGATTTGTGTTTAAATCAGTCTCACAAGAAATCTACAACGTTTAATCACCGTAACAAACGCTACAAGTCACATACGCTTTTTGTATGCATTATTTTTGCCGACGAACACATCATATACATGATAGTTTCTTATTACCGAGTACGCATGTTAAATTTGTGTAATTTTTTTTGTAAATCAAAAAGACAAATGCAATTATATAAGGACAACTGTGTAGTTACTTACAATATCTTTATATCACAACAAATACAGAAAAAAGCAACTAATAAAAAAACAGTTTTAAATTTATTGCGATACACAAAACATGGAATAATATAAATTGCAAGAACTATAATAATATTTTCAATCGTCGTTTATATACAATATAATACGCTACTAAACTTATTAAAATTTAATCTTAATAAGCAAAACGTTCAATATAAAATATTAATTTTGTTATGACAATTGTCAACAACTTGATAATAATGATTAAATTTGACGTGTTTGTTATTTTAAATAAAGAAATAAATAGATAACGTATTATATTTTTACTAAAATTACTATGAATAAATAAAAATTGGACACATGTTGTATAGAATTTTTAATTGTAATTTGTCGATACTACCACCATCTAAAATACAAATTTACTATTCCTTTTAAAACACTTAGTATTGTGTTGTTGTTGGTTTAACATTTAATAGCAATTTTAATTTAGATAAACTATACTGAATTATTACAAACTATAAAGAAACATGTCAACAATGCCTACTTTTAATAAAAATTACAATTTCTTGGTGTTAAATGAAAATTTAAATTATTCGTTAAATGATATAATAAATAATAAACTCATTGATTTAATAACAAGCACATCAGAGTAACAATTTTAACATACATAAATATTCCATTATAAAATACTTAGACTGAAATCTCATTAAAAAAATATCGTTTAGAATACAATAACAAGCACTTCAAAGAATTTAAATTATTTTAGCAATATTATTAAAACAAGAAGGCACTAAATATTTAAAACGATTTTGTTATTCAATAAAATTTAACCGTATAAAAAGACGATTCCAAAACAAACAAATTTCAAATCAAAACTGTACTATTTAACTTTTTAAATAATTTTGTAATGGTTCAATTGAATACTTAAAGCAGAAAATTAATCGCATAAAACGTTCAGTTAAAAAAATCGTTTTTGACGTTAATAAACTTTTATTTCTTTTATAGTTGTGCATTTGACATTTCAAACAAAGGACATGACAAACATAATAATTCTATAAGATAGAAGATATCTAGAAATAATGGGTCCCATAGGGCTAAGTCAAATAATTACTTATGTCAGCAATTTTTCCGGTCTGTACAGCTTTACAAAGAAAGTTCTTAAAGCATCAGCGTTAGTTGATAGGACCAAATGAGATAAGCCCAAATAAAATTAAGCAAGAAAGTTATGTGAAAAATACGCGTTTAGATTTTCAACTAAACGAAAATATGGTTTTCCACCTTTATTTATATTTTTATTTATTTTGTATTATTAAAACATTACCTAATGATAAACAGTTTAGTAATTATTTTTGTTTTAACATTAAACTTATTCTATTGTTTTTTAAATAACAAAAAATGAAAGTAATTTTGTTTAATGCATTTTAATTATTCTTTCTCTTTAGGGAAACCAAAACTGGAAGCTACCTCAAGTTAATTAATATATTGTTGTGTAAAATTAAAATCGATTTTTTTTATTTTAAGGCTATATTTAATATTCCACAGCTTATTTGCCTGTATAATTTTTTATGCATTTTAAATTATGGTTAGAATTTTGAGGCTTTACATTATTCAAACAATTTTGCTTAATGAACGGTAATTAAAATGTTGATTAGTTTTAAAACACCATATCTTTTAAATTGAGTATAATTTATTTATTATTTCTAATTATAATTTATTATATACAAACGTATAATCTAATTGAAGTGCAAATTAAGTAATCGGGGTTTTAGTTTTATTTGTGTTATTACTCATTTATTTTTATATCACAATAAATGACATAGTAGTAAATTCTAGTAATTCCATTGATAACAATCGTCATGACATAAAGCAATAAACGTTTCCAAGTTCTGTGAAATGAAGAAGTAAAAAAACTATATTGCTTATTAAATACATTTTTTGTGTGTTTAACAATAACATTTGTAATACAATAAATAATTATGCTTTTTATTGCTCGTTTCAAAATTTACCAAATATACTAAAATTATTTTTTTGTACAAAAATGGAATTTAGTTACATGATCAAAACAATATATAAAACACTATTTATATGGGATTTTTATATTTAAAAAATGTATTTTTATTGTAATAAGCAATAACTTTGAAAAACACCTAAATCGGGTTCTAGTTTAAAATTGTCTATAGTTTTAATTTTGAGATTTATCTACAATCAAAGTAAGGATAGCTTAAAATCATGGTGGCGTACGCAGTATTAAACTTATACATATACATACTATTTGTCTATACGTACTTCCTATAAGCCAACGTTTTTTTTTTGACTTGTCAATATGATCCAGTCTTCTGCTTGCAATGTAGCAAAATTTATATATATGCTACCTAATTTAACTTATTTTGGAACATATATGAAGAGTGGTGTCACTGCAGTTTTAGCTGACGGCTTGCCGCCTGTGTGGTAGGTTAAGTTTATAGTGAGTTTTTCATAGTGTTTTGACTTTTGTACGCCATATGTATATTTTTTTAATTTTATTTTTCTTTAAATATAGACAAAAAATTAAGTACAGTGAGTATTTAAATGTTTAAAATGTATTATTATTTTAAATTGTAAAAAAATACATATATTTCTTGCTCTCATATTATATGAACTCTATGCGAAGCGCCAGTTCTGTATGCATTTTATATTAATATTTTTTGATGGAGACAACTTGCGTTTATTTGTATTACTGGCAAATTATTTTAAATGCTTGCAGAGCTGCGTTCAGGTTTTATATAGTTTGGACATTTTTACAAACTCTGCCAATACAATATGTCAGATAAAAACGAGTTAAATGCAGAAGTCGGTGAAAGACATACATGTAATGACGCAGAAAAAATTTTTTTAATTTAATCTTTATTTAAATTTTATCAGTTGATTTTTATTCTTTTAAATATTATTTAAATAATCGTTTTTAAAAAGTATCAAAAATGGCAGAACATAAAAAACTCAAAAATGTGATAAAAAAATGAAACTATTCAAATTAAGCGGGTCGATGGAAAAATTTGTACGCCCTCAATCCTTTATTGCATCAACTTCAAATTCTGAAGAAGGCGATGAAATAGTTTAAACATGAAACTAGAAGTTAATAACCGAAAGCAAAAAAAACGAATTTGAATCAATCCTGAAAAAGTAAACAAAAATTAAATATTCTGTTAGTTGAGAATGTACCACGGCAAGTAACTAAAACATTTTCATTAGATGACAGAAAAACTAAATTTAGCGCAATACATTATAGAAAACTTCTAAATGGTATCCAGTATTGACTATCTACCGATAAAGTATTTTGTTTTTGTTGCAACGTGTTTGGCGGATATTTAAGTTCCAGTACAAGTTTTTCTCAAAATGGATGTAACAATTGGCACAATATTTCACCAATTCTCTTTTTACATAAAAAAAGTCGTCAACATATGACAAATTTTTAAAAATAGAAAAATATGTATAAAATGTCAAATCAAAATTTAACTATAAAAAAATAAACGAATAAACGACCTTATTAAAAATGAACATCTTAGGAAAATACAAAATAATGATGAAAGACGTAGGCAATGTTTTTGAAAATGAACTGATCTAACTGTTATCAAATAGTGCAAAAGAAAAAATAATTTCAATGATTTAAAAAACAAAATATTTTTTAATTATTCCGGTGGCGCTCTAGACATTAGCCACAATAATCATAAAATATGTAGATATCGAAGAAACATCAACAGAATCTTCTCAGTCTGATAAAAAGCTTTAAAAAATTAGCCTCATGCAAATAAAAGAACATTTTCTGGGATTTATACCACTAACCGAAAGAACAGGTGAATTAATGAGCCATGTTTTGATCAATAAGCTACAACGTATGCCGTTGTAAATTGAGAACTTACAAAATTAAGGTTATGATAACAGAAGCAATATGAAAGAAAAAGAAATAAGCCTACAAAAAAAATATTGGATATTAATCCGTGTGCGTTTTATGTTCCCTGCCGTTGCCACATCTAGAACCTCGTGAGCAATGACGCTGCTTCACTTTGTGCTAAAGCAACAGGCTATTGTACGACGTTTGTGTGTATTATTGGCTGCATCGATATGATGTAGTTAAACGTTATATTCCATCTTTGACTATTAAACCTCTGAGTGATACTCGCTGGTCAAGCAGGATCAATGCTTTAACTCTAATCAGGTACCAAGTTTATGATGCGTTATTTAAAATTACTAAAGATTTCACTCTCAAAGGTTCTTTTGGTACCATGGTTACAATTAAATCTGAAGGTCTTCTCAACAGCATTTCTTCATTTAAGTTTATTGCAGCAGTTGTCACATAGCACAAAATATTATTACAAAATAATTTGACTAGTAAACTGCTGCAATCGAAACACTTTACTTTTAAGAAAACAATAAATGAGCTTAAAAACACAGAAAAGTATTTAATAAAAACGTGAGAAGCAAAATGAAATTTGAAAGACTTTTGGTCAATACTCGAGAGCTACCTGAAAAGATGAATACTGAATCAATTTTTCAAGCGGAGGTAGAAAAGAGGAAAAGGAAATTGTTTAGTTATGAAGGTTAACCTTTATCTGATTCCAAACAAAATTTCCGAGTTACTATTTTGCAACATCGGACACATCAATAGATTCTGTAAAAGAGTGATTCATATAATTAAATGAAACAGCAAAATTATTTGATTTTTTATACAATATAAGTAACCTCACAACAAAAACTTAAAAAAAACTCATGAAATTGTGCAACAAATTAGAATTAGCCCTAACCCGACGTAGTTCTAAAGAAGATCTCTTTTAAAATATATAGATGCACAAAACAATGCAAAACCTAAAGATCTAATTAATTATCTGTGTCAAAATAAATTAAAAAGCGGTTTTCCTAATGTGTTCGTAGCTCTTCGTATACTTTTACTTTACCTATATCAGAGGCAAGTGCGAAAAAGAGTTAAAATTAATTAAAACTTATCTGCGTAGAGACTCGTTGGACTAGCCACAATCTTATTAGAAAAAGAAATTGCTTACCAGATTGATATTATTAAACTAATTAAAGGCAAAATATATAGATGCACAAAACAATGCAAAACCTAAAGATCTAATTAATTATCTGTGTCAAAATAAATTAAAAAGCGGTTTTCCTAATGTGTTCGTAGCTCTTCGTATACTTTTACTTTACCTATATCAGAGGCAAGTGCGAAAAAGAGTTAAAATTAATTAAAACTTATCTGCGTAGAGACTCGTTGGACTAGCCACAATCTTATTAGAAAAAGAAATTGCTTACCAGATTGATATTATTAAACTAATTAAAGGCAAGGTTTGCCTGATGTATATAATTTTTTTAATATTTAATAAAAGTATTTTATTATCGATCTAATAAATTTTTCAAATCTGTAAGACAGAAAAGAGAGGAGACGAATTTAAGTTTGCTTAGGGTGGCAAAATGTCTAGAAACGGCCCTGCTTGTTACCGAATATACTATTTTTGATTTTGCATTTAATAAAACTCAATTCGGTATTGAAATAGCGTTCTTTTCAATACAAAATATTTTGTTTTTTAAGTTTTTCCTCATGGAATAATTTAATTAAAGCATCAAAACATTAAATAACGTCAAATTTCAACTTCATCAATATTACAGTTAATTATTTTTTCTCATTTTAAATTGTGCACTAAATTTTTATATACGTTTACAACTACTGAACTAGTATCTTATGCATTTATTATAATTCTGGGTATTTGTGAAGAGACAACACAACTTTACTGAGTTGTGTTATATGCGCAGTGATCAACTGTAGTAGTATCACACTTAAACAAACATTTCAGTATTTGGTTGACATCTGAGCTACTTCAATTTTTTTTCAGTGATGTTTCGATTTAGCTACAGCAGATGACTTTCATCTTTCGTGGCGCTTTATATTTACTAAATTATTACTGCTGTTATCCTTGTAAAAAATTCTGGATTGGTTAATGCAAAGTAATCAGTTATGATCTTATGCATTTTCCGAATTGTATTAATGCCGATTGGATTAGATGTGTAGTAGCCAATGAAGAAGCGACGGTGAATGATTTTTGTAAGTTGCAAGTTGACGTACTTTTTAATAACTTTATCTATAGATTATAAGTAATAGTAAATAATAATGGCATATTATTTTTTATCACATCTACAGGTACTATTATATCAAATTATTAAAACGATTTACAAATAAATAATACTCTCTTTTAATTGATGAGATACATTTATACCCAGTGGCGGCTTCTCTATTAGGTCATTTGGTAAATGACTCTCCAAAAATGAATAAGAAAAGTGTTTTATTTGACAGAAAATTTGCGTTTAAATCAAATTATCAGCGTTTAAGTTTCATGCGTTTCAATATTTGTCAATTTAAACGCAACAGATACGAAAGCTTGCGAATTTACCCAAGACTGACACGTACTTGTGCCCGCATTTACATTATATTACTATGTTAGTTATTGTAATCAAGAGTGAGACACACATAATACAATTTTATGCAAGTTAGAAAATAGATAAGTAAATGTTTAAATGCTTTCGCAGGGTCTTTAGCCGTGCCGCCTACGCGAAAGATGATACTTAGTGCAATTATCTTTGAGTGCAATGCTTACTTGCTTACGTGACTTACGTCATCTATGGTTATCTTCGCAGCACGTGTGTATTAAATACAGATTTCTTATCACATATGACAAACTTTACAGTCGATTTTCTTAGTTGATCGATAATATTCGTTTGTAAGGGACGACTTGTCGTTTTTGTTTCATAATAACTGTGGTACAAGACGTTAAAAAATAAATAGCTAATAATTGTTTACACATCTAGAGTTTAAATTTAATGCTCGTCCTCAGTCTTTACTTCAAATTAGACCAACCAGTAAACATAAAAATAAAGAAGTTTACAGTGACTTTAAAGAATCAGTGTATGATTCGTTAGATTGGATTTGTGGATTTGAAATAAAGAATAGATTTTACTGTTTTATGTTTACTGTTTTCAGATGATGTATTAATCATTATGTTGTAAAAATAATGTTACGGATAGTATTTAAAAGAAAAAGTAAAAACCAATTGTAAAGTCAATTAAAGACTATAATGAAAAAGCTTGTAAAAACTAAAAATAAATACATATATTAAATAAAACAATTGATTGACTTTACATATGACTATACAGTGGAAAGAGAAAGAATTCAAACATTTCTACGTAATTGGAAATACTATGAGACAAGAAAGATGTGCATTTCTATTCTAAGCATTGAAAAATCATTGTAAATTTTAATGAGTTTGTTATTGATTATTTTGGTAATTGCAATTATAGAGGAATATCTTAAAGCTTAAACATAATTGATCTTAAATATAAATTACGTTACTGTAAGAATGTTTTTTAGCCTTTTTGCGATTATTGCGTTCTTTTTAAATGACCCTCGTTTATGATTGACCACCAGCCGCTATTGTTTATACCTAACAATCAAATTCACTTTCATGGCGAGGTAAAGTTTGCTATCTGCATTTTGAATGCAGCGATCCGTTGTACTACAAAATATCTACATTTTTATAAATGCTTATACATCAACGTAGCCTAAAAGATATTGACCATAAGCTAAATTTTTTTTCCACACATCAAATTTGAAAAAGATTGAATTGCTTCTCATAAGTGTCTTGTGACTTTTTTTGAAGTAAATTGGAGACAGTGTCTTTAGCTATTTAACGCAGCTCAAGTCGTGTATAACTAATGTTTAATTCAGAATTTTTAATTTTTATTATTACTTAAGTACATTGCAATTGCTAAAATTCTAATTTTTTAGCCGTGACCAAATTTAGTTTTATCAATCACGACCGCTTTTCTTTAAAAGACATGTACCAACTGTTGTATTAAACATAAAAAAACCTTTCAATTAATTAATAATTTATTTGAGGTAAAACATGCAAAATAAAAAAAACGTATAAAAAACTCGTTTCATAAAACTTATTTCGCACTCGTTATTTTCTGTTTTCTAAACTTGAACGCGTGCGAAAAAATCGTGCTTTATGAAACTAAATTTGTAGATATTACTAAAGCAATTAATTTATAGTTTTTTATATAGTTCAGTAAAATATTACGGTCAAAGACAAGAGACAACGATTTTGATATTTTTTTTAACATTAATAACAAATTTGGAAGATTACTTAAACAACGTAATATTAAACTTGCTTATAATGCTACCAGAAAAATTAAAAGCATGTTCAACGCTATAAAACATAAAAGTTTTTGTAATATTTGTAGAGTGTAACAAATTTTCTGCACCTGTGGTAAGGTATACATTAGAGGAATTGGTAAAACAATTATTACAATAAAAAATAACGTTTTTGTTTACTTTATTTTACTAAGTTTGCCTATGCTAAATATGCATTAGACACTTTCCAAAACATAAATTTAAAAAAAAAGTTGGCTACTACATATATTAAGGAATCAATACAAATTAATAAACTTTCTAACGATTTAAACTAAGACAATGGTTACGAAGTATCAGACACCTAGTTAGCTGTTATTTTCTAATTTTTGTCTTTTCTAACAAAAACAGGTTAGTTACATCAACAGTATTTTATAATGGTTTTCCTTTAGAGCTTCAAGCAAATGCTGTAGCTAAAATAAACTTGTGCTCTTCTATTTTTTTCTTATTTAGTTTTATTTAGTTACGCTAGTTTTACATTTGTGGTTATTTTGTATTTGTTATTATTATTAACAAAATGATTTTATTAAACAAGAAATAATATAATAATAAAAATATTCTTCTTGTTTACATAAGAAACCTAAATGCTAATCTTAACAATTTGAAAGTGTTTATTGTGAGTATTGAAGTTATTATTGTATGTACTGAAACCAGACAGCATATTGATTATAGACTTTTTAAACTTGATCGATATGAAATTTACTATAATTTTAGCGATATTAATAGTACAGACATGTGATGTATTTTACAGACTATAGAAGAAAAAGTACTAAAGCAATAAAACAAGAAAGGATAAGTATATTAGGTTCAAATATTCAAACTAATGAATGTAAAAAGTTGCTTATCTCTGCTTTATATAGAGCACATAAAACATCTAAAGCTGAATTTATAAACGATATAGCACTAATTCCTAAACGGTAAAAAAATTATTAAAAATATTGCTTACTTTAAAAAATAATATAATGATAGGTGCTTTTAACATTGACTTTGTAAACTGATAATTCGGATCTTGAACACCGTGATAATTTTTGGTTGTATGGTTTTAAACTTGGATTTAATCACGACTATCTGTCAATAATGTGGAATATGTTTATCAAAATGTAATATTACTACTAAAGCTTTTAAATATGACAATCGTTTTACGGGCTACTATCCACTATTTCTTATTAGTAAAATAAAGAAACTCAACAGTATTCAGTCTTTTAGACTATTAAATTATCATAATTTGTATAATGCAGTGGAAGAAATAAATTGGACATTTATGCTGTCAATAAATAATGGTAATGAAGCTATAACCATGCAAATAAACTATCCAACAATGTATTGAAATAGCAAAAAGAAATAGAAATACTTCAAAAAAAAAGTAATAAATTTATTATATATTTATTATTAACGAAGTCAATAGTACAATCACGTAATGGAAAACAACTATTGTTCACTGATGCTTATGAAGTATTATTAATAAAATGAAATGAAAACCGGTTAGGTAAATAATATAAGTATGAAAACTATTAAGACCACAACTGAATATATTGTGGAACCTCTCGCTTACGTAATCAATTTAGCAATTAAGCATTAAAAAATGTATCTGGCCAGATGTCATATCTAATTAGAGACCTATTACTTATCCCAAATTTTGCACAAATTAAGAAGAAAAAAATTTATAATAGATTTTTTTTAAATCTCAAATATTATCGTAAAATCAATTTGGTTTTATTACAAAGTTGGAAACTATAAAGATGCCTTAAATTATTTGACAAATATAACTTATCCAAAAATTGATAAAACCTTGCAAATTGCAGTCACAATTGGATTCGGCTAAGGTTTTTAATATCGTTAACTATTGAATTCTTCTTTAAAAACTTTCTAATTATGCATAACGTTAGCTGAAAGTTATCTTCAGAATAAACTAGTGAAGGTAAATAGTGCAATAAGTAATTCTGGTGTTATGTTCTGCATGGTTCTATACTCGGTTCACTTTCTTTGTTATCTTATGCTGATGGTACAGCAGTGATCTCTAAAAATAAACATCTATTTTGTGATATATGTAGTTAGCTATTGTTAAATGTTGATAAAACAGTATATACAACTTCTAGTAATTTTTGCAATAGTGTTATAATTAACAAGAACTTAATAATTAATGCAAAAAAGCGAAATAGAGTTCCAAATGTATAGATTGAGATGACAAAAAAGATGTCTTTTTTTATAGTGTAATTAGCTATAGGTTAATGAAACATAACACCGTAATTGTAAAAAAAATTTTAAAAATTATTAATAAAAATCATTCTAGGAATAATAAAAACCCTCTTAATGTAAATCAGCTTTTTAGTTGCGAAAGTCTAATTTATCAATAAAATTAAAGGTAAATACTTAAATTCCACAAGTATTACAAAAGCGAGAGTATTATAATACCAAAGACAGATAAATCAATAAGAAGGTTTTTAATCGACTTTCGACAAGCGCTGTATAATTGATTCTAAGCGACCAAGAGTAGCAAAATAAATATTCCAAAATATTAGAATAACTTACTATTCAGTTTGCAGAGATATTCTTAATTTTTGGTAGATTTTCTTATTAAATTTTTTTTTCACGGTGCATTTTAACATTGATGGTTTTTTTGCAGAGTAATACTAGATAACATATTTTATATCTAGCACGTGGGAAGAGCATAAATTATTACACTTCTCCGGTTACGGAACTCGCGTTCAGACGCTTGCGATAATATAGTGCACATCTTTTCAGGAATATTTTTACATACTTTCTGATAACTAATATGTTTTCTTTTATTGACTGATCGTGTTTAATTGGCAAACTAGTAAAACAATGTGTCACGTTAATTTTAATAGTTTTTAAGAATTTTTTCAAAAAAGTTTTTTTTAATACTAATGAATTTTTTTCATTTGTTTCTATAGATATTATTAAAATTAACAAGCATGAAAAAACCACGTGAAAAACTATGTGTAGTCGTAAATTATCCACGACCGTTGCATAACTGTAATTTTTCATTTAGGTACTTTAGTAAATTAGCAGTTTTTAAGACACTAAAAGAATAATGCAAGTGAAAATTTAAATCATGACTAGAGTATATTGGACTATCTCAAAATAATTTGTTTTCTTTAAATACTAATTAATAAGATTTTGTATATATTTCATTTGTGCTAAATACATGTTATCGCACTTTTGCAATTACTAAATATACTTGTATGTGAAATAATTCTAACTAGCTTTTTTGTGTTTTTTATTAAATAAATAACGTATCACTTAATTATGTTTTTTTAGAATAAAAAAGAAAACGATATTGGAAAAAACTATAAGCATTGTTTTTTTTTCTAAAAAAATACGTTTTTTTAAATAGCGGTTCTTTTTTTATTTGCACCATGCACATAAATGTCAGCTTCGGGTAAGTTTGCAAGTTTTCGTATCTGTTGCGTTTGAATTGAATTATTTAAACGCATGAATTTCAAACGCTGGTACGAGTAATTTGAGTTAAACTCAACTTTTCTGTAATTTTAAAGCAAATAAAATACCTTCCTTATTTATTTTTCCGGAGAGTCTTGGACCAAGTGACCTAATAGAAAAGCCGCCACTGGACTAATGTAGTAAGTTTAAACTATCGGTAATATTTTTATGACGTAAGTCTTACGTACTACAATAGTGATTGGTATCTTGTATTATTAAGTGTTGTAGCAACATCAATAACAAATAATAGTAAGTAATAAGAACTTATGTGTTACTCATAATCTAAAAACAATTTGTAGCGTGCGATTATATTTGTATACTTACTAAAATATTTACTTTATGTTTTAAAAGATTCAACAAATATTTAAATTAAGTTTCTCAACCAATATATCAAACGATTTTCAAGATGACTTCAATTGGAGGGCACGACAGTGAATTGGATCCTCCTCATGAAAAAAATGACTCATTTCATGAGGAAAGTAAAGAAGAAACCCCTTGCGCTAAGAAAAAGCGACTAAACGTACTACGGAAAATACTAACTAATCCATTGAAGATTTAATTACAGGCAAAAATGATAATATTAAAAGTGGTGCTACACTGACAAAAAAGTTGCTAAACCATATGCCAGAAAATTACAAGCAGAAAGAATATGTAATGGCATAGGGAAAAATACAACATTGAATATTTTAAAGAACAAAATATGATTTTTAATTACGCATTTGAAATAAATGGGAGCGCGTAATGTTTGTAAAAGTTGCTTTTAAGCAGCACTTGACAAAACGGACAAATTTATTAATAATCCAATAAAAAAAATATATCAAACACTGTTACTAGTGTACTGAAGGAAGACCACCGAGGAAAGCACAAACTTGCAAACAAAACAAAACCCGACAATTTAAAAGAAGTGATTACTCATATTGAATCGTTTGCTAAATATAAGAGTCATTATACTCCTAGCGTTAATAACGAGCTGTACTTGCCTTCCTATCGTAACATATCTAAAATGTACAGTTTATATTGTAAGGCTTACTCTAATATAGTCTGGACCAGGAGGAAAAATTTAAAGAAGTTAACTTTAACCGAGGTGTCCGCCCTGCCAGTTGTAACGATCCACTGCTTATATCTGACGAGAAAATATAACATCTTACAAAACATTACAACTAAAGTAGCTATTATTAACATTAAAAAATATTTTGTTTATTAATTTTTTTCTATAACTACAAATTTATATGTGCAAATTTGTTCTATGTTTATTATTGCACTCGATTGTAATTCTAACTTTCTAAATTTCTATAAAGAATTTTTATTCAGCCATGCATTGCTCACATGAAACAAAAATATAGCCAAACTTTACTATTCTATAATTTAAAAACCTCTAAAGAAGCACACAATGCATATGAAAACCATTTTTAACAATAGAATTGATAACAAATGAGTTTCAGTACAAAGTGCGATTATGCAATTTAACTAGAGCGTTCTAGAGCTTTTGAATAACAGTGCATAATATGTTTTCTAACCCTTTTCACCTTCTAAAAAGTCGTATAAAATAAACCTTTTCTGTAACATAAAACGCGTGTTATAAATTGTTTAATCAATTTTAAACGCAAAATTTGAGTTAAACTTCATACGGTAGCTATTATTTTGGTTAATTAAAAAAAGAATTGTTATTATATAAAACGTTTTATTTTTGTAGATAAATTTAAAACTAAAATATAAGCACACATATGTACGTAAAGTCCAACAATTAAAAAAATGTAATTATTATATTTTGTTTAAGTACAATATTTACTTCGTTTTACAAATTAATGTTTAAATAACATCAGTAGCTGAAGCTTAATATTCACTCATCTAAAAAAGCTATTAGACGTTAACATAAACAATCGATAACGGTTTGAAATAAATACTCTCTTAAATACTTTAATGTTTGAAAATTCTTAAAGACGTAATATCTTAAATATTAAAAAAACGACAATTTAAACCGGATTTGGCTAAAAGCTTTGCATTTAGAAATATTTCAAATGTTACGTTAAGTGACTTTGCGTATTCTCAGTCATAAAGTTGTCAAAACGACAAAAAGTTTTATTGTCATTTATGCAGCGAACTTTACCGAAGTAACTACTAAAACTAACTACATACAATGTAATGCGTGAGCAAGTCTAAAAATACTTTCGACCAAAATTAATTCTGCATTTGAACATTTCAAGTTCTTACTCTGAAGCCATTTTACATAATTATTTATGTATTACAGTTGTTATGTCATAACATACTTTTGCGTAATCGAAAAACTTTTTTTCTGTATATTAAGCTGTAAATCAAAACATCTGAAACCTTAAGTTTTTATTTACCAACACACATTATTGCTGTCATTTAAAAAAAATATATATTATGACAAAAATATTATGAAATAAAAGTACCTAATTTAAATTTTAAAACAACCTTATGTTTTAATATAGTGTTTAATTAGTTCATTAAGTACTTAATTAGATTAGTAGGACGCTATTTATTACGTCCTACATTATTTTGAAAGATTTAAAGATGAAATTACATCTTCTATTTTAATTAATGATAAAACCACGTTCTGTTTTTTTATATTCTAATGTACTATGTAATAACTATGCTTTAAAACAGTAATCAAGTGTTTATTAAAAACCCAAAAAAAAAAGAATCTTATTTACTTACTACGAACAGAAATCATTGCTACAAACTTATACACACTATTATTTTGTTTTAAATACATAATCGCTGATAATGACAATCAATTGCCAAACAAATTATAATTGCAATGATTAATGAAACAATATAATTGAATACTTCGTCTTAATGTTATTATACGATTTACTCATGAATTAAAGTGAATTTCATCTCCGTATGTAATAAATAACTAAGTTTGTGTCAGTATTTACATAAATAACTATTGCTTTATTTAAAATAGATTTTGTATGTTTTGCATATACAATACGCGGTTCGTTAAAGAAGCTTACTCGCATTACAATTGTCGTCATTGTACTCAGTTATTATACTGATTTTCGATGTTTTAATACTAATGAAAATAGTAGCTAAAGTCGTATAACATTCGACCATAAGTCGAAACATGTAGCGTTTATTTAAAAAAAATTACAAATAAACTTAATGGGAAGGTCATGAAATTTAAAAAAAAATAAAATGAAATAATACAAAAATATGTATTAAAAATTTCTATATCGTGTTATTAAGTAGGCTTAATAACATGATATAGAAAGGTTTTATCACGCTCGGTTATAGCGGCAAACTAAAGAGGCGTTTGCTTAAGGCGCCGTAATCCCATAGGTGCTACGAAAACGCCTAATTTATATGAGCATGAGAAATATATTTAAGTTTAGCATCATGAATTATTTTGTAACACAATTAATTTGTAGCTAATACAAGATGCAAAATACTTATAAGTTTTTAATGGACACTAAAACAAACTTATATTTATTAATCGATGTATGTAGGTACTTTATATTAAAAAGTTAAGAAAAAATCAAAAACGGCGTTTAGGTTTTATGTTTATTAAAATGAATTTGTCAGATCTCTGAGGACAACGTTATTGTAAAAATGCGGATGTTGAAAAATTGGTCTAAAATTTATACACTAAAGTGTTTTTGCTGTTTTGTTTAAATCTTTATTACTTTTTAAGCAAAACAAGATGGTTATTGATCCAGTCGTACTGACGATGTAAAACTTCTAAAATTTTATTAGTTGGCGTCTATGAATTATTAGTAAAAAGTGTGAAAAAGAACGATACAGCAAAATGTTTTATTTCAACTTTTTTTTAATTTAAAACAAATGTTTCTACATTAGTCTATAACGCGCAATCTTGAAATTTTTATTTTTACACTTTTGCATTTTGCCACAAGTTAATTTCGCTTCGTTTTAAACTAAACTTGATATTGTTTCTATTCGCCTTTTTTATAAAAAAATGTTTTTAGTGTACTATAAATTGCAGACAATTTATCAAACACTGCTTTTAATATAAATATAAATTCTAATCTCTTGTGGCAATTTTTTACATTTTTTTAGTTATATGTTTGTTCTAAGATTTAAAAAAAAAGTAATATAATTTAAAATCTACAAAAGCAAAAACTTTAAGTCTCTATTTGCTTAGTTTTTTGGGTATATACAAATTGGTTTCGTTACAAATATATTCCAAATTATTGTTATCACAGTCACCAAGTTAAAGAGTAAAACAAGAATCATTCAAAAAGTTGAAACTGTATTAATAATAATAATAAGAATTCGTGTTGATACTGTATCTAGATTTTGTTTGAAAACTATTTAGAAACATAATATAAAATAATGTTTAAAAATAGTACCTACTAATTAGAGAATCAATAGTTCTCTTGCATAAACCTACTGTTTATGTTATGAGAACAAGCAATTAACACCGCTTGATAATTTTTTTTAACTTACACATTTTGCGGATTTGAAACTAAAGATTTCTAAACATGTTGTACCTATATGCATTTGGAAGAAAGAGACTACTGAGCTAAACCGACAGTAGGACAAGTTTATTTAATACTATAGTCGAATTTTTCCTTTTTTTAGTAGAAATATTCTTAATAGCGTTTGTTTAAATAATGTAAATAAGTAATCTTTTGTATAAAACACGAGTTTTTAGAATAAGCAAAGTTATTCAAAATTATAACAACAGTAAATGTTTTATTTGTTAAGTTGGTAACGGTAGCGGAGAAGCCTGTTTGAAACATATTTATTCTTATTATAACCTCGCTTTTGTGCTATTTAATTTTATTCATTTCTTGTTATCAATCAGTTAGAACTCAACTACCGTTTAAACGGTAAAACTACTTGAGAAAACCAAATGATGTTTTCTTTAAATAGTCAATGAGAATAGTAACAAATTTGGTTTGTGTTTAATATATACTGTTTATATTTTATATGTAATAGTTCTTTAAACATGTTAAGTTAATCTAAAACAGGCGCGAGCAAATGCTTTTAAGCGCGGGCCAAAATTAAAATTTTCAAAATGTCTCACGGGCCGGAGGACTATACCGCGTACGTACAAAATCGCATAAAAGAGATTAAAAAATTGCTTGCGGGATTTTTTAACGGGCCGGATAAAGGAGGCAAAGGGCCGGATGTGGCCTGCGGGCGGGCTTTCGCCCACCCCTGATCTAGAAGTAATAGCATATTTGGTGCCGTTTATAATGTTTTATAAGTATGTCAAAAATAACCTCAACGATAAATTATTTATTTTAAACGTTTGTTTTTCAATATATAAAATTCAAACAATGCAGTTCACAACTAATCAATTATATATTTTACCAAATAATTATAAGATTTTTGTGTTGGTTTTGGTTCTGGAGAAATCCTAGAACAAAAGTATTTTTTTAAAATATTATAAACAAATTATTTCTTTTGTGAATTGTATATTTAATAAACTATTCCAATAATAATAGAGTTAATGTAATTTGTTATTCTCTGAGCAACTGTAAGTATTAACCTTAGTAATAGAAACAAGCAATAACGATTCTTCAGCTGGTAGCAAATAGGGACAAAAAAGTACCTACTTTTGTGTTTACGGCATTAAACGTTTAAACGTATATAGTAAACGACGAAATCTAGATAATTTTTCTGTAAAACTTTTACACTCTTATAGTGATGTGTAATGGACAAAATTAAAATATAGTCATTGCCAAGAAAGAAGATCTCTGCGTCGTACTCATATATATTTAATTTAAGTAAAAAAATGCTAATCAAATGCGTTATTTTAAAATGTAGTATCTGATTAAAAACTAATATTTACTACTAAAGGCCAGTTCTTCTATGGTTTAACTAAACTTGGATCAATTTAAAAATTTGATCACATTATCAACAACCAATAACATGACAATGTTTAAAATTAAATCAAAGTTAGTTAAACCATAGGTTAAACTATTATTGTACAGTGTTCAGAAATGATTGACGAGTATTTGAATTTGGCGCGTCATAATTTTAGTAACCTTAATTCTGCAGCATTGACTCAGTTTTAATGGATTTCTCAATTTGACAGTTTATTTATGGTTTAGTGGGGTGCTGGTTTATATTGCGATTTTTAGAATTTTTTGTTAGTACTTGAAAGTTTTTTTTATGGCCATTTTTTAAACTGTGCAGTTTTAACTTGATTTAACTTAAAAATAATGTATTTAACAACAGCATAATATACCATTTCAGAATATTAAAAATGGTTTTTACCGTACAACACAACACCTTTGTGGTGGTTTAAGATATTTGTCAAAGAATAAAGTGAGTCCAAAGAAATCTCTACGATAATTATCACATCAAACATACATACAAGGTGACTTAAACAATGATGACGTGTTAGCCGTAACTTCTTTCATCTTAGTGGATATGTGAATTCTCAGAATAATAATATTAATGCAAACACTTATTAATTTTGGATCCGTTTATCAATGAACTATATGACAATGAGTTACAGCATGGTTATTTTTAACAGAATGGGATTACCTCCATTTTCATTCGTATGATGGAACGTGTTTTCTAAATTTGCACTTGTTCAGAAAGAATTATGTAAAACGTTTAAGAAAAAATAATATGTTTGCCACACTTAACGCTCATAAAATTTTATTTTTTTAAATAAAACTAATAAAACTACTGTTTTATGATTGTACGTTGTTATTTATACAAAGACAATGGAACTAGTATAACACAACACTTAATCAAGAAGTTTTTCATATTTATGAGAATGATAATTTCAACTTTTTTTTAATGAATTTGGCAATTAATAAACTAATACGCAACTTCAATAAAAACAAAAACTAAATAACAGAAAGTAACAAAAATATTGTATTCAATTGAATTTTTAAACAAAAAAGATCTGCAACATAAATTACATTAATTCCAAAAAACAATAGAAAATATTAAAATACCAATATTGGGTATATTGTAACATTTAATTCCACAAAAAAAAATCGTTTGTTGTGGTACGGTTTGAATCAGAAACAATAAAACTAGAATATATAAACACGCATCAGCCAAAAACAGTCAGTCTAAAGATAACGAGTTTATTGTTTATAGAAGGTTTGCCATTACTCCGACCTCGGTTCGGTCAGCATAAAATGTTTAGTACTGTACTCATTTCTATTAAAAATCAGCATGTTTTAAAAATATTTTTGTTTATACAGGGTGTTTACTTTTTGCTGGGCAAAATACAGTTCACTTTTTTAAATAGCAACCTCTCAATTTTTTATGCTGTTTGATGGAGTGTTAATTTAGATGAAAAATATTTTTAAAATTAATTGCAGCGTTTACATTTTAGAGCAATTTCTTTAAAAACGCAGCATTAGTGTTTTTGGAAATTTTAGAATTGGCTTTTGTAAATTTGTAGATGAAAGTCAGAAGTATTTAAATAATCTAAATTTTTTTTTTTTTCAATTTGCCATACTTATTTTGTATAAGAGCGCCAATTTTCAAATTGTTCAAATTGTTGATACTTATTTTTTTTAATCGTACCATCAATTTCTTTCTACTGTTTTTAATTAATTTTTGAATTCTCTATTGATTCCACTAGTACTTTTTTCTCTTAACATCTACAGTTATGGAGATAATTATAAATTTTCAATTAAATTACAACAAGCATTATTTTAGTCAAGCAGTTTCAGGTTTATTCTAGTAAGGTTTGCTTCTATTAAACAAAAAACATAAACAGGAAAACCATTAAAAAACCAGCAAAAATAATATATTAGCTTAACAAGTGTTCAAAATTTTGTGTATTTTTTGTAAGCACCTTGTTGTAACATCTAGTGTGTTAAAAAATGCGGTTTTTATTCTGTTTTTCATTGCTTCTTGTGTAAGTGGAATCTTGAAATAGGTAATCTTTTACGACCCCCATAAAAGAAAATCTCTGATAGTAAGATCCAGAGAGTTAGCCAGCCAACGCACAGGACCTCTTCGGCGTTTCCATTAATTACGATACTGTTTGAATAATTACGGATATTTCTAGCAAAATCATAGGGCGCACGGTCATGCTGATGCCACATAGTCCTTCTTATGTTTCCGGAACAATTTCTACTAGCTATAGCAGCAAATTTTTAAAAACACCAAATATCTTTCGACATTTAAATGACCATCAAAAAGTACGGACCTATAATAAAAATCATCCAAAATTCCTCCACATTCATTGACCGTTCATCTATGGTGATGATCTAAAACTCTTAAAGTATGAGAATTTACATTATCATAGTAATGAAAATTACGATGATTTACTCGGCCATTACTATGAAAGGTAACTTTGTAGGTAAATATAACAAATATACAACAAGTCACCTTATTAAGTTTATTTAACATCCACACACAGAAAGTTCTTCTCGAGTTAAAATCCCTTATGGTTAATTTTTAATGCAGTTTAATGTGATAAGAATATTTATGGTTTTTAGTACCATTCTGACTAAAGTAGCACTAACTGTACCAAGTTCTTCACTAATTTGTTTAGATTTTCTACTACAGCCTGCCATATAATAAATGTTGCTTTTTCTGTTTTCACAGTTTTTCTTGGAACAGGTGCCTTGTAATATATCGATCTTTTTTGTTCGAATCGAACCAATAATTTTTGTATTACACGGATACTTGGACCACAGCGATCATTATATTTTTGTTTTTAAACACAAGAAGCCGAAAGACAATTTCTACACATTCACCCAAAATAAACATCATGTCCACTATTTCGTTTTGTGAAAAATGCATTTTGAACGAAAGTTAATCAAATACAAAGTAGTAATAGGTAAAAATGTAACAACTAAACACAATAAATAACTTCTACTAGTTATTTGTTTAATAAAAGCAAAACTTACTAAAATAAACCGGCTTGATTAAAATAATGCCTGTTGTGATTTAATTGAAAATTTATAAATTTCTCCATAACTGTAGATGTTAGAAGAAAAAAGTACTACCTAGTCAAAATCGATAGAGAATTAAAAACTACATTAGAAAGAGTTAAAAGAAATTGAGGGTGCCATTTAAAAAAACAAATGAGTTTTAACAGTTTGAAAAATTTGAAAATTAGTGCTCTCGTACAAAATAAGTATGGTGAATTAAAAAAATTTTTAAACTTTTTGAGTACTCTTGACTTTCATCTACAAATTTACAAGAACAAATTCCAAAATTTCAAAAAACACATTAATAAAATAAATTAATTTTTTATGGTTTTTAAAAAGACGCCTATTAAGTAACTTCGGTTAAGAAGTAAATATGTTAATAATTCCTTGAGTTAATTACTAAACGATTTACATTCTATAAATAATAGTAGTTTACGTAACAAGAGTCGAAAGTAAGAAATAGCATAACGAACGTTAATAAGACGCGAGGCTGCACGGCCGAGCGTTGCATGTGAGTTAGTTATGCTATGATTCTTTCGACGAGAGTAATGTACATTATTTTTTGTGTTGCCTTTTATAAAATTACATTCTTTTTTGAAAAAATAAAAAAAATCAACAGAAATATAATGTTGGTATTACATTTATTACTAAATCTTTCAAATTTGACAATAACTTTAACATCGTTTTTCTTCAATTCTAACTGAATTTCAAGATTTTTAAAATTATGTTTCCACCTGTCGCATACACGTTCTAATATATAAATTGACTTTGAACACTTAATTTTATGGGGATTCCTAGTTTTCATTTTGCCACCCTAGAGCTTTTTTCGTTCATTACGTAACTACACTAACGAACGAATATTGACGTTTGCGATGTTGGCAACACAAAAATGTGGATTACGCAATGTTGCTAGTAATTAATATTCTCATTTGTTAATTATAATTGAGTAGTTATTAATTTTTACCTTAGTTTAGCGTGAGACATTGACAAAAAAATCTTTGTAGATACAACGTTAACTTTGTTTCTCACATTTGTCATACAAAAGTTTTCAACACCTTGTTGAGCATAATTCCTGTTTTACATAAAAACACATTTGAACATATACATTTGTTTTAAAGTTGTGCCACTATATAGGTTCAGTTAAGATTTTTTTTAAATATCAAATGTATTTGTTAAGTTTTCATAAAGTTTTGAAATTTTTTAATTAATTTAATTTGAGTTTATATTGTTTTTTTTTTACTAAATTTGAGTGACTAGTAGTAAAAAGTAGTGTTTTCTTTAAATAGTTTTTTTCTGCTCAAAACTAAAGAGTAGATACTGATTATTATTTAGTTAATAGAACGTATCAAAAGTTTTAACGAAGATAGAGTACAGATACATAACACGAATATAAATAGTATATATAAAAGCATCTAAAACTGCATAATCTTTTTTTTGTAGTTAGATAAAATGTTTGCTTGTTTTAATAAAAATATTTTTAACTTTTATATTTAATGTGATGTAAAACTACACGTTGCGTACGTTAATTAAAATTTTAATATATAAAAGTTGTTCATGTGTTTCCTGTTAGATTACTAAAGTTAGTACTTTTTAGATTAAAAACTTTCTAGATAACTGCATTTACTGTAGTTTAGAGTTTTATGTTTTGTTAGCATTTACGGCAGCGCAGAGCTTCAGAGGATAACATAACTTTCCATTAAACACGATCAACTACCACGAACATCTACACATACAACTGCGCTCTTTATCATACAAAACACCTGACATCGAATATGCAAAATAAAATCTAATTAAACACATGCCATAACTAAGTAAATTATTGATACATAGTTTATTGAATTAAAAATAATAAACCCTTTAAGATTAAATTTTAAAAATCGTGTTTATTTAAAAAAATGTATTTTTACTTTAGCTTTAAAAAGTAAGGGTAAAATGATAAATATATACATTAAGAAAATTTTGTATACATAAGATAGAAAAACATCTCCATTTTTCTTAAGCAAAGAATATGTTTTATTGTTATTAAACTATTGATATATCTAGAAATTTTTTTCTCTTCTAAAGATTGGAAATAATTCTTTGTCGATTTAAATATTTTTACAAATTTATAATGTATGTAAAATTGTTTGTTTTTTTGCGGAACAATCTTGAAAAATGTATTTACATAAAACCTTTTTTGTTTGGAATATATTTTTTTAAATTGGAAAACCTCTTGTAATATTTTTATCTATTTATAAACATTAGACTTTTTAAGCTAAAAAGTTCTTTATATTTTAAAATTGCTCAAACACCGCTTTGTGTTGCGTTAAGTAGAATTTAAATTACATCAAAGTTTATGTGATTTGGTATAAAAAAATAAAATACAAAGAACTAAATGTTTTCTTTATATTTATTTTTTCCAACTTATATTCTTGAGTGCTTAATTATTTGGTTAATTAATTAATGGATTACAATTTTTAGAAGCAAAAAAACAAGAAATCCATTAAATTATTAATCAACTTAAACACGACGTATTACGTCGGAAATTATTAATAACGGTTCTATTTTAGTATTTCTATTATTAAAGTAATTGTAACTTAAAAAGGCCGCATTTTTGTAAATTGATTTTTAATAAATGAATTAAACGTATGCTTACGCGAAAGATGAAGTTTCCGTGAAAATCAAAGAATGTAATTAAATTTAAAATAAGTGGTTATGGATTTTTTGCAAATACAGAGAGTTATGATTTATTTGGTGTTTTTTAGCGGCAAACTCTATTTATAAGAAAAATGAAATTAATCATTAAGTACATATTTTTGTATTACGAAAAATAATGCATAGCACTTTAAATTGAAAAGAAAATTATTCTTTGTGTAAACCTTAAAACTCTTGAAATAATGAAAGATAATGTGCCACTATTATATCATCTGTAATCAGATTATTAAACAAATTGTTGTGAAGTTTATAAAAACGGAATTTTTAATTAGTTATGTAATGTTCTAAAACTAGTGCAGTTTAATTAACAATGTCAAACAATTTGTGATAGTCTAATGATTAAAAAAAAAACAAAAAAACTAAGACTTTATTCTTCTTAGGTAGACCTTGATAGCGTTGTTGGTCATAGCATATTTAATTTTTTTTAAACGACTTACAAACCATTTTTGTCTACTCGCCGTTAACGGTTTTTACTGTCATTGCACGTACAACGGCGTTACCTTCAGAGTTATTTGCAATATCATGTGAAACACAAAAATATTCAACTTTATGATAGGATGTTTTCAGTTGTAATGTTCATTTTGTTTTTAGCAAGTACTTAATAAGTTTTTTTCCATCTTTGACATTTTCCAGAATTCACTATTTATTCCTATTCGCAGTTGTTTGGAAATAGAAGAATTTCTTTTTAGAGCTAATTTGAATCCTGGTAACACTGCATGAGCTTCAACAATCTTTCTTATTCCTAGACATTTCCATAGTAGAACAAATCCGTTTTTTAAATGCTACAAATTTGTTTATTCGAAAACAGTAAAATTTTGGCACAAAAATGTTATATAGACACTACAAAACGTGAAACGTCCGCATACAACAAAACAAATTGGATTCGTTTAATAAATCTCTTAACGATTTGTTGGGAAAATGTCACATTGGTGTTAAATAAAAAGCATTTCCTAAATACAGTTTAGAAACAATTTTGGAAAATAAAATGAAATAATGATTTTAAAATAAATAAATAAATTTTCGTTCTTGAATGGCATTTGGTGTTGTATTTCTTAGAATACCGTTGAGCATTAATGACTATTAGAGCTTTTAATTTTAAGCGGCGGTGTAATAAATACATTACTTTTGATATTATATATATGATTATGAAGTATTTACATAGCATAACTAAAAAATCAAACAACATAAAAATGTATGCAGAAACTTCTATCGGCCACATTTTTTATTCTACTTTAATCACTGTATAGATTTTTTCCAA